>VXAZ01007369.1:851481-1195039 GCA_013399875.1 Gymnorhina tibicen
CTCCCCGCCGCCCTCCCTCCGGCCTTCCCCGGCGGGACGGGACGGGACGGGACGGGACAGGACGGGACGTCCCGACCGCTCCCCCATCCCCCTGGCTTTTCCTTTCGGGGGACTCGTGTTTCCTGTTGAGCTGAGGCAGGCCAGCCGCGAGTGAGCACTGTACCTTGGAGTTGCGTTGGTTTTTTGGTTTGTTTTTTTTTGTTTGTTTTTCTGTTTTTCTTTTTCTGGGGGTGCAACCCAGCAAAAACCCGCAAAACAACCGACTTGGTGCGTGGGGGCAGCGGGAGAGGCGGGCGGGGGCTCAGCTCCCACGGGCGATCCTGCCATTCCTGCCAGTCATTGGTCATTCCGGCGGCCCCAGAGCCGCTTCCACAAACATTCGGAGGGGGGAAAGGGAGAGGAACACAAAGCGGATTATTTAATCAAAATCAGGGTCATAATTCAATATCCCTCTCTGCTTCTTATGTCCCAAAATCTGTTTGTAAGAGTAAGCTGAGATATTACTTGTATACGTCCATCAAAGCCAGTATCAGTATTTCTGCATTTCTTGTAAAGTGAGGCAGATTGGTAAGATCTATGGTTTGCCAGGTTTTGTACATGTAAGTAGAAAAGTGCCCTGGTGCTCAAATACACTGGTTCGCTCCTAAGTCTGGGCAACATCTAAATATACCTAGTCCTTGATCGCTTTGTAACCACAGCAGCAATACAGAAGTACTTGCTTGTATATGGCATTTCTTCATGGTTACACTTGATAACCATCTCCCTGGACATCAAAGCCCACAAGAAAAAGACGGGTGATTAAGACGGGGGAAGGAGGACAAAATTCACATCAAGAGGCATCACATTTCAAAACAGCGGAGCTGCTGGTGGAGCACCTCAGATTTACCTTCTCCCTGCCAAGCATGCAGTCTCCTCTGGAGGCTGCTCCTTGAGCTGCATGAGCAGACAGCAGGAACACTCGCCCACGGCCCTGCTACCCCATCTGTAGCTCGTCTGTGCCACCTGCAGCACTATGTTTGGAAGAGTTTTCAGAGAGCATATGTAAAGCCACACAATTTCCTGTGCTGATGATACTTCCTTTTTCTTGATCAGTATCCAGCAAGACATCCCAAATTCTGCAGATTGAAGAAACACACTTCCTGATTTTTAGGGTTTTTTTTTAATATCTCTGCCAGCAAGCCACCTTTCTGCTTCTCTAGACAGCACTTCTTTCCATCCAGTCATTTACTTGAGCCTTCTCAGTGTTAAATTTGAAGCTTTCACATTCTGTACTCCTGCTCCATTGGAAACCTTGCCTCACCAACCAACAGAGTAGCAGAAGTCGTAGCAGCTCCAACTCTATATCCCTGCAGAGACAGCTGCCGCCTGTCTTCAGTGCCTTGTCCAGGCAGAAACACTTAAAAAAGACGCGAGGGAGTTGCCAAGACTGTCAGCTAGGGCAGTATTGTACAGGCAAAGATGAGATTCATTGATGGGGCTCAAGAAGAGAACATTTCAATCTGCTAATCTCCAAACAGAGCCAAGGCTAGAGCCTATCAGGAATGCTCTCTGCTATGCTATTCCATTTTACCTGCATCTCTGAAAACTAGGGAATGATATTTAGCATAGGGTAGATGCAGTTCAAGTTGTACTACTCATTATATACTGGACTTAGCAGCAATCCCTTCATACCAGCAACGTACTGAAAAGCTGGGGCCAGACAGTGAATGGCAGCATCCAGGGCTCTGAGTCCCAAGGCATTTCAAGAGATGCTTTTCCCACACCAGGCTGGTGCCTGCCCTCTGTCAGTGCTGAGCACAGCCTTGTCCCTTCCTCCTGGGCTGCTGCCAATGCGAGCACTAGAAAATCTCTGTTGCTTACACTGATCTGCCTGGTCTTGCTCACACAGAAACCCTGGACCACAAATAGATTTAAAGGGGTATGCAAAATACTGTGCTACTACTTCTTTAGAAGCATGCACTGACAGCTTTGTGTCAGGGTTTTTGTTTTAGGTTTGGCAAAAGCTAACTGTTCATAGTTAGCGTAGGAATTGCTTGAAGCAATAGCAAACTTCACCAGGAAAGCTTGAAGTGGTAGGTGAAGTAGCTTATTAGAAAGGGGAGGTTGTTTCCCTGTTCCTTCAAAGCCATGGGAAGGGGCTTAACAATCAAGAAAATATTCCTCCCTCTTGGCTCCTAGTTCTTTCATGCTCTTTTGATACTATGAGCAGGAGCAAGCCTGCCAAGTCTCATGTTTAGAGCAGAGGTCTCTCGCCCAAGATTAGCAGAGACCCTGACAGACCCAGGCCTTTGCAAATATTCTCGCCCTCATAATGCTGTGCAGTAAACACTAGCAGCTATTTCTCCATAGCAGGATTAGAATAGATGAAAATACTTAGGTTTTTTTTTTTTTAAATATTGTCTTTTAGTAAAAAACCAAAAATGCAAACCAAAACATGCTGTTTACTCCATCCTGCTCTGCTTTCCGAACATTTTAGTTTACTTTTTTCCACGCTTGTTTATGGGCTTTGTCCTGGCATGGTACCAGAAACTAGCAGCCTTGCTTCCTGTACAAAGGATGAAAAGGAGTAAATATTTCTAAGAGCTACCCAAGGTATCCAAGTAAGGTGCCTCTGGCTCCGGTTTTAAATGTGAAGGAGCTCCTCTGAAAAACAACATATTGCTGGTGCATCCTGAGAAGCAAACCCATTGCAGATGGATTTGCTGGGAAAAATTGATCAGCACCAAAGATCTGTTTCTGTACAGAAATTTAAGATGGACAAACCATACCTGTCTGCACCTTCCCAGGGACAGGCAGCTGCTTGGCATTTGATCTGGAAAGGGAATGGACTTGGCCTGCGAGTTCACGCAGTGACTGGTCCCTAAGTCAGTCAAGCACAGGGTGTGTCGTCAACATTTGTTTTTATCAGTTTTATCTCAACCAGAATCGATTACCTCACAACAATTTCAATATATCAAATAGAAAAGAGATCCTAAAAGCTGGCAAAAAGTTACCAGGTACTTGTTAGCTCCAGGAGGGAGCAGCCAAAGGTGATGTCAGACAGACCTCATGACAGCTCTGCTTAGGTGTGGGCACTTTGGAAACTCAGTCAAGCTGTAACCTGCACGTACAAAAACAATCAGGATATCTATTAGCTATTGAACATTCTGTCTTGGTATCAGCACATGAAAAAAATCTGCATCTTGGTTATGTGACAGGAGCTGTGTCCACCTTTGATCTGGGAGATACACTAAAGCAGCTTGAGCACAACTGCACTAGCAGTGATCTCGCTGAAGAGGTTTGTGTGCAGTATTTTCTGAACTCTACTGGTTCATATGGCACACTCCACTGTGTCACATGTATACACATTTATATATGTTCATGTAGACACATGAAGACATATATAGATACATACATGTGTATCTATATATAATTGTGTACATATATATATATATATGTACACACATATATATACAGATACATGTATATGAAACAAACCACTGTATTTTTTACTGCATCTAGGAGATGGGAGAGGAGAATGCCCTGTGAGTACTCCATCTGGAAATTCACAGAAGCCAACGGAAGACAAATTAGTAACCCTGAGAAGACAGAAGGACTGCAGCAACATGATTTAAATGTTTTTTTGGCATTCTCTTGTTTGTTTTCTTTTAATATTTGTTTGGGTGAAGTTGTTACTACTTGCTGGAACATGAAATGCTTTGTTAGTTCCTTGGGTTTTTTGTTTTTTTTAAACATTTATGTGTGGTTATTATAATTGAACCACAAGGTGAAGCTGTATGAGATGGGGACAAAAAGCCACTTCTGTTGCATTATTTCTTATTTGGGTAGGGATTAGCAGGTTTAGTAGGTCCACAAAGCAGAGTTGCATAATAGCCTTTTAAGTGTTTAATTAAAGCTCCATTAAAAAAAAAAGAGGCAGAAGCGGCAGGCATTTGACATGCAGTCCTGCACGTGCTTTGGCACACCCCAAAATTATGAAGGAGGCATGTGAATAGGAGGCAATGTCAGAGGAAAGGCATGTCCCACGAGTGCAGTAGGATGTGAAGGCTATAGGATATTGGTTACCTGAGGTTTGGCGCTAAAGCATCTAAAGCTCTAAAGGGAGCAGAGTAGTGAAAAATAACAGGGATGCTGTCAAAGCACTGAATGGGACACCCACGGCATATTTGCTCTCGCAGCAGTCCAGAACACACGTATTTGTTTTTTGGCAGGACATCTAGAACTGCATTCCTCTACGAAAGTAGAATAAAGAGGGAAGCAAGGAAAGGGCAAGAGTGGCCACGGCTGAAGCAAGGATGTCACCTGGGTCAGGGCTGCCCGGCTGGGGCAGCAGCAGCGCTCACAGCCCTCAGGGCCACACGCTCAGCCGGGCAGGGCACAGCATGTTAAGCTGGAAGCACCTCATCCAGGAAAGGGAGCAAAGATATTTTTAGTCCCTCCAGGAGTTTAAAACAGAGCTAGATAAGATTAATGGACATTTATGGGGATTAGCAAGAGTTAATAGTAGAGGCCAAACCTCTCCACCTACAGTTCTCTCCACCTACAGTGCCTGCATTTTTGAGGTGATGGAGAGGGAAACAATGTGGAGTATTCTGCTTGTCTGAAATGTTTTGGGATTTAGAAAATCCAAACATTTAAATAATGTGTTGAAGAAATTACAGCTGCTCCCCTCTGGTTTTTTGTTTTTTAAATCTTTTGTTCAATAAGACTCCTGCAAACGTGTATCTTCTGAAACCAGGGTGCTTAAAAATATACCATTTTGCAATAAATATTATGTTCCATCACTTCTGAACAAACTCTATCTGTGGAAAACACATTCTTCACATTCTCTAGCTTGCACTGCTACTTGTGACACTGCCTTCACACATCTTGGTTTCTCAGCAGGTTTATTTTTCACCCTCAGAATTACAGGAAGGGGAGGCTGGTGATTTTCAGCTTTATTTCATTAGATCCCAGGGTGCCTCTCTGAACTTGCCTAAGCAATAGTTTCAACTTCTGGTTAATACACAGATCCTTGCAACTTTCCCAGAGCGAGGAAAGGCTCTAAGCTTTGCAGCAAAGCTACTTCCTTACACAATTTGTGGATTCACACAGCCTGTGCTCCCTGTTTAGAAAAGATAACGGAAGAGACACTGCTTTGAAGGGGAAAGGCACATTAAGAATAGGAAGGTGAGTTTTCTTACTGCATACTGCAGGAAAATAGAACACGTGGCAGAGGCCCTGATTTTTGTGTGAATGTCTGACACAACTCGCTCTAGACTTCAAACTCCAGGTTTGAAATTAAAGCTCCATTTAAAGCAGCACACTCATTTTCCAATCCAGACAGACTACAACACTTTTTTGCACCAACATTAAGAACTTTATGACTATTCAAAATCAGCACCAATGGTTGGATTAATATTTTAATAATTACACACTTTTTAAATTATGAAAATAAATCATAAATAGTGTAAAAATAATTCTGAAGATCAACTTCTCACAAGCAAGAAACAAAACCTGAAGTACAAAACTGAAAGAAAACAAAACAATATTCAACTGAAAAACAAGGAGAAAATTTAATAATAAAAACAAAAGCATGCTGTTTGATTGGGTTCAATTAAGTCAAGACCAGCGGCCACAAGAAAGTGGTAAATAGTAACAAATTAAAATGGGTGATTAAAACCTTTCAATTCTTTACACTACTCATCAAAAGAGGTCTTGTGACATATTTACAGTGCTAAGACACTCAAAATATCTCTAGTATTGATAATACGATGCTGACCCATGTATTTTCCCCCCCAAGCATTGAAATCCTTGCCAAATTACTTTTCTTTGTATTTTTATCTCTTCTACTTCATTTATGAGACCATTTGCAATACAAAAATAACGGCACATATAGATGAACTTAAAAAAGTAAAAAATACAAATAAAAATATATAATATTTTCCAAAGGAAAAAGTCAGATACATACATCTTACCAACATTTTTAAAGTTGTGTGATATTTTCCCAAACATGTACAATAATATAAGAATATCCACATATATGTTAACAATATGTAAAACATTCTTCCACCAACCCAACTCTCCATAATACTTCAGAGAAGTGTGCAAGTACCAATGGGATCTGGGAAATTCATACAATTTCTTTTTTAAATAGAAACAAGTAAAACACTAACGGTCCCAGGTTAAGTTAAGGCCCCCTGCTTTCAAAGAAAATTCAATTTCCAAGCAGCACTGGTAATTGGATGCATTTAAAAATAAATTGAAACAAAAACAACACTCCAAATCTCTTTTTAAAATACAAACTCCACTTGTTCTGTAGAGTTTCTTTTTCAGAAATGATGGTGGCAGGCACTTGTTTCTAACTGCATTTAATGAATCCAACCACCATGTAAGATACTTTAATAACAGAGGGTGCAAGAAAACCTTCATTTATACATTACAGCAACACTGACATCCATAAAAACACGTTGCAGAAAAGGAAAAAAAATCAGTGTTAGTTTTAATTCCAGTCACTGAAATAGAATATTTGCAATGACTACAAATTAGACTTTCTTTTGACCACTATCTTCGCAGATGTGTTTTGTGTGAGTCTTTAGTGTGAAAATTTAGGAATCTCATTAGGTAAAATGCAGACATTTTAAAATGTAATTTAAGATGGTCAAGCAGCAGAGATCAGGAAATGTGAAGGGAAGGGTCAACTTCTGCATGCCTTGAATCTCTTCATCACTTTCAATAAATAGCCTGAGAATATCTCCGCAGTTCTTACTGAAGTAGTCCTGATTTAGGCACAACCCCACTGCTGAAGATGGTAATATTCCCCTTGTGACAAAGCACAACACCTGGGTCCTTCCTCCCGCATGTCTCAAAGAGCTTTGCAAGGAGAGGATGCATCTCTGTGCCCTGGTCATTGCTGGGCATGGGGAGGCACAGCCAAGAGAGGAGCCTTGCATGGCTGAGCCAGGTTGCGATCCCAGTTCTGGGGCGGTCAGTGGGACACGTCTCTCAACACCCCATGGGGATCCAGGATCTGAGCCACGTGTCCTGCCACAGCCCCCGGCCTCACAAGCACCACCCTCCCACGAGGACCAAAGGTCTGCTGATCTCATTGGGGTTGCTTTGTCCCTCTTGTGGCATAACCAAGTAACTGGTGGCCACATGCACCCCGTCCATGGGTGCAATGCTCAGTGGGGCCAATGCTAACTTTCCACACTGTACATCAATCTTCATACATCTTAAGAATTATTCCTTCTCAAACTCTACACTTTACACCTGTGCAGATATATGGACTTGATCATTCTGAAACTCATTCATACTACTTACGCCATAGACTAAAAGAATATATAAACAGCTGGATGAAGAGTATCATTCTGCTTTGCTACACTATCAGAATATGACATCAAGATCAGCAATAAATAAAAATATAAATCAAAAAATACATTGTATCATTGCTCTGTGATTTAACATTCCATGCTTTACCTCAGGAAAAAATAAAAAGTTGTCCAAAGCATCCTGAAAGAAAGCTTTCCCATAGTTAGCCTATGAATATGAACACAAGGACCACGTATGTCAGACATATTCCATACAGTGCTTAAAAGACTTGCAGCCTCTGTTGCAGGACTTCTGCACAATGTGGTTTTAATGCACTGGAGTAACAGATAGATTACAAAACTTCATATGAAACAAATACTGAAAACTCTCAAAGAAACAAGAATTAATCACACCTGAAAAAATCAGGGATATAGAAGCTGTGTAGACTAATACCACTACACATTTCTACAACTGAAAAGACTGGTAGAGGAACTACTGTTCCTGTCACAAATTAAACAAAACAAATCATATCTATTTGGAGGAATGCCACTAAAAGATACAACAACACACTGGCGGTTCAAACTGTAGCTTTGCCATCAAAAGGAAAAAAGATATACTAGCACCAGAAATAGTTGCTTCTTGAACAAAATAAACACGTTGCAAGTCTTCACAGGGTGCTTTTCCTGATGAAATATTAAACACAATTCGTTTTTTTTCTTGTACTGACCAGGCAACTTCTCTAGATATGGTTAAGTTTCATTTCAATTCAATCGTTGAGATGCAAATATTAATGCCAAATATTCAATTTATGTATGTAGCTTAACCTTTCAAATTAAATTGTTTATCTACTGCTCACTCATGATAATTTAAAAGGAATGAACATTTCATGATATTGAACAACACAAAAGCTAAAAAAGATAAGTAAGATTATTTGGGAAAAAAAAAGAAGTATTCCTACCTGCTGGGACTTTAATAAAGAAATTAATTTACAAGACAGAAAAGAAAGCAAATAAAGGTGCTTAAGTGTTTCTTCACCAGGGTCTCAGTGTCAGGGAGTTAAAGGAGAACTGTGTTTTGACTAACACTTAACAGTAGTGTCTATAATTATTTCCTGAATGACACAACCAGGAAGGCTCTGCTAGCTTTATTGGTGCATATAGAAATGGATGCTAGGAGGGCAGTTAAAAAATATGGTACACAAATTTAAAAAAAAGAGAAAGTGCTAATGACAGCATGCATTTAATAGTTCTTTATCTTGCTGCTTTTTCTTAAATGAGTTGTGTTTGTGGACACTCTCAATATGGAGTTGCTAAATCATCCAGACACTAAAAATCCTACTTGATTTTGCACGTAAATATTCTGAGGAACCTTTAAAAAACGTTTAATCTTACTGTATTGATTGCCAGTATTTGATATCTTAAAAACAATTCAGCTTCTAGTCTCCACATCTATCATATACCCAGCCAAATGTGCCGAGTCAGGACACTGACATAAGAGACTCTTTCCTTTTGGGCAGGCAGCTTGCTCCTCAGCCTGCTGGGTTTTTGAGATAGTGCTTCCTAAACAAGCAGACTGAAAATGGCAAGTCAGAGGCTTACACGGTGCTGCTCCTGTCCTCCTTCTGAAAGGCCCCCAGTCACATTACTGTGACGTTTTATGTTTGGTCTGTGCCATGTGAAGGTTTTCACTGTTGTAATCCTGACTATTCAAACAGGTTGGTAACTTGCATCTCTGAAAATTTAGGGAAAGCAAAACATATTTCCTCATATCTGTGAACACTTGTTTATTTCTTACTACTGGAAAGATGGAATTGAGCAGTAAAAATACATATGTATTCAGTGTATATATCTACATAGTGTCAGATTTTTGTTTTCTTCAATAAGATACTACTAATTGGAGGCCACTAAATTGATTTTTAGTTTTAAAAATCTGGGTTTTCCTCAATGAAAAGCTGGGTTTGACTCCAATATACCAAAATGACAATAAAGATTCATCAAAGAGAAATATTCCATTATAGTGGCGTTTCCATTGATCTGAGGTTGTGAAGCAATACAAAAAGTGTGACCCCATCTTCACATGATTTAGAAACGATGGAGCAAGGAAAAATGTGCGTTCCAAAAAGGGCGTAATGTGCCCTCATGTGAATGGAGGCAGGCTGTCCTCTTCAACTTTAGTTTTGGTCTACATATGAAAGACAACTCTTTGAAAAGTAACTAAAAATGTTTGTGATGATCCTGCTATATACATTAGGAACAGAAGTGATGTAAAAAGAATTTCCATCTGCCAAATATGGCACCATTTCTCATAAACTAATCTCTCAAGCTAACTTCAGTGCACCATATGAAGACTCAAAATTGTAAAAAATACCTCATGGCAAAACTACAAATGTACACAAATTACAGATTTCTAGCAATAAAAGAAAGTGGAGAAGAAAATGTTTCTCTAGAAAGCCACCTGAACAGAAATGGAGAAAAATCAACACATTTAATAGTGGAGTGTGGTGACAAGTGTGCAGTGATAATCACACAGAATTGTTTCGCGCCAATGTTTTTTGAGTAATAATGTCCACTAATATCACTGTAACAACATAAAAGGAACAAGATGAATACATAATTCTGTGAAACACAAAAATAAACTCTTTCTTTGCTAGACTTAAAGGCTTCAAAGACTCTGAAATAAAAACTGTTAATACTGAAACAGGATGAATATGTGGCTTGAAAGTATTTTCTTCAATGCCATCATCACAAATGTTGAATACGTTATTGAAATGCATTCTTTATGGCAACAGTAACAGGAAAAGGAAACAAAATTAACCATTGCTTCCAAAATCCCGCAGAGCAGTTCAGCGAGTTACGTGTAATTTGAAGTGAATAACCTGAAAACCACACCATGATACATACATCTCTGGTCAGTTCCATTGTTATCCTCCTCTGGAGGATGATCTGATTCATCCCCACCTCAAGAATTCTTTCTCCTCCAGCAGTCCCAAAATACAATATGCAGAGTATATACTCTGTCCATCCTCGAGTGAGGTTGAGAAGCTTCTGGTCTCAGGTGGTGTCTGCCATCAAACGATCCTTGCAGCACCTCTGTAACCTTTTCAAACAACCCACAGAGAAGTCTGGTTTCTTCTTCAAACTTCTGTCCCTCTTGATTAAGGACTCGACAGGGCCTATCGTGAATGTCTTCACGACCGTGAGCAGTGCAAGGCAAACCGATGCTGATCAACAGGCGGGACCCTCTTTGATCAAAGGGGCCAAGTATCCCGCAAGACTGGAAGCCATCCACCTGCAGCTGGAATGCTATTCCCCAAAAATTCAAGGCCTCTCTCTATGCTCCTCTGGTTTATCTCTTTTTAGCAATGAGCCATGGTGTGACTCCCTTGAGATGACAAAAGGAAATGACTCAGAAGCTGGAATCAAAGGTCACCGTGAACAGCCACTCATGATCACACAACAAGCAGGTTTGGCACACAAACTCATGCTTTTAGTTCATATGAACAGATGTGGTGTCATGAATCAGTGACGTGTTTAAGATGGACATGGAAGCCAAGTCAGTAAACTCCAACAGCAGCTGGTACAGTACATTTCATAGCATTTTGCTCTTATTTGGTCACAATTTCTTGTAAACTAGTTCATGGCACTCATTGTCCATGCATATCCACAAGCCAAAATATAAGAATTTACAGAAATATTAATTTCTATTATTGATCATTGTTTCAAGATCTCTCTCTCTCATTAGAGAGACAATCTTTGCAGGTTTATCCTGCAGTTATTGTATCATCTAACTGCAGATGTAGATGAAAAAAAGGTGTATGTATGGACTATTGCAAACAAGTAGAAGCAGCTACATGTAAACATATCTCAGACTTGTAAAATCAAATTTTCAGTTTTCAACTATAAATAAAAAAAGTGGAGCACTATATACACAACTTCATGCTTGTAAGGTTAGATTCATCACTGCAGAGACAAAAAGAGATACAGATTAATCAAATTAGTAAGATATTTCAGACATCTATTACAAATATATAGATAAGGCAGAGTTGCAAATATGGATGGTTATTTCCTCAGCACCAACTATTTTTCAGAGATAAATGCACCCAGAATTTCACTTATGCTTCATGTTTCTGATATATTATATGCCAGTATCCCTCCACCTACATTATTCTGAACGCTGTGTTTTTAAATCAAGCACTGTCTGGGTTAAATCTTTACTAAAATAATTTTGCCAGTTCATATTGCCATAAAACACAAAACCCAGGAGGATATATTGAAGAATAGAAAAGTAAGGCAAAGAAAAGGTCAGGATACACTGTCCCTCTCAGTATCCCAGAAAACCAATACAATAACAGATCAACAGAAATATTTTCACAAAAATGCCACATCCATGAGCTTTTATAATGAACAGGAAGCACTGATCATCTGCAGAAACCAAAAGATGTGTGAGTCTTCATGTGAAAAAAGAAAAGTCTTGGACTTTCCAGAAAACTAACGCCAGCTGTTTCTACAGCACTGCCTCAATGAATTATTTTACATCAATTACAACACATGACATGAACTACTGTCATGGAGAGGTCTGATCTTGCATTGCTGGATATGTCTGCCTAGGAGGCTCTAAAGTCTATCTTGATCCTGTTCAGTACGATTGTGACAGGCATTTCTGTGTGCTAAGGACATACTGCTCCTGAAAAGAGAAAGCTCTGCCCATCCTACCTTTTGCCAACAGCCAGGCATTGGTAATCCATCGGGACCCTGTTTCAAGGGGAGTAAAAGGGAAAAAAAAAAAAAAAAGCATAGGTAAGTTTGATAGAATAGATATTCCATCAACATCTGTTAGAACAGCTGAAGCAGCTTTGACTGTCTAAAATGTAGCTACCAGTTTATTTCCTCTCTTATTCTCAAAGTGAAGGACAAGCCAAAGGAGAGAAGGTTTACACTATAAATACATACGTGCACCTCTCTGCTATAAAGATTTGTTGTTCTCTAAATCATTAGAACACCTCTATCAGTTTCTTATTGCTGCTAGAGCTCAGGCTACATGTTATTTTAAATATAATCTGTTTTATTCACAACAATCTGTATCTGAACGTACAAGATCAGTAAGAAAAAAATACTATCACTTTTATTTGGAGAGTATTGTGTTTTATGGGCCCTTTGTACGAAGGTCAATTATCCCGCAAGATATCCCACAAGTATCCCTGTGATAAGACAGCAAGACTCGAATGGGAGTAGGATCTTTTCTTTTCACTTTCAGTATTAGTTTTTGAATGAAGGAGTAAAATCTTAAGGACTGAACATACCTTGAGTGCCACAGTGGAAGGAAACATCAGCGGTGGGAGCAGGGCAGTACAGCACCACTGGTTATTTCAGTGCTTGGGCAATAAGGCCATCAAATTTCTTCTCACCATAGTGAGAGTCACTCCTTTTCTGTTGCCACCCTACCTTCAGGTATCTCCATGCGCCCAGTATGATCAGGGCCAGCTTTTGACCACAGTCATACTGGTTTTCATGGATCTAATTCCAATTTACGTTGCTATCTAGGGTTTATTCAGGGAGTTATATGCTCAGAATTAGGTGCACGTATGATGTAACTAGACTATGCATAAGCAGAAAAAAAATCCGGCCTTTACATTTTTTAGGATTTAGAATACCAATACTTAATATGTTAATTTACATGTGGAGACAGTTGTTAATAAGGATTTTTGAATATACTTGCATGTGGTCTGATGTGAATGACTTGCTGCCTAAACAAGAGACAGTGCTGCGTGCTAAGCAGCTTATTCTAGCAATTATCTACAAACAGAATATTTTTTATCCATCAAGGATTGTTAGTGAATCTTCAGATATAAATGATAATACAGAGACAGAGAAACATTTTTAAATTAAAAAAGCATGCTTGATTATCCCCAACAAAATATGAGATATGGTTACCATTAATTGTAAGCAAACAACATGGACTATGGAATAATCTTAATGGACTATGTATTTACAATTAAAAAGCAACTGACTTCAAATTAGGAGCGCTGTAGTCGAAATAAAACCTACTTAATTCAACATTCATCTCAGAGAACCGTGCTTAACCACCAAACAGTATCAGAACATGCAGATCAAATTTTACTGTGAACAATTAAAAAGAAAATCCTCCTTGCATCTTTAGGAAATGTGTATGTATTATTCATTTGGGGTTTTCTTTCTTAAACGGAAAAGAGTTCCAACTTACTTTACCACTACATAAAAATCACTGTTGCCAGATTGGTACAAGGGAGAGGGTCAAGAAGTAGCATTTTAGTATAGGTGGGAACTTGAATTCATGCTAGCATAGGGTGGGGAGTGTTGTGTGTATTCCAGGAAGGTAAGTTCCAAGGGTAAGACCATTAAACTGAAGACATTAAATAACAAAGACAGTCAGGGTTTGGGCTGCAGACCGTTATATTCTTACAAACATCAGGTAAGCTTTTTATTTCCAGATGTGTTTGAATACTCTGATGAAAAGGCCAGACACCACAAATATTACTGGTGCATGGTCTGGAAGCCAAGCTCCAGCTTGGCTTATGGGAAACCTTGATTTTTAGAAACAGTATTTACATCCTTCTGTTTGTGACTCTCATTTTGGCCAAATTGTGCAAACATGCCCCTAAGATGGCATGGATTTGAAAGGAAGTCCAGGGTGCAGAGTAGCTATGGGACAGGCCAGGGTGTGGAACTGAGCCAGTGCAAACAGAAGTCATCAGACTTGATTAGAGGTGAACGTTGTGCTGGATTTCTGTAACTTGCGTTCAGGGTGAGTAAGGCAATGGGTATTTTGCGAGGAAAGTAACAAACCAACGATTCTCAGGGAAAATGTAGGAAGGACACAAACTCATAAATTACCATGTGATGTGGGAGCAAATTGCTGAGAGTTAGGCTTAAGGTGTCAACAAAAACGTGTGTTCTCTCACTGCGGTTATGATCACTTGAAGCAGCTGGTTTGTTCATGCACATGCATGTGTTACGTGAATAATGTAAAGTCAGCTCAGAAAAACATTACTTTACATTGAGAATGGCTGACCACAAACAAAGGAACTGCATGCAGGGTTGGTAGGAAAGAGAAATACTGTACCAATTGGCAAGGGGCATCCAGCCCATCCAGGCCAGGCTGGCCTGGCTCCCCTTTTTCCCCCTTAATTCCACGGAATCCCTGTTTGTAAAGATTAACTTGCAATGTTACTGTCAAGGAAATGCCTTCAGTATTGACTTAAATGGAGTGAACGAAAAACAACAGAGAGGCAAGAGGAGCAAGCTGACCGCTTGTGATTTAAACCTGTGGGGGCACTGACTCCAGCACATTCCAAATTTGGTTCCTTTCCAATATGTTTTGCAGAAAAAATGAAAAAAAAAACAAACCAACCACACCCACCATCAAACCTCACAAATTTAGCCCAAAGGTCTTAAGTCTGGTGCTTTAAACCAAATTAGGAGGTTGACAAAGTCTGCTCCAGAACATGAGATGAAGCTATGTTAACAAAGGGCAACAGGTTTCACAGTAGCTGGTGCTTGTTCCTCTCCCCTCATTTCTTATTCCATCAGTTTACAGCAGGATGACTGATCTTCCAATACACAAGTGAGACGTACCAATGGGCAAGGTGCATCTAATCCAGGAGCACCCTGTTCTCCTTTCTCCCCTTTAGGCCCTTTTTTGCCTTTCTTTCCCTTTTCCCCCTGTGGATACAACGGTTTGGATAAAACAAGTTTCATTCTTTTGAAAAAAAAATAAAGAAAGATTGGGTTTAAAGTTTGGGGTTTTTTTTTTAAGCCAATGGAGAGCTGAAAGGACACTTACCACTGTGTTCTGGTTTGGATGGTGCATTATGTGGAAAAATAGATTATATGATCACAAGCAAGAACTGCAATCAGTCTCTATTAGTTTGTGTTGGTATTTCATATCAGTATTATGAATGTTTTGAAACCTAGAACAGGGCTTGAAATCACTGATTTCTTGAGACTGAGGCAAATCTGCAAATCCCCCCATCCACAGTCCAAAATAAGAGGTCTCCTATTTTGATAAGTGATAGCACTGAAGGGCACATGCTCACTAAGCTGAACTTGTCAGCTCCCCAGAGGATTTTTCACTAGTCAGAAGTAACTTTGGGAGAGCTGAATCCATCAGCAGAGCCTTCTGAAAAGAGACCTGTGGCACAGATGCTTCACAGGGACAGCTGACTCAATTCCATCAGCTTCCGTGGTGTCACATCAAGGGTGAACTCGGCCAGGAGCATCCTCTGCTTACTGACCTTTTGCACTCTGGTATGAGTTTGGACCAAATCCTGTTCTCTGTAGTGTCCATAGAAACCCACTGACATCACTGAGGGTGCACTGCTGTCACTCCAAATACAACATGACCATTTCAAACCCTGTTACAGGAATCAAAACACTCAAACTGCTTGATGGAGAGGTGCTGTGACACTTTCAATGATTTCACATTGTCTTGGTATCATAAAGTAACCAGAAGTGATAATTAGATTATTTATTTAAGCATTTCAACATTCAAATATTCTCTCTACTGCAGGCAATGTTTCATCTATTTGTTTTACCAAAATTCAGTCCTTTGATTTCCCACTGAGTTTTCTTTTTAAATGTGAAACTTCCAATGCTTTAATTGCGATAGAAATTAGTTGATTCCCGTCAACAAAGCTACCTGCAAAGATGACCTCACCTTCAAGCAGTATAAGAGGTTTAGAGAGTTCATTTTATAATTGATTTCACACCAGTTGATCACAATGGTAAATGAGTTTCAGGTTGCTCTCAATTTCACAAAAATCAAAAAGGGATCACTTAAAAAAAATTAACAAATTGGACTAGGATTGTAAAAAATGGGATAGGAAGGATGAGTAAATCAGGATATCACAAAGAGATGGGAAAAATAGTCATGGGAAAATTAGTATAACATTGGAGAACCAGCAAGTGAGGTTGTGGCTTTGGGAGGATTTAATTTGTGAGGAAAAGGGTAAAAAAGACAGAGGAATTGTAAGGAATGAGGGTAGAAGGAGAAGGAAGGAATGCCCCTTTGGAAAGACAGACAGATTTTGGTGAAGCATATTAAATAGACATTTAACTTGTTCCACACCAGTACAGAAAGACTTAATCCATTAACAAAAGAGAAAAATAACTTTTACACATAAAAATGTAATTATATAAATCATATTTTAAAAAGGAAGGAAAGCACATTAGTAATTTCATATAACAGCATACTTGACACATTCAAATAAAACAAAATGTTCCATGAACAAAACATACTGCATTCATGTCATGACAGAAGCAAAGTTCCTTGTCTATCTTTTCTGTGTGCCAAAAGGTCACAGGATAATATTTGGAAAAACAGCAACCCAAACATTACCCATCCTTACCAAATGATAAGACTGTGATGTAAAAAAATCCTCAGAAGACAAGAACCATAAATTGGCTATGTTTTCATCTTAAACCTACACAGAGGACGATGTAGCAGAGAAACCCAACAGCTTACGGTCAGATCTCACGCTATTTGTGCTCAATGTAGCACCAATATATTTGCAGTGAGTGTCTGCGAGCACAAAGCATGGACATGCTCCAAAAAAGACTCTGAAAATGAACAGTACGGTTTGGTTTCTGACTCTTTGAAATCTTTAGGATTTGTATTTCTTTAACTCCTTGTGTTACAAGCCAGCAGACAATTTTCAACTTCCAGTTCTGCAGGCAGATCTATGATCTTATTCAAACCAATGCAGCAGTCACCTGCGTAGAAAACAGCTTGAATTTCCTGGGTACTTCACTACTTCTTCCACAGACTGAGTTCTTTCTTTTTCATCTTTAATCTTTGCTCCTTATCCTGAACTATAGAAACTCACAGGAGATATAGAGCCTCTACGTCTGATGAAGATTAAAAAAAATTTATTTCTGTCCTTCCTCAGTGCCTAGACAAATAAAAAATAGTGGCACTTCTGCAACACCATTATGGTTGGAACAATCTACAATCCTCACATGCACAGATTTTCATCAATGCAGAGTGTAAGGGAAAAGGATCATGCCTTTTCATCCTCTGTTCAGACACATCATATTCCTCTGTCAAAATTTATAACAACAGTCACAACTGTGCATCTGGGCCAGGCGTCCCTTCCCTCCTGTTCCCCACAACACAATCTCTAACTTTTGTTAAAGCTTATTCTTTTTTGAAAGGAATTTTTTTATTTATTTATACAACTTGAAAACACAAAATGAACTGTACAAACTTTTTTGGGATGAGTGCTCCTGGACTATAATTTTATATGAGTAATTACAGCTAGAACACTTTAAAAAAGACTTTTACAGTCAAGTCAAGAAGACATTATAATGCAAGCACTGACTTGCTTTCAGTGTAGCAGAACTACTGATGGGCTAAAATACAGATCAGCAGTCTAGGCCTCATCTCAAACTTAAGAAGTAAAGATTTATTCCCTGCATGTCTATGAAAAAAGTGTCACTGATTCTCTTTAGAATGTTAGTAATGATACATATTTTTTGCAGTGCAATTTAAGTTTCTTAACTAGAAACTCACTAATCTCAACTTGTGTGATGTCAGTCCAACAGCCAATACTGTAGAAATAGTTAAAAAACAAGAAATCATAAGCTGGATGGTCAACTTGTTTATCTGTTATTACAAACTGGTTTATCTGTTGAAATGGGTGCTGTTACACCAATTTGGTCATAGATAATTAGTAATTTACGTAAAGAAAACCACCAGAACACAGAAGACTTGTTATAATGAAAACTTGGATTAATTGCATTACTTTGTGTCTTTTGAGAGTCAGCTTTCTATTTAGAAATGGAACTATTGATGCAGTTAAAGTAATTTTGGTGAAACAAGTTTGCTTGCATGATACAAATATTCCCTAATTTACGGGAAAAATGTGCTAAAACTGTGCAACAGAAGTCTCTTCCACAGTGGTCTCAGTTATACCTTCCCTATATCTTCCCAGTGGGAAAGACCTTCCTCCTAGTTTTCCTTAAATACTCTGGGAATTTTAAAGGCAGGTCTGTTGTCTCCATTTTTGCCCTACAGACTTCCTGTCAATCCTCTTTCTGAAAGTCCACAAAATAATGTTTTTTGAAACATCTATCAGACTCGCTAACTACTTTATCCCCATGCATTCTTCTCAGGAAACCGGGTTTGCCTTTTCATGAATTTTTAGGGGGATGGAAGACCAGAGTTCCTAGGAGATGTGTCCTGCAGCCCAAGAGAATGAGTCTCCAAGTTCTTCTTGAACTGTGAGGCTCAAAAGACCATCTGCACTATTCAAGCAACCTCACCGGAATTGATTAGAGAGGTATAATAACTTATTTTTATCTTCTGGACACAACTCTTCGGATGTATCCCAGAACGAGAGCACACTGCTAAGCTCATTCGATTTGGCACTTGCTGTAACTCCCCCTTAGCACAAAGAGCGTTCTGCCCATCACCTCTCTGAGCTGGCAGCCACTAGTTACACTTTTTGACTGGCAGCTGCTCTCAAGGAGAAAAGCTGTTCACTTGTGGCAGACAGACCTATACCCTGACAGCAAGCAAGAGCTCACCAGTCACTGTGATTACTCTGCCAGGTCAAACACTGCCTTCATAATATTAATGGAGCATTCACTTAAACTGTTGTTCTGCAAAATCAGTACCCTACCAGTGATCTCTGAGCTCAAAAAAAAGAGCAGTACAGCAAGGGACAAAAGGGAAGGATTTATTTCATAATACCCTTTTCAGTGCATTCCTGAGAAGTGTTTTGCCTAACTGTATTAAGAAATGGAGATGAACTCTAACCCCATGGTGACTTTTTAGCCCTGCTTCTTGTTTAGGACACCACAATGAGAAACTAACTTAGCCTAACCCTGCACATTTGTCTGACCTAGAAAAATCATCTGCTGCCCGTATGGACTTTTACATTAAGTGGCTTGGTGTGAGTTCTAATTCAGTCATTTTAGCAACCGCGCTTTGTGTTGGATAGAAATGGAAGACGTTTGCTCATGAAGTTTCTCTACACACATTAAGTCCTGCATGGCCTTTTACTAAACAGATTTCCAAGTCCCTGTGTCTGGACACTGAAAATGAAGTCAGGCTGTTTCTGTTAACTCCACTGTGTAGTTGATTTACCAGAAGTGGTGGAGTATATGATTCAGTTTCAATCCACAAGTATTACACAGTACTTAATGGCAAAAAAAAAGTTGCCAAAAAACAAAAATTCAAACAGTTCCTGTCTTATCCACTTGGTGTGGCACAGGCAGCATGTACAGGCATGGTACACCAGGGTCAACCATTACACTGCAAATACTGCCAGGGAACAGAGCTGGGCTCTTCAGTGTAAAATTACTACCACAATGACTAATGTCTGCATTATATATTTCAGGATTTTCAACAAGTGCAGGATGGATTGGAGAAAATGAGCCTAAAAAAAGGGCTGTGCTTTGGGATAGGTTGATACTTCTAGTTCTGTACATACATTTTTGTGGTTTTTCACGATTTTGCTCTAGCATGTATCTGTGACTTGCCTTTTGGCACACAGTAAAAACGAAAATAAGTTTTAATGGGACAATTTATAGCGTAAAGACAGCAGAACTGATTAGCTGAGGAATCAAGCAACAGTTAATAACACTGTGGTCACCTTTTCTCCCTTTTCTCCTATATCACCCTTTTCTCCTCGAGGACCAGGGAAACCCTATAAAAACAAAACGGACAAAGATAGGTTGACTTTTATGAACATGCAGGTTAAGTTCTCAAATACTCTTGGAAAACCTAAAAAGATGATTTCATTACACTCTCTGTACATATATGTGTGTTATGTGTGGACACGTGCACGGACACAAGAGCATGGAGACGAGTAAGTCACGCAGTTTGGTAGGGACACTTTGGCAGCTACAGAAAGAAATCATACCACTCAAATTGGCAATCATCCATGCTACAGAGCATATGTGCATTCTGAAAAAGACTCTTCCAAGTTAGGGATTTCAGTGTAGGACTACAGAAAAGACTTTCAGTAAGTCTTTGTAGCATGCCAAGGAAAGAGTCTATGTTTTGAAACATATCCCTTACAGACTATGAAATTATTCTCTTTAATTAGAATAAATTTAGTTAACTAAGTGCTAAGTGAAACTCCTTGTTCTTCTACAAATGAGTCACCTGGCTATTTTCTTAGCAAGCAGTTTTTCAGCCTACTGACATCCAAAGGACCAAGTACTTGTATTGCTAAGCACCATTATCTGGTGGTGTCTGTCGATAAGGGCTGTACATTGCACAATCTTTGTCCTCTTTACCACAGCGAAAGAGCAAATGCAGCATTCAGCACACTCTCTGCAGGTTCTGCATGCACTCTAAAGGGCAGCAAAGGCGTTGTGCTCCGTAAGGGATTTCTTGGCAGACTCTTACCGACCCCTGAGAGTGCCCTGGTCACACACACTACTTACATCAAGGCCAGGCTCGCCATCTTTGCCCTGCCAAAGAACCACAGAACTGCATTAGCTTCCCTCAGACAAGGACACTGCTGCCCGTGTTCAACATTTCCAGGAACTGATAACCTGGCTGCAAAATTTTGCTTGACTTTAAAATTTTGTTTGCAGGCAGATTCCAGGAGCAAGCTAAAAATACAGAAAAGCCTCTGAAATTTTATTTTTAGTTTGCAAGAACGGGAAACAGAAATTGGATTTTTTTTTTTAAATTTAACTCACAAAAGTGACCCTCACATAAAAATGCATGGCAAGCTAATTTAACACTCCATGGAGCCTGAAAACTGTCTCCAGCCACTGACTCCTGATCCAATTAAATGGATCCAATTAAACCACAGGTCTGTATACCATCTTAAATTAATTAATCAAACAGATTAGACTGGAGAGGGTATAGAAACACTGAAAGTCTCCTGGAAAGGCTGGTTGTGCCTGGCCAAGCACATTTACAAGTCTTCCCTTGCATCAAAGTACAGAACAGACGTGTATGTGTACACACCTGATCCAGTCATTAGCAGTGTAAACAGGGAAAGTCAGCTGATTTTATTGGGGATATCCTCATCAGGCCAAAGGAAGTTCTCCCTCATATTTTAGGAATGGATAACATAATTAAAATTACTGATTTAAAGCACATAATTTCCACCTATGAATGAGCAACAATGAAACTCTCACATTGCTTCTGAGTAGATGGCACAGACATGAAAACAAAACAGGTCTCTGAAGTGACAAACAAAGCAAAAACCTAATGGCGAAGAAACCTTGCAGGATGGAAATCCAAGCCTCTTATTGACATTAAGAAATTCACAACTTTCCACAGTTCATCCTGAACTCCTGGCACTCTCACATGGTCCCCAGGCAGCTGATGGCCAAAGGCTGCTGAACCAGGAGCACCTGCCTTCTGCATTGTCCTGGGGTGACAGATAGGGAATACAGCATCATAAAGTCACCCCAGGACATGCATTTTCTCTCTCTTGCTGGTTCATGTCAGGTCTGTTTCGTTATGTGCATGAGCAGGAAGCTAAGAGTGTGATACAGACCATTGACCTTGCACTGTCAGGGTTTATTATCTATCTCTGCCTTTTCCAACTAATTCTACTGCTAGGTGAAAATCGGCCATAAAGCACACAAGGTTTAATCAGGGAGGGATGAAAAGTGCAGTGTGTACAATCTCTGTGGAACTTACAGGCAAGCCATATGGTCCTCTGGGTCCAGGGTCACCTACAGTTCCCTTCTCACCCTAAGAAAAGATTACAGAACAAGCAAACAAAAACATTGGCTATCTTAGAAATTATCTCTACCAAGTGCTTTAGGTTAAAGTTTATGCATTCCTAAGTATTTTGAGTGAAAAATATCCAAGCTCATTTATTTTTATTCAATGCTTAAGGGGAAAAGAGAAGGTGTGTATTACTTTCTAGGCAAAATGACTTTTTAGGCATATGACATCACATTCATTTTTAAATACATTACTAACTGAAAATATTTTTCAACTGAACTTGCGCCAGTGTCAAGTTTAAGCTTTTAACAGCTTAATGTTGCTCTCAGAAAAAATCCAATGTTGTAACGAAAACCAAGGATATACAGCATCAAGCTGTATTATATACACAGCAGCTAAGATGCAACACAGTGACAGGCAAAAATAATGTGTCAGTCAAAGTTTGTATTTAAGTAGGCAATGCTATTAACAGTGACATTGTGAAGATTATCCTATGCACTGTGCTGTGTTGCTAAATCCTCTACTGGATTCTAGATAAGTGATGTAAATACCCTGGTTTATGAAAATCAAAACAACTGTAATAATATGCAAGACAAACAAGTACAGAGATTACTCCAGAAGTCTGATCTCATTCTGCACTAAAATCCATGGAAAAATTACCAGTTTCCAGCGGGGTGCTGCCAAAATAATTTTGCAATCTTAATTCAGAGCAAACTTTTCCAAATGGAATGGAATTTCAAGGCGACAGACTTCAGGCCGACAGTAGTAATCACCTTTGCTCTCTAATTGTTCTTTATCAAGATTGATATGAAGTTAAGCTTCCCAAGGCAGCCAGGACTAGCCCACATAACTGCGAGCGCAGTTCCCTGTGAGCTTGGTAGGGAGTCAGGGCTGGGAAGGAGATGTGGAAAGCAGTCTTGTTTCAGACTGTGGTGTTCTTTCTTATGAATTAAATCCATCGGAAAAGCCATTCTCTCTGGAGAGAAGTAAACTGCTCCAAGTGTTGATGAAATGAAAGAAAAAAAACCTGACCACCTCTAGTTTTCAAAGCTCCTACTCTGGATTTGTTAGGCAGGGTGACTCAGATCCCTTCTTCACCCCCTTTCCTGAACAGACCGTAACACAAGGCTTTGTGCAAGGCTCCTGGTGTGCACAAGTGCTGTGTTTCATCCTTGCATTTACTGCACTTACACTCCTGAGATAATTCTCTGTACAACATCCTCTGGGTTATTTAATACTTATTATTAATTCATTAATGACTCTATAATTAAAAGCACAAGACAGAGATGTAGATGTGTACCTATTAATATTGGTGATCACTGGCACAACCAAGTACTTGGCACAGCTCTGAAAACGGGCTGCTGTGTCTAAATTTCATTGACTAAATTACACAAAAAAGAAGGCACCAGAACAAACTGAACCTTAACCTGTGATTGAATAATCCCAGCAATAAGGAGTTTCTCAGAGTAACTAACCTTTGATCTGTTTTAAATACTTCATATTTTTACTAAGGTGGACACTTGCTTTAGTCTAGTGGTAATGAGATGTGCAATGTCAGGTCTCTCTGCATTCTGTTACTCCCCTGCTAATTTCTGAGCAGCATTTAGGCTGGATGCCCTGGCAGGACAATAGGAGGTATTGGGAAGTAACAGCTGATTTTCGAAACAATAAATCCCTTGCAGCTTTAAAGCTTTCTGCTAAGAAGAAACTAATGTGCTGACCTATGTAGGTAAGAGCTACAAAACTCTTTGATCAATACTCGAAATATGTCAAGACTAGTTAAGCATCTATTTTTTTTCATCTTCAACAGCAAGATGACTGTACAAAGTCCTCTCAAAATAGGCTTATAACATTGCTAAACATATGGTAGACATAAAGATACTGATGTATCAGTCTAGGAAATAATCTCATCTGTTAAGTAAAAATGTATTTGGAGAACTGTATTGCAGAACTTTTTGCCTCCAATACAAAGCACATGCTGAAATGCATTTGGAATATCAGATGAGGTCCTGAATGTTCATGGATTATATGAGATTGATGGACTGTCATGAGCATACTGCCCTCAACCATCACAATTTCCTTCAGGGTAGCAGATACTGGCAAACTTCAAGAAGGTTTTTAATATTTTTTTTTGAGACAATCCATCAGTGTCCAAAGAACAGAAATGACAACCTATATTTTTGCCTCCTATTTCACTTCAGTCTCCTGAATCATGGACAAGTATGAGTTACCATTTGCATTAATAAAGCTGAATAATTGCTGTCTCCATTAGGATAGATAGAGAGATTTCATAACACTGCCATGGTGAGAAACATTTTAACCACATTAAAGAGCATGCACTTTCCCTACTTGTACTAAATGCGTGTAGTGATGACAGTGTTGCACAGGCTACACATCTGAAAGCCAAAATGAAGCTCAAAACCAGGTCCTTGTCATCAAGGAAAAAAAAAAAAAAAGGAAAATGTGTATTTCCAGCTCTCAGATTCCTTTAGCTGGTCAAGAAGTTGGATATACATTATGCCTGTCATCACCCTTCAGGCTTACATGTCCCCCTTCATCAGTAGTAGCTGAAGATGTCTATCTGTTTTCCAGTGTTCTCTACTTTCTCTCAAGACAGTATATAAGTGAGATTAAGAGGTACACAGTCAGATATGATCTACTTCTTCACTTAATAAAGATGGTCTCAGTAGAATCTCTCTAAGCACCTTGCAAAATGGTATTCCAACAGCTGAAGAATTTAGTAAGGACTATGAGGCACGAGCCTAATAAATTATATTAATTCACATTATTAATTACCATTTTAGTTTCTACTAAAAAAATGCATATTATAGTGTCATGCATGATTTTCTTAGTCTACCTTGTCACCATCTAAATAGATTTTGTATAAAGATGCTCTGAGATTTTCTATTTTAATTAAATAGTTAAATTGAAAACCAACCAACCCACCCTAACTTGCACAACAGCCTGTTCTACCTCAGAGTAGTAATTCACCATCACCTCCAATGCAGCCTGTGCAACAGTGAATCCATGATTATTCTGTAAAATAGCCCTAATGCCCTTCTAGATTTATACTGGCCCAGGGTTTTTCTTATCAATACAGACAAAATGTGGTCCTACCCAGTGACAGTGAGCACTGGCCCTATGTACTGTTTTTAACTAAAAAATAAAGTCTGAAATCTGCAGACAAAAATGTTTTCCTCCTGCTTTCACATAAACAAGTTCAACAGTTGCAAATGCAAGTAGTAAAACTGCATTAAAAAGACATGATTTGTCATTTAAATAATGATATATATATCAACACTGGGCACCTGTTACATAACTTGTAACATAACTATGCTACATAACATAACACCTGTAACATAACTATGCTACAAACAACTTCTCCTCCCAAATGGCGTTGAATAATTAAATGAACAATTACAGCAATAATCTTGCTAGTTGCCTACTTGGGAAAAAACCTTCCATCTGTCTTGTGAACTTCCTCCCATTCATTTAGCTCCACAGAAGATGGTGGGTGTGTAGGAATTTTCTGCACACCTTGGTCTCTCTATTTTTGCAAAGTTCTCCTTCCATGCCCCCCCAATTACTGATTTACATCGCACCAGATCCTATCCCCTTCGTAGCTACAGTAGGGCTTATTCCAGATCCAGCTGTATGACTTCTTATGAAGATCTTGCATACTCTCACAAGAAAAAAATATTAGTAGTTCTTTTCCACAGACTAGAAGAATAGTTTATATTGTGTTTCACTGTCAAAGACATTTCAGCTGGTAGTACATATGCACATTGTTCAACACAAAAGCTCATAAGGCAAGAATAAAATGTATGGCATTTTTATATACTTGTACCTGCGTATCTCGTCTAAATTATTTACTTGAGATAAGAGGATGATGTTCAACTATCTTCACAGAGTTGACAGAACATATACTATGCCCTAATTGAAGCAAAAAAATAATTGAATCTGTAACCCCTAGAAAAACAGAAAAAATACACAAGTCCTTCAGGCACTTAACTACCCTGAGCGGTAACAGCAGTCTACTGTACAGTTTATTTTGGACTATGCTGAATGTCTTGTATTTATCCCTGAATACACAGCTCTGTAAAAATGAATCTTACCCTTTCTCAGATGAAGCTAACTGGACCTCTGCCATGTGGCTGTGTCCTTAATACAGCTAGTCTGACGTTATTTTAGCACAGTTGTTTTGTTAAAGTGAGGAAGTCAAAGAGACAAAGTTCTGGACTGGCAACTCCTTGGAGGTTTTAGTTAGGATATCATCTTCTAGTTTGTTGTATAAGTTGATGGTTGTATTGTTAAAGGTGACAGGCTCATAGTTAAAAGATTAGAATTCCTATCCTATTTCCACTGGAGAAAATTTACTGTGAATATTCCAAACTAAATAGCAGGGCTCCTATATTCTAAGCTTAAAGAAAAAAAAAAGGAAGGAAAGTCTAAATTGTACAGAGGCTGGAGGTATTTTTCCTGGATAAAAACATTTAAGTGCATAGAGGAGAGAAATACTCTTCTTTTTTTGCCATTGCATTCTAATATAATCAGATCACACTATCTTCTTTTGTACCAGTTTGTTCCCTCAATTTACACAAAATAATGAAACCAATGAAAATCATGTTCCGTGTGATACTGTGAACTAGAAAATCCCGTCAATTTTTTAGTGATTAGTCATTTCAAAATACCATCTCCCCTGAAGTTAATGAGTTACAATGTCAACCTTAAACAGATAAATGTGTGTGTAACTAGAATGCATATACAGTTCTGGGCTGCTCCTCTATAGGTGAGACACCGTTCTGTTTAGTAACATCCAGGCACAGGATGAGTCCCCATACAGCATTTTTCCATTGTGGCAGTCACTTTGTAAAGAGAAGCACACGGAACATATACTTACTCGCTCTCCTTTGGGACCTGCAGGGCCATGGGGACCAACTGGGCCATCTATACCCTACAACAAGGAACAAGGAGGGTAAGAGAGAGGGCTTGTTCTTACAACTCTTTAGTTTTAATAGCTGTCTTGTAAACAAGAACTAACATGGAATCAGTCTTCACTGGTTGAAAATTTGGATTTAATTGTGATGCAACCTTTTTGGCTTTCAAAACTCTACCTATAACCTCTCCTGTTACAAGGCAGACAGTCCTTCTTCTATTTGGAGTTCACTACATTCATGGAAGCAATCAGATTTACAAAGATCTTAAACTGATAGGAAGAAGATGGAAGAGTCAAAAAAAGATTTTATTAAATTATTGTTTTATTTTTTAAATTGATTATTCTTTAAATTGAAATGTCCACCTGTAAGATGGACTTACCTATTGCAGGGATCAATGAGAATCTTACTTCCAAGATATAACTCTTTCACTGAATAGACTTCTTTATCATTAAAGAAAGCAAAAGATTCAACATTTATGATGTGCAATATAACAATGTCTGTAGATGAACCCCAGCACATTTGCATCTCCTTCACTGATTCCATCTTAGTACTGAACAGCTATATTCTCCTGCAATCTAAGTCCCTAACCTTACCCAGGAAAATCAGCATCCCAACCAAGGCACTTGTCCAACCAAAAATCAAAACTTAAGCTGCCTTTTTAAGGTTCAGAGCTCCTTCTACAGAGAATTACATTCTCTTTCCCACGCATCTTGCCCTAAGGGTCTGCCTGAAGCCCCCTCTTATGCAGCATGGAAAATGCCTGCAGCATCTGGCCTTCCTTCCTCTGTGCAGTGAGCGAGCTTGGCTGGCAGAGCCCCTGGGAAGCACACGGACTCAAGTCACGAAGGGGGACACAGAAAGACAAGGGACTCACCCGGGCTCCTGGCTTTCCGTCTAAGCCAGATGCTCCCTGTGTGGTTAGGTGGAAACATGGATGATGGGCACGACACGAATGACAAGAACGTGAGATTAGTAAGTGGTGCTGATGAATAAACACAATTCAAACGTACAGTACACGCTGTGACAGGGTTCTGGAGGGGGTATCACATTACCACAGCATGTTAGTTAAAAATTCACATAAAACACCAAGAGCCTGATTCTGTTCTCACTTCAGTGTAACATCACTGACCCACCCCTGCCCTCATATCACAGTATATTAGAGCGGAATATTGTCAGGCTATAGGAGCGCTACAAACACCAGATGTTAGGGTGTTTTTGAGCCATAACACACAAATATTTACTTTGTAATTTACTCGCATGCTTTCTAATTTGTAAATAGTGACAATACTGCATACTATACACAAAGGAAGAAAAATGTGTGTTAACTGTGATAGGAAATATTTAAGTGCAAGAATACTGCATTATGCAGCCAACAAAGTCTGGATGCTGACCACAATGGCCTCATTCATTTCCAAGAGCCCGGGAGACAATCACATTTCCTGTTTTCCCGATATACTCCCAGTTCAGAGCACAGTCAAGGGCTGCAGCGGGCAGCCCCAGGCACGCCGGGCGATGAGCCTCAGCATCTTTGGGGACGGGGGGACCCCTCGTGGATTCCGTGGGAATAACGGAGCAGCAGCCGGAGCGCGGCAGCGCGGGAGGGGATGTGGGAACAGAGGGGACGCTTGTCAGGACACAGGGAATAATCTGGGGAACAGCCCCCTGCTAAAAAACCAAACTAAACCAAATCCCAAACAAACCCAACTAAAATCTCCAACCAACTCAATAAAACGAGCCATTTTTTGGAACGTCAAACACCTGGACTTTGCTCCTGAATATGACATTTAGTAAGCAGGAGCCAAACAAGATCTCTGTAAATTTGGAAAACCTAGTACCATATTTTGTTCTGGAGTCTCTTCTACCTTGTAGCCATTCTCAGGGCATCTGCTCAGGCCTCCAAAGCTCACTGTCTACAGAGATGTAACTGTCAATCTGAGAATGAGCTTTTTTTTCCTCAAAATAAATTAAAATTCTCAGTGAAGCTGACCTTGTCCAGAAGCCCTGCACGTAATTCTTGAAAATATTAATCAGAGATGTTTGTGTTCCTTCGGGTCAACTAAGTCTTTTTTCTCCATTTTACTGTTAACAATGTAATCACTGGGAGCAATCCTCATACAATAACAACAGCAGCAAAAAGGAAAAATGAACTCTTCTTCTGAGGAAAAAAAAATAAAGCTGCCTTTTCACCATGCTTTCAAACACATGAAGTATTTTCTGTTTTATCAACCTAAGTTTTAAGAACTGTGACGTTTCCATATTTTTAAGGTTCTTCACTTCAAATAACAAAATTTATGCCAAACACTCAGGATGGAACTTTTCTAAAGAACAAGGCAAAAATAAGAATCCAGGGGAAAAAAAACAACTAAATTGCCTGACCCAATTTTTAGCTTTCCTCAATTAGACCTCTCTATTTGAACTCCAGAAGTGCAATCAGAGGAGGAATAACTGAGGAGGAGGGGAAAGGGAAGACTCCTGTTTTAATGAAAACACCATACAACACTTAAATAACAGCACAACTAATGTAATGGGGGTGATGACATCCTTGTGACACTGAACACTCTCAGCTGACACACAACAACAAAAAAAAACCCTGACAGCACTGGATGTTACAGGACATTACTTGGGATGATAGCACAGATTTGGGACAAAACAAAACAAGACTGATGCTCTGCTCCAACATGGTTTATTCTGTGAATGCTATCGAGTAAATCAGAGTTGTTCATCAGGATTAGAAAGAGACGTTTGTGATTTGCACTGAAATTGAATAGTTGGGGTTTTTTACTTACTGGAAGACCAAGGGGCCCTCTGTCACCCTTTTGACCTGGTTCACCCTTCAATCCTTTAAGACCATTTAACCCTGGTTCACCCTAAACGTAAAAGTATAAATGCCAAATTTTTGGTGCTATAATGGGTGTTTAAGCTGGGATAGAAGAAGCCAGTCTTAGAAATAGCTGCAAGTTCCAGTTTGAAACAAATTCAACCTTCTCAGCTTACTGGCAATTTACATGCTGATTTAATAGCAGGCAAAAGTACTTGGGAGGTGTCTGCTGGAGATTTAAAATCTGTGTGAATAAAAAACTACAGGAAACTTATGGGTAACAGATTTTTAAAATCTTTTCCTAATAATTATCACTATAATTAGATGGTTTGAATTAAGCATGAGTTTCAGGGGGTTTTGGAAATTCTTCAAATCCCATAAACCACCCTAAGCAGATAATTCAAACTGAAAGAAAACGTTCATAAAAGTAAGCCTCAAAACTGTAGGTTTTTACAGTGGGATCTCCTGAAAAGTACATTTGGTAAGGAAGCAATACTTTTCCTTACAGCAAACTGGAATTTGCAGCAAAGTCTTACGTAAAGATATTTTAAACCTTTAAGCATACATAATAAACAGTAACAAGTTAAAAGAAACAGTATAGGTTACACAATGCCAAGCTATTTGGGAGGTCCACAGTTTCTGTGTTCATACAGAGAAATTTTAACAATGTAAGAAATGGCACTTGTTGTGATTGTTAAATTACGCATAGGCTATTATATTAAACATCACTAAGATGATAATACTGGGCTCAGAGTTGCCAATAAATCATTCTCTCATAATGAAAAACTGCTTCAGCATGAGGGCTGCTCAGTCAAAGAGAGTATTGACCACACCTGTCTCTTTTGGGAAACAGAAATACGTGGGTATTTCATCCAGGCGCTCCCCGTGGCCTCACTGCTAGATTTCCCTTTGATGTATTATGTTACCTTATATTGTATTCATATTTAAAAAAAAAAAAATCTCCGTAGAACCTAGTCTGCTCCTTTAAGTAACTCCAGACATCATCTGCCTGCTTTGCACCCTAAGCAGCCATCTCTTCATTCTTCTGTTTGACTCGATGTGACTTTCAGAGCAGTAGCACTGGAAATGCTGAAGTTTTGGAAACAGACCTGAGAAATCCCACAAAAGCCTGACTCTCAGGCCAAAAGCCTGAGGTAAAGCAGGGCTGGTGCTAAAATGGAACATACTTGATTTCAAAAAATGATTTATGACTTAGGTTTCTTGAGCCAAGGTAACACAGTCTTATAAGGGGTCAACCCTGTAATTTTCTGTCTCGTACCTTTAGAAACCCAAAATAAATCCCCAAAACTAAACAAAAACACCCTCTCCTCCTCTTCCTTACCTTTTGAGAAAGATGTGATTAAGGAGCATAGTGATTTAAATGCTCATGCCTGACAAGACCACTGGCCTTAATGAATATAGTGTCATTCTGAGTTTTAGCTTACTGGTGACTACTGAATTAAAGGACAAATTAAAATATTCCAACTCTGCCAAAATTCACTTCCACTCTCCTGAGCTGTTCTCATGGGCTAAGAGAGCCCCTAAAGCATATCTTCATGTACTATGCTACGGAAAATGTTCAAATTATATTGCAGACCTGTCTGATCATGAATTCCAGTTTGGAAACAGGAAAATGCATCACATCAGTTTGTGATGGTGAACCAGCGTGATATGTGAAGGAACTGGTCAGCGAAATACCTGGTGCCTAACAAAGGCCGTGAACACTGGAAGAAGCAGGAGATACAAGAGAGCATAAATGAAGAAGAGTTTATCTGACTTCATTTCCTGAGCCTGTAACATGCTTTTGTATTCCAAAGTAATTCCAAGAGCAATGGTAGCTTGCCCATAAACAGGAAGCTAAAAAATTAAGTGCCACATCCTGAATATTAATACAAGAAATGGACTCAGCCAATGCTGAGCAGAAGTACTACTCAGAAACAATCACAGAAAATTTAAAAAGTTTTTAGCTGCTAATATTAAAATCTGCTTTAAGGTTTAAGAATATCAGAAACTTTTATTAAATGAGACATGACAAAACATAGCTGCATGCATACAAGAGCAAGGCATGACACTTTGCAGACATAAAAAGCACATCTATTCAAGATAGGTATTAATTTACCTTTGGGCCAGGCAGTCCATGAGGTCCCTGAAAATAAAAATAACAATAACGTTTTTCATAATGAAAATAAACCACTATTTTTTGGAGAGGGTTTTTGCTTTACAGGGATACAAATTACCCCTGTATTTCTGTACTCTCAAAAGAAACGCAGCTGTCAATAAAGCAACTGCAAACACCTGATTCTGAGGAGGAACTAGACCACTAGCATGCTAACACTAACACAGGAATGTGCAATTTGTTTCTCCACTTCCTATGAATTTTAAGACATGCAAAAAATTTTCCAAATTAGGTCCCCTCTTTAATGCCCACATATTCTGATAACACTTTTAGTAAGCAGGTAATAAAGTGGCAAGAGGGCTTAGACCATTTCTAGCCCCTCTGTTCTTCCCAAGCTTACCATAGGGCCTGGAGGACCATGTGGCCCTGGTGGTCCAGGTGGTCCTATCATCTACAGATAAAAAACAATGGCATTAAATCATGCAGAGCAAAGAACTCCCACAAAAATACCAGAAGTCAGGCTGACCCTTGTTGGCAGGCACTTAGAAAAATAGCAATGCAACAGTGAACATTGACAGTGCATCTAGACAGGGCTTTAGCAATGGGAATTATTTTGATTTGAAAGATAGGGTACCCAAAGTGCAGATCTGCCTGTGCCATATGGCAGCGTGCCTGCCTCCACATTCTTATTCCTAGGGTCTATGATACAGTTTAAGACACTACGGGGGGGAAAAAAAAATCTCTGTAACACAAACGGTACTGAGCAGGAATGCTTGAACTTTTAGTATTTTATGGTATGTGCTCTTTAGTTCTCTCTTGTTCTACTTAATCTACAGAGACAGAAGACGATGACGTGTTATTTTATTCCTCCTCAGCACTGACAAATGGAAAAGATAATAAATTCAAGCTAGGCTTTGGCATATTTTCAAAACTGCCCTTTGTCTCTCCTTTTATTTCATTTAGCCCACTTGTACCAAAAATTCTTTGAGGCCATTAATTGAGGTAATCGGGTTGCTCAGCATTTAGTGCACATACATTCTGCAGTGGTTTTCCGTGCTCCTAAACAAATCCAGGGAAAGAATTTCATGATGATCTATCCAGTTTAGTATCACCTCTATTCCTGGATTTAATCCCAATGGGTTGCTACCATAATCTGCAGAGTGGCAGCAGGGATGCTAAATCAGGTCTCCAGACTCATGCACTGCCATAGTAGCTGTTGGTGGTGGCAAGAGCAGCAACAAGATGCACTTTGAAACATAAGACAGATTCCACCATCTGTGAAATCTCCTGAAAATTTTAGGTCATCCTTCAAGTGAAAATAAGCAGAACAGATGAATGAATTAGGGAATTAATTTGTAACAAACTGATATTCTTTTCATAGAAAGAAACTTGGAGATGCGGGGTGCCTCTTGTGTCCTGCGACGGCACAGGGCAGCCTCTGACTCCTCAGAGCTATGGCTTCTGTCAATAACCTCTGCTCTCAGGTCTCCCATCTTACTGTGCTCTGATAACGTTAGTCACCCACACCATAAGGGTACTATGTAGGAGTTTGTTTGGGTTTTTTGGGTTTGTTTGGTTTTTTGTTTTGTTTGTTTGTTTTTAAATGCCTTTACAATGTTTTCAGAAAAAAAAATCAGAATGTCTGGTCTCACACAACTAGCTCACTACCCTGGGTCACATATCAGAAGTCAGTCTAGTCTGGTTCTCAATGGACTGAGATTCCCAGAGGATAAGGTGTTGAGAGAGATTATGGTTTTTTTGGGTTTTTTTCTTTCTTCCCCATTTAATCCATTACAGAGCCAGAAGGCTTTGCCTGAAGCGAGCAAGACTTGTTCATAGTCATACAACAGAACAGAACAGTAATTATATCTTTAAAATTTCTTAAACTGTATTTAGCTCTATGACCAGAAGTCTGTTCATTCTCAGGCAAGATCAGTCATGAATATCAAGTATTGCTCAGAATCAGAAGCTGGAGAACCACTGCTGGACTCCTGTGTTCATTGCAATGCCACCCTAAGACTTACTGAAGGACCTTGGGCACCAGGCAAACCAATGTCTCCTTTTTCGCCTTTCAGGCCATTAGCTCCCTACAAAATCATACAAAACAGCATTTATGAACAGCTTTAATCTTATTAGCAATTCATCTAGAAATTATAATATTTGTTGGCAAATAATTACCATAATTACCATAACACAGCACACATAAAAAGGAAATCCTTTAAAGAATTCTGGCACTACTTTGTAAATAATTTTTAACAAATATAAATTGTTAACAAGTATATATTTATACTGATAGCTACCAATTGTGGCATGATATTTATGACAATTCCTTAAACTGGCAATCCATTAATAATATATTGTACTATGGATACAATTTTGAAATAGTTTCTATTTCTACTGAGAAATTTCATTTGTATGTATATATATACCTACACACATATATATATAAATAGGAAGAACGAATCCCATAAATATTCATGCATTTTCTCTCCCTCCTCAATCTAAGTCACCTGAAATTTCTATTCAAAACACAGCTCCTTTCTCCTTGCCCAAGTTGTGCTATATATCACAAGAGAAGTACAACTGCCAACTAATCTCTTTCTTCCCTATACAGTGTTTTTTTACTGTAAGTGGAATGAAAAGTTCTGACAGTCTTACACCTTCTCCCAGATTAGCTGCAGAACAATCTCAGAATTTTCTCCCCAGTGCTTTCTGTCCCATTTGCAATTTATCAGCACTGTTGGAAATTCCTGATAATGGAAGAGAGAAAAAATAGAAGTATTTTTGTTAAAACTAATGAATTAATTTTTCATACTCACTGGTAGACCAGGCAGTCCTATTCCTCCTTTTTCTCCAGGCATTCCAGGATCACCTGTGTCTCCTTTTGAGCCCTTAGGACCCTAAAATACAGACTTATTCAGCAAATCATGTAAAAAACTAGAGACACCAGGAGAATTCTAGCTTTGATCCTAATAAGCAGAAGTCATGTGCATGCATATACCTTTGCTATTAAAATGCAAAAATGCAGACATTATTAGATCACAGACTATGCAGCAACACTATAATGATCTTTATTAATTATTATCATCATATTATTTAGATTATAAAATCTAAGTTAAAACTTGGGATCATGGAAATAATCTCTTGAAACAACCTGTGGTTGCTCACATGTTCTTCACTACATGATTGACACAAAATGTACCTGCTCTCCATCAGCTCCTGGAGTTCCTGGGGATCCTGGTTCACCCTGCAAGAGATAAGACAGAACTGAATTATCCCAATTGTCCCAGACACTAGAGGAAAAAGCCAGAGAAATTCCCATAATTAACAACAATAAAGCTAGAGAATATTCTGTCAAAAAGTCCAGCATATATACAATACCTATATTGAATAACTTTGGGTTGTATAAAGGCCAGACAAGTGCATTTAAAAAAAAAGAAAAAAGAAGACAAAAATCCCAGTAGTGAAAAGATCCAATTCCAATGGAAACTTTGCCTGCTACCAGAATAAATACAGAATCATGCCTCTCCATTTATGTAAGGTAGAGAGAGACCTCATATTTTTTTCCCCTGACTATTAAAAATCACTCAGTGAAGGAGTTCACATTCACAACATTGTCTTATGACCAGTTGCTGGGTAGCATTCTTTAAGGGAGCAAGTTACTTTGATGGGTGGAGTCCATATCCATGGATATGGAAACAAGCTCCTGTAATGCTAAATTCTGCTTTACATGGTAAGTTTTGACGGAGAACGCTGACCTATACGAAGGAACACAACCTCTTCCACGCTCAGACTTCTCTGTGTTTTACAACATACTCCATGCTGCAGAAATGCTGGGTAGATGATAATGCAAAACGCAATTTCTGCACACTTAACTCTATATTATCAATTTTTCATATAGAATGAACCTCGTTTCTCACAATTTCTCAAAACAATGCACATGTGTAATGTGATGTATTTCCATATGACATACTGGATGAAGTCTGAAATGTCTAGTACTGAAGATGCACCTATTTGCTCTTGCAAGAGCATAGAGACACTGGGAGAAGATGCAGTATCTAGTATCTAAGAAATAGAAGAAACATCTCATTTAGTTTAAAAGCATTTATGGAGAGTCCACGAACTTCAGCAGTTTTTAAGTATAGGCAAATTTATTATTTAAATTTTACAGAACAGTGCAGCATATGGTATTAATTGTCTCTGCATGGGCTGCTCACTAACCCTTCTGTACTACGTATAAGCACCAGCCAGGTGGTATTACCAGGCTTGGGTTTCCAGCCAGGCTCCTGCCCACATGTGTAGTAATTTTTACTGACATTAGGCAATACTGTACTTATTTGGGTGGGTACCCCAGTGATATAAAAGCTGCATTCACATGCACTCACACGGTGGCCAGTGGAGTCTTGCACACAGTTTTTTGCCTACCTCATTCCCCTCTCAGCCAGAAGTGAGGCATGGGAGCCACTGTCTGGTTGTGTGGCTACTTTGCAAAGTCCTAGGGAGCCACCTCAGTGCCGATCTCTGAGTGAGATGCTTCTGCACTCTTTCAGCACTAATTAATTTTGCTGGTCCTTAGTTGAGCATCTGTGTGTGGCAACTAAACAAAGCACTTATTCTGGAAATACATTTTGAGAATCTGGGTACAAAGTTAGAAACATGCCATATCTGATGAATTTACATTTAAACAACTGTGCTGGAAAGCTCCACTTACCTGTGTGCATACATCATCTTAAAAAAAACACAGAAAATACTCCACCCTTAAGATACAATGAGTAAAATAAGGAAGATCACCTTTGACCCTTGCAGCCCTTGGGGTCCTGGGGGTCCTGGTGGTCCCTAAACAGAAAATACAAACCCCTCAGCTTTCAAATAAACTCCTGAAGAACTTGTCATGTAAGCACAGGGCAAATGTTAGTATAGCTACTGTAACAAAATGGGTTAGATTTTTAGCACAAAGGGAACCAAGACCAGTTATGGACAAGTTGTTAACCTACAACAGCTCTCAACAACCACAACACTACCACAAATAAACAGTGTTAAAATAACAGTATAGCTCATATTTTATAACAAAGTCCTCTGCTCCTGTTGATGAAATGGCACTGCTTCCCTTAATGGAAGGCAGACCAAAACCCAGCCGTATTCGCCAGCTCTCACTGCCTGATCCAAAACAATCAGAGACCAGGAGAAATCTCCAACCAGCTGCAAAGAGGATTCTGCTAAAAGATGTTAAGTGCATCTGGGGATACTCAGTGCTTTGTGAAATTGCCTTGGAATAAGCTGTAACCACTTCTTTCATTTCTACCTCAGGCTGTGGACACAGTGTCATGTATGAAATACTGGTCTGCATGGTGCATAGTGGGGATGCTTTAAAAAAACCCCACAGCAACATTTAAAAATCCCCTGCATTAATATAAAGAAAGGGTATGTACAGACAGGAAAATACGACTAACAGAAATCTTGCAGAGAAGAACTTGAAACAAAAAAGAAGAATGTGTTTTCCCAGTCTCGTACTTAAATGAAATTTTGCCATTAATTCAGAAGGAGCAGAATTGGTTCCATTGTTGGATGGCTTTCAACAATGGGTTCTCTGCTGTGGGAACACCAAGCAAAGAAACAGTACAAGTTATGATGAACCAGGTTGACATCCAATGAAGACATGTCCTGAGCTAGCAGAATTATGAACATGCTGCAACACAAAGGAGAAGTTCTACAACGCACAGTAAGTCATGCAATAGGAATTACCGTGACAGTCAGGGTGGCAATCCTCTGTTGGCAAAATGTATTAACAAGAGTTGTCAGTAGCAGAATTAAACAATGATATAAATAATTCTGTTTGCTATAGTTATAATCTGCACAGAACCTATGCTGTATCTGGGAGACACCATGCCTTTTTTATTCAAAAAACATGAATAAACCCCTGTTAGTTTTAACTCTTGGTGCTGGATTAGCTGCTTGGTTTCTGTGGGAATTAGACGAAGACAGTAGTTTTGTACAAGTTAAGAGCTCAAATAAACAGTGATTAAACAGCAAAATCTATGCAGAAGTCTTCAAAAAGGTGCTTTTTAAACTTTTTAAGAAAACATAATGGGTTGGTGTCTGAAGTCAACCAAAAGACTAGCCCTATGTTTTGTAATGTCCGCAGGTTTTGCACCAATGTTTAACAAATAAATATGATTCCTGGAGTGAAGATACAACATTAATTTTCATATAAAAATGCAGTTCTAAATCCAAAACTGCCAGTCCACAACCCAGCTATGTATACTACAATTCTGCTTTAAATGCTTGGAAAGACAAAGGATATTTTCATCATGGAAGGAGGCAAAATATCTTGACCTACTTTTTTTGCCAAAGAATCTAAAAGCAAGTGGAAAAGTATTTAAATGTCATTTAAATTCTTGTCTATATTTTTAAACAGAGTAAAACCCCCAAATATTGCAGCTTGCACATGCTTTCCTTTTGCCTGTGAAGAACTTACTGGCCTACATGGAGCAAGAAATATTTTGCTTTTCTAATTGTTATCCAGTGTGCAAATAAAGGTTTGCACATCTTCTGTTTTAAGCTTTAGAAGAATCTCTATATGTCAGTGCAACAATACGTACTGCTGGCAAAGATCTGGAACCTACCCAATACAAAGTACTTGAACAAAATTGTTCTCTAACACACTCTTTAATACACTCATATCCTTTGTACTTCAATGTATTAATGGAAATAGATCAAGAACTTTAAAAATACTATAAAGTTCAAGTATGAACATATCTAGGTAAGAAAACCTAAAATAACTATTGCAAAGTACTGTTTACATTTTCACAGTAGCAGATCCCTTTACAGTTGCAGATAATTTAATATCTAATGCTGTAGTTCCTACAAAGGTTAAAGTTTTGAAACCACTACTTTTTGCACTGGGAAATTCTGCAGAATAGGTGTGAAGAGCAATTTTGACAGAGAGATGTATTTTGTGTTTGGTCCTCCGAGTGAAAGCCACATACTTGGAGCAGAGGTCTTGCTCAAATCACGATGACAATTTTAAGATTGCACTTAAGATTGAATAGGAGGCACAAGGCAAAGTAACGAAATTGCTAGACTGCTTCATGATTTATGATTAAATGCTAACATGAGACAAGCAGTCCAGATCTCACAAACTCTTTGTCAACTTCTTAAATCCGCAGGCCAAATTCTGTGCAAGTTCACAGCTCGGTGCTGAGCACTGGACGTTCTCATGTACTTCTGTGAGAGAACTGCAAATCTCAGAGCCCCTAAGAATTTGGCACCAGGAGACTTAGGAATGGGTCTTTGCCATCTGAAAGGACTGAGCTGGATTTGGCAAGGATATTTTCGACTGATCCTATATAATCTTACTTACACCCTCCTTGCACAGCCATTCCCATTAATATCAATTATTTGTTGCCCTGGATCAGAAGGTGATGACATTTGGAATGATTTGCAATGGGATAAAGGCTTTCTTATATATTTCAACCACTGCAAAAGTCTTTAGTCCACTTTTAAGGCTTCTTTATGTGCTGCTGCTTTTCTGAGGAAGCTTGAAAGTAAGACTGATGCCAGAGTTACGATAGAAAGACAGAATACAGAAGATAGAAGGGCTGAAATCCTGGTAAATCTCTGTCTGGTAACACACAACATTAATTTCAGGCTACTTTAGGCATGGAACCCAGAGGGGGATTTGGATGACTGAAAGTTGTGTGTCTGAATTCCCTTACAAGCAAACCAAATGAGGCAAACATAATGCAGAGCCTCACAACACGCCTATGCAGACTTCCCCACAGACACAATCAAAGAGTGGACTCAGCCTTAGTGACATACACAGCTTTTAGATTTTAGTAAAGGCAGTGAGATTTTTTTATTTTTTGAAGGAGTCTTGAAAACCAAATGACTGGTCAGACATTTACCCACTCCCACTGAGTAAATGCAAGAAAAAAGTTCACCAGCTGCAGTGAGAAAGTGATCAGAGGCACAATGAGCCAAATCCAGTCTTCAGTTTTACATAAGCAAGCCATTCACTTTGGTGGAGTTATACTGCACAGAATTTGCATCTGATTATGCTGCAATGTAAATCACCTTGACTGCAATGACATATGTCATCTTGGTCCTTTGCTTTTATGCAAACACTCATTCACTCTTTTTGTAACCCCACTTTAATCCTCCACACTTTTCTGCACACCAGTCAAAATAGGTTTTCCAGAAATGAATAAGTGAGAAGACTGCTGCTTGGTCTACTTAATGTACTCAAGTTGCTGATTGAATCCACAGCTTGCTAATGGAGCCATGTCACAGTTTCCAAATCTCAAATATTCTGCTCCTTGCATTTTATACGAAGAAGAGGAGGGAAACAAGGAAGAAAAGAAATGTCAATATTATAATACGTGAATTGAAAAGCAGACACTTCTGTTGAACCTGTGTATGTGGTTTATTATATTAATTCAGCACTAAACACCAAAGCCAGCCATGAATTAGTTTTGTCCTCATTAGATGATGTCAATACTCTCCAGGGAACAGGAAACTAATTCACTCAGCTAATTTGTATCAGGGAAACAGTTGTCTATCACCAAACAGAAAACCTGGTTTCCAAATATAGAAAGCAATTCCTGATTAATAAGCTCAACAATTTTGCACACAAAATGTTTTCAAGCTCTAGGCAAAAGAGAAATACAATGCTGTCAAATGACTTTTTTTCCCAGACCAATCTAAGCCAACTCACCCTTGTTATGTTTGCATACCTGCAGAGCTTCATGGATATTGCCATTATAATCAATTATCTCTGTTGCACCTTGATCACCCTTCTGTCCAGGTGGTCCCTGTAATACATTTTCCATTAAAATCTGGAGACAACCAAAATCCATTTTAAACTCTTAACTACTGACACATGCTTTGACTTGATTGTGTGGTGTTGGACTCTTACTGTACTTACAATATACTACCACAAAACACGGAAGTTAGCATTTAAAGGAAAACATTTTTTTTTATAATGATAAATAAGCAAGTCAGTACACAGTGACTTGTGCTGCAGTGGGAAAGAAAATACATGAAACCTCTGAGGGAAGACATTTAAGCAGTTCCTACACTCTAGTTCTGTAGTGGCTGTGAACAATGTCAGAACATCTGGCTTGTAACATCCTGCCCACAAGTTGTGGATAGGAGACTGCTTCAAATAGTGGCAAGTGATGTTAGTCGTATTAAAGGCCAGTTAGCAACCATGTTCCAACAGTGTCAAGTGCCCAATTTCACCTGGGCACTGGAGTTTTAACTGGAACTACTGCTACAACTTCAGTTCACATGGACTGAATCTAAGAGTACAAAAGAAAGAGCTCAGATGAGAAGTAGACTTACCCGTGGACCTGCAGATCCCGTGTCACCTCTCTCACCTGTATCACCCTATGTAAAAACGATATTTGAAAAAACCAGATATGCCATTTGACAGTATATCACATAGTTCTTCCCTTTTAAGTATGTTTTCTTATATGAACTGGCTTACAGGGCCTCTCATCCTAAACAGAATGTGAATCTTATTTAATGAAAGGAAAAAGTCCTTCAAAATCTGTGTAGTGGTAGAATTGACAATGATGCATTTGGTTCTGTGTGAATTATTAGAGTATTGTATTGGCTTACAATAAAAAATCCCCAAGAACCAAAAAAGGGGCAGATTACCAATTAAGCAATTTGTGTAACATCCCTATTCTTAATGACACTATTATCAAAAGCTAGATAAATGAAATCACTCAGTCTAAAAACAGTCAAAAACTTCTTCAAATGTGTGTTTCAAAATGTATGAACTTTTCTTTCTGTGATCATGCCTCCACTAACCTTCTGAACTTCCCTGCTCTGAGTCACTGTCTCCCCTACAAACACAACAGTACTGTCAGATTTAGAGTTTCCTGACACCCCTTCTGTGACAGGCTTGAGATCATTACCAACTTACACACAGCTTTTTCTTCCTGGCTATCAGTAGTATGTTTCAAATGATGGGGGGAATTTCAAATGTGTATGCATTCACAACCCAGCATCCACAATTCATTTAATTTCACAGTCACTTTCATTGCAAGGTCTTATGTTCTTATATTACTCAAAATTAATATGGGTAAGAACTGCAACTTTTGCTCCTGTTGAAATCTAGAGAACTTTTTGGTAAAAGTCAGGGAAGAATGATTTAATTCACCAGTGGTAACAGCACACACTGAAGCTAGAAAACTTTAATAGAGCTAATGAAGGCATATGGAGAGCAGGCTGGTGGCAGGGCATAATCAAGGTTGTGCCATCTGTCTTTCCTTTCAGTGCTGCCTTGGCAGCAGCTAGAGAACATGTCATTGGAACTGTTAAAAAATGAAGCTCCCAATCACTAGACTGACTTCTGTGGGTCAGATTTTCATGACAGGTATGCAGGTAAAATGAAAATTGTTTATCCTTTTTTGATAAAGAGGGAATTAAAGAGGATATCTTCATAATTTTGGTGCATGTGGGAGGTGCTCAGGTACTGTAGTCAAATGAGAAGCTGATTTACTCTTCTACTCTCACTCTGATACTTTAATCCACTCATCAGTTCCCTTGCCTTCCAATGCTTCTTTCTGGTGGGAATGAATGAGGTTAAATGGCACTTGTTTAATCACATCCTTAAGCACTTAAGGCCTCCCTTCAAGGACCTTGCAAGTACTGCAAACAGCATCACACCAGCCTACATTGTCCAGTCACCCTTATTCTGACAGTAGACTCAGTAATCACCTACACAAATACATTTTCATTTTGCTTTGACTCCGTCATATAACATGAAGGAATCCAGTGGGAACAGTATTTGCACAGCAGATAAAGTAACAGAAAAACATACATTTTCTCTCTCTCTCCACATATGTGGACCAACTATATCTACAGACAGACAGATGGGTAGATAGATATAATCAAATTAGTCTTTTTAAAACAGTAATGCAACCAACAACTCTGGCTTTTGTAGGACTTCTGGCCATCATATGTCAGCCTGTAGTACTTGGAATACCACTGATTCCTAGCACACCGAAGTGTGGATCCACGAAATTATTGCAAACCCAGTAACAACACAGTCAGGTGTTGGGTCCTGGCACGTGGGAGGACTAACACACATCAGTTACACAGAGAGAAACCAAGTTGCACGAGGAAAACAACAGCAGAGTGGAATGGATGTTATAACAGAAGAAGATTAGAATCACAGTGTTCAAAACTCATGTGACTTGACTGAATTTTTTAGCTAGAATTGAAGCTCCACAGGTTTCACTTATAAAGAACACTGCAGACTGTTACAGGTTCTTTTAAAGAGGTAAGTGAAGTTTCTGTGAAATGTTACAAGTAATTGATCGTAAGAATCATCGTGTTAATTAGTCCCCTGAAGACAGTTTCTTCACTACTAACCTTTGACCCTTTGGGGCCTCTAGATCCAGGTTCACCTGTTTTCCCCTGTTTGAAGCAAGATAGGAGAAAAATGGTAGACAAATGGGAGTGCCGAGAAGAAGAAATTAGTAATGACTAACTACAGTTTGGAACAGCAGAAATACTTTTTTTGATATTACCAAGATAACAAATCTTTAAAGGCATTTAATTTAATAGCACCCATATTAATATATTCTTTAACTCCAGAGTGCAATGGTCACAGATTCCACCCTTCCAAAGGAAAAGTAGTACTGGCATTAGTAAAGAGTAGGCATCATTATCACTGGTTTTCAGGAATGAACGATGTCATTCCATTGCCCTGAGAAATGATAGCCAAGAGACAGAGAAGACAGTTAAATATTCTAATATAAGGAGATTAAAACAAAGTGTTACTACAACTTCTTTTCCCAACAGTTCAGGTGAATACAAACTAACTGGCCAAGGAGCACAAAATTAACCTTATTGTTTTCAAAATCCATTAGGAAAGAAAACTTGACAGTATCAACACCAGGGGAAATATTAAGACAACACTAAAATGTAGTTAGACTGATACCTTTCTTAGAGAGTTAGAAAACAGCATGCAAAATGGATTTTCTCTGCATTCAATAGCTACAGTGGTCAAAGAGTTCAAACTTCGATGCTGAAAGTTAGTGACCTGTAGGTCAGTACTTCAGCTGGAATGAATTAGGCCAATTCCATGACAGTGTATGTAGGTAGTGTCTTTACTTTGTAGACCAAATAAGAGTTCATTCAGACTGCAGTTCCACAGCTGTGAACACAAAACTACCATTGTCTTCTGGACTGAAGTAGAGTATTAGACAGAATGTTCATTCAAAAGCTCACTCACCAAGTTTTGTTCTACTTTTCAGCAGGCAGAGGTGTGTTCATAGGTGTAAAACTAAGGAAACATTTCCAATGTAAAATCAGACTGACCTTTGGTCCAGGGATTCCAGGTTCACCTCGCTCACCCTTCCCAACAGGGCCTGCCTCTCCTCTGTCACCCTGTTGCAAGAGACACACATATATCACAAGATACTGGGCAGTCTTTAGCATACCACCAACTCAGCAGGATCAAAGAAACCAAGCCAACAGAAGAGTTAGAGGTTTAGTCTATCTGTATTTTCAGAATCTGGTGCATAGTATCGAAGTTCTACTTCCTGCGTTGCCTTTCCCTGGGCTTAAAATTAAAAGCCAAACATGGGTAGAGAGGAAAAAAGGGTTTTACCTCGGTATTTATTTAAGGATCCTCAGGTGCACCACATCCAGGTAGAATGCACTGAAATGCACCCCAGGATGCACACACACGATGATTTGTGTAAACAGTTATAGACCTTGCAAATTAGCTTATCTATCAAAGATTCCCCAGTGAGAGGCTCAAGAGAAGCCCCAGTCCCAAGGAATTCCCCCCTGGATGGGCCTATCTTGGTTTACAGAATGTGTTCTGGAGAGGACCTTGGTGTCTGGGGCTTTCTGACCCAACTGCGAGGCTTCTGAGATGTTTGGTCTCTTGGCTTAATGGGACTTTGGGTCTAAGCTGGTTATCAGACTTAGGGAATTACAATTATCTGGGCCAAAAGCACTAAGGATACTTAAAAGCTGTATAAAAGGGTATATAAGAGGGGTATATGAAAAAGCAAAAAATCATCGTGGCATCACCTGCACACACTTTCAAGCCATTCTCCTAAAAACCCCACATTTATGAGAATATAGTTTCTTCAGTCATGCCTATTCTGCCTCTTGAATAAGTAAATTTGGGGATTCTAACATGAAAAAAAGACTATTTATTAATTAAAGTTATGATGTAATATCTGCCTTCACATTTTTTGAGGGCACCAATATGAATATCTATATATCTATCTCATAGCATTCGTCCATGACTTTTCACATTTTCTCCAACCGTAGTCTCAGCCTTGGCTCCTTGCTGAGGAAGTTGAATTTGACATCAGCTCTAGGGGCTTCACACCAGAGCACTGGCCCATTACCCTTACCTTTGTTCCTGGTAGCCCCGGCAACCCAGGTTCTCCTTGTGGACCAATGAAACCTGGTTCACCCTTTAAAAATACAATATGAGAGGAGTGTTGGATTACTTACTTAGCAGTATGCAACTATGATAATACAAGTTTATTTTGGGTAGTATTTTCCCCTGTATTGTTTACAGCTCTCCAGCTATGATGCAACAGTTATACAGAAGTACTTTTCATCATGGGTAACTTTCATCACCATAAATTCCTGTAGCAAGCCACCACGCAGCACATGAGATGCAAATGAAGCAGAAGGTGTCAGACACGGGGTTTATGAGGTTAAGGACTGTTAATAGGCAACCTGGTCTGTAATGTAACACACCAAGCAAGTCTGAAGGTAGGAGGAGAGATCTGAGTGTTCCTAAATTTAAAAAGGGACAGTTGATTTCAGTCATGTGTTATGAGGTAGTTTCCTATTGCAGCACGTGAATAGATGGGCAGAAATGGTGTGTGACACAGCAACGACAAATGGAGATGGTAGTGCTGGGATGTGCTGAATCTCCTTTCAAGTCAGAGACTTGCAGTACCATGGTACGTTCCCTCCTCATTCTGACAGTAAAATACTTCAGTTCTCTGCACCCAGACAACTTTTCTGGCTGTGCACAGCTGGGAATGAACCACAGCTCTCCCATTCCCTCAGTGTCCTGCCCTCTTCCTTCCCATTCATTTGTACAAACAGGACAGAAAAATAGCAAGAGTCAAGCAGAGTTGCAGCAGAAGCAGCACTGAGCAGAAGAGTAAGGCCATATTTTATTACCTATCTCCATGCCTGAAGAGAGACAATGCAAGATTAATAAGCCATTTTCTTTCCTTCACAAACTCTCCTGAATAAGGTTTCCTGCTATTTAATCTTGCATTTTTCAGATATATTTGAATCAAGAAGATATATCCACAAGCTATTGTAAATTTTAACATCAGTTATGTAACCCAATTAATATTTATTTATTAGCCTTTGAGCAATATCCCTGAATTTAATGACTAAAAATTACCCATCAAATGCCTCTTCAAATAGCTAAAAGAGAGATAGATCATAATCCTGTAGTGGTATCATTATTGACAATATACAGAGACAGTGCATATGAGCAGTTGAATAATATTTCTCTTCATCTCTTCTCCTCCTTAAAAATAAAGGTATGCTGCACGCGGTGAGCAAATTAGGAAGTATTCTTGCACATTCATCTATGCTCTCATCAGCAATCCATCATTAACAGTTCAAAGCCAAAGAAATCTTTCCTGTGGTTATATCAAGGACCATAACAAGCTCCCAGAGACCTCCAATTAAGATTATAAAAAAATACAAGTAAATAATTAGCTTTCTCACATGAAGTTCCAGCTGGCTATGGTTCAAAATATGGTAAAGAAATAAACTGAGACAAACATGTCACAGAGAAGCACGTGGGGTTTTTTTTTGCTCTCGTAAGACAAAAAAACTTAAGAGTTTATGTAAGTCTTCATATTAGTACACACCAGCAAGAGTAACATAAGGTTGCCACTGCAGATGGAAGCACTTTAATGTCAGTAAATTAAGAACAATGCAGCTTCAATCATTTATTTAAGAATGAAAGGGTATTCAATAGCCCCATATTGTTTTAATACTGAATTTGCCCGGGCTAATTTTTTGGCCAGCTTATTATGACTTCAGGCAGAAAAAATATGCAGACTACATGATTCTTTTCAGTGGTAGGGCTTGGAAGTGTCACTCAAAGGTTAATGCCATTTTTTGAGTCAAATTCTTCTCTCTGCTCAGGACTATACCAGTTGCATACGACAAGAACACTTCTGGCCAAGGTCTAAGAAGAAGCCCCACCTTCCCCCAAAATCTCTAAAGAGGGAAGAAAAAGATGCTTTGCAAAAGCTAGTGTAATTGATAATGGAACAAGCTGGTGGCTTAATTAGCGCAAGTAGAATACAGGTCTTACATGACACAGAGCTTTAAAATGCTTTCAAATATGGAGTGGAAGAAGTGGTATGTCAGCAGAGACCAGGAACTGACTGGGTGAGCAGCAGCTCTGCTGGGAAAGATGCAGCAGCTACGGTGGATGCCAAGCTGAATGTGATCCAACAGTGTATTCTTATCCCACATGAGACAAACTGCAGTAGTTAAAACCTACATTAAGACAAACATGCATTTCTCCCTCTAACCAGTGCTAGAGAGGATAAGTAGATTAAAAGACAGATCTGATTTGCCATCTGAACTAAGCTTCTAAGTAAAAAGACGTGTTTGAATGATTCGAAACTAAGCCATGTCTTCTCTAATATTTCAAATCTCTTGAGTGTAACCACAGCATAAGGTATTAAGTAAAATGTTCATTGGGTATACTTCTGCATCCTGCCATAATATTTCTGACTTCATGCTTTATGGTATCTTTTATGCCACTCAGATAGTAAACAAACAAACAAAAAGGAATCTATCAGAATTGGGACGGCCAATGTTGTGTGAAATGTAAAGAAGACAGTTTCCTCTCAGTAAGGCATGCTGGTGTCCCCGTTATGCAACGGCAAGGGAAAGACCTTTATGATTAGTCCATGACACAAACAAGATTGCAGAGCCATAGAGGAATGTGGTTAGAAAATCAAGAACTAAGGGCTTTAGTTTTTGTTGTGAATATATGACATGTATGATTTAGCTGGCACATAGCTGCAGGGAAGGCAAGAGCAGAGGCTTGCTTGGGAGGGCACTGTGGTTCGACATTGCAGCTCTTGTGTTCGCTGAAGCACCTCCTGTTCTTAAGTCTCCTGCTTAAATGAACTCAGAATTTGTTCTGAACTGCTGTGAAATGCTGAGAGGAACGCAAGGAATCAGAGTAACCAAGACTTACAATACTTTTCCAAACACCTCACTCTAACTTCTTACAACAAAATCGAAGTTTTATATAGTTAGAATGTACAGCAATCTTCTTTGCCTGCTAAAGCTGGGGCAGGGAACACAAAATCTGGAAAGAGGGTTTAATCAGTTACATTTTGAAAGAAAACTAAGGAACTCCTCCATGTGAAATACTGTTTGGCAGTTGTATAGAAAGCCATCAGCAAGGGATGACTCTTTCATGCATTTTAGTTTAACCCGTTGGTAGAGTTATGAAATCACTGCTTAGAAATCACCAAATTTCAGCATTCAAACTTCATCTACTGTTAGACTTGGAGCAATTTGTATTAATCACAACACAGATAGCTTGGTTTAAAAAAAAATAACAAGCTTGTGAATTTCTTTCAGTTTACAGAAGTGATGTGTTATGATATTAAGAACCATTTTTAGTGCCTTTATGTGTTAATATTTTAAGAGACTACCTCCATGCGTGCTCATTTTCATTCTGAAGTATTTGTTGACTGTGGAAATACTAATGGGTCAGATAGCAAATTATATACTACCATTCACAAACATTGTTAATGTTCATTTTCACTTCTTATAACAGTCTGAAGGAGAAAAGGGCCCTAAAAATGGTGTAAACCTTGTTTAATGTGAGCTCAATCAGAATTTAGTATTAAAAAGTCACCTTGTAATTTACTTCACCGGATAGTCAGATTTTTATGAGGATTATTACCTAGACATAATTATAACTGGTTTTCATGATGATCAAAGCTTTTATGGGCTGAAGCAGAGGCTAGCTTTGATATTAGAGGTTAACCCTAAGAAGCAATTTAGTTAGCTCTCACTGTCATCTTTAAGTTTTACAGAACCCATAATTGCCTAAAACTTGGACTTCTGCTTAAAAAAGGTACAGCAGTTGAAATACTATTTTCACTGCTGGTTTCTGTTTTAAACATCACTTATTTGGCAAATGTTTATTAATAACGTAGTTCTAACACCGTATTTGGTCAGAATTAGCCTTCATTGCACAGCTGGGACACACACCACCACCATTCTTTGAAATTTTGTTCTCACAGACACACCTAGTCCTCTCCCAGTGCCTGAAATACAAAGCTTCACGCTGATGCAAGCAATCAGCAGGGAACAGCAGTCGTTGGGTACACTGTTTTCCCACAGAAGGTTCTTCCTCCTTTAATCATTCTTATTATGACTACACCACACGTTTTCACAACCAGATCAATGAATTCCTAAAAAAGAAACCTGTGCTGCAGAAAGGCATCCAAACCACAACCTCCCTATAACAATGAAATACATTCACTTCCATTTCTGAAAGTACTATCCTACTTGTAAGTCTCATGGTTACCTTACTATATTCTATTCCAGCTACATCAGATTACTATATTATATTATACTATGTAACTATTCCAGCTACATCATTATTATTATTACAATATTTTCTCTATGCTACAGAAATGTGACTAAACCAACCTTAAGACTATGAATTTGAAAGGAGAATGTAATTTCAACCCTTATTCTTCTCTAGTGCTATGCGCTAGAATTAGACAGAGAAATTTAAATGTCTAACTCCGACCTTTATTACATAGTTCACTGGTCCTGAAATATTTTGTTCAATATTGCCAAGACCATGGAAGTTCTGTGCCTCCTGGCTGAGTGGCAGGTCTGCCACAAGGCAGGACACACACAAACACCCTTCCCTGGTATTCTCTTGGAAATCCAAACGTAGCAAGGTCAAGACTCCTGTGTGCACACCTCTGAATTGGCAAACCATGCCAAAGCATCCTGAATTTCTGTGGAGGATTATGGGAAGGTGGATGCACCCCACTTTTTCCATAAACAGAAAACCTAGCTGTGTGGGCTGGAGGAAAACCACAACCATGCTTGAACACACAGCTTTGGACAGGCCTGGAGATTACAAACTCCTGCCTGCAGGTCTAGTGGTCCTCCAAAAATTTCTGTGTCTGGGACGGGCCAGCATGCAAATTCTTCAAGAGTCACAGACTTTGGGAGAACCCAAAGTTCCTTTCTCACAAGCACTGATGTGGAAGGGTCCTCATTTTGATCAAGTCAAGAGACCAGTTTTTGTCTTCAGTGTTACCCTGGCTCACTCATGAGCATATTTAAAACAAAAACAGTATGATGCCCTTTCCTTGCCTAACTCTACTGAAAGAATCCTGCAAAGGTGGAGTTATATAGAAGAGCTATCAAAAAAGACCCCAAACGCAAGACAATTTGGAAAACAGCTATGAAGCTGTAATAAATTTAATTTGCTTCATGGGTACCTGTGCTGATTTTCCAGAAATTGCCATCTGCTGTCCTAAAAGACTTCGTTTTTGAGGTAGCTATCTAACCAAAATACTGGAACTCCTCCACTCTGAAGAGGTGTGAGGGCCAAATTCTCAGGATCCTGTAACAGAGCAATCCATTGTGGTCAGTGAAGCTGCGCTTGCTCATGCCCTCCCTCTGTCTGCAGCACTTAGTCCCAGTGAAGCAATTTCTCAGAAACTCAGCTGGCCTTAGACTATACAAGTCAGAGAGTACTTTGTCACTGTGAAGGGCATTAGAGGGACTTTATATATAGCCTGATGTCCATGGGAATTTTACTCTCAGGAGGACTACAGTATTCAGCTCCTAAGAAGGAAATGAACAAGGTACAAGGAAATCTGATAAAAAAACCCAACCCTAACCCCATTTTATAAGCTCTTTCTTAAGGCTTTTCATATCACTTCAGAATTGGTTCCAGAAACTGCCAGTTAAAACAGGTTGTCTGGCTCACTCATCGCATTTGAAACAATATCTTTACTCCCTAATTGGTCTCTAAACTTAGAAAAACAATTGCGGTTTAGAATTTCCAAATGCGTATTTAGACTTTATGATTCATTTGGAGTTAAGAGAAGTAAAACCTGGCTAAACAACCTGGTTAAAACCCTGAGGTTTCACAACAAGCCTCACTTTGTATGACATACATTGCTTTTTAGTGAGCCTAATTTTCTTCTTGCTTTTAAGTTCTGTCTGCTTAGAAAGTATGTTGCTTTGGGAGAGTGCTATCAGAACCAGTAATGATTCTGATTAATTCTGCATCCATTTATCATATAAGGGACTTCTTACTTAAAGGCTAATCACATATATAATTCAAGTCAGCATGGTAACTATTTTTGAGGATAGAATAAAAACACTTGTTGTAATGAGCACCTAATTTTTAATTCTTTTCAGTGACTGAACTGCTAAATGATGAAGTGTTTGGCCCCAAATTGTTTCTGTTAGAAAAGAGTCAGACGAAAAATCTAAGGAATTATTGTTGCTCTTCTGAAAAGTAAGGAGCTTTATTGCATACCCTCACTTCTGATCTTATAAAAATGTGTATTTGAGGTACAGAAATAATTTCAGATTACCGATGTAAAATTTTCTTTGTGGCTAAAAGAGTACTTGATTTCTGAATACAGTAGGATGTTGGACTTTGATTATTCAACTATTTTCAAAATTTGTGATTTGGGATTTTTTTTTGTACAAAGAAAAATTAAACTATGCTATAAAACATTTGCTGTGAAGTAGGTCTTATAAGCTCAGTCTTCCAACTAGTAATAGCTTTAGAGCAAGAACCATTCTGTGTTTCAGTTCCTTATGTTTTAGCATTTTCCAGGAGAGAAAGTAAGAGATTTGGAGGCTATAGTTTCTGAGAGATGAACAAGAACTGGAAGCATGTATCCTGAAGAATACCCAAGTAAGCACTCCTGACACACACATACCATCCGATATGAATGATGATTTCATTTTCTGGCTTTGATTCTCAAAATCAATTCTGGGAAATTATGTCTACACTATGAAACTGATTACTGCCACAATATACAGAAAGCAGACAGCCAGGAATCAGTGAACAAAGCTAGATATGTAACTATGTACATACAGATATATGTTTGTATATATACTTCCACTATGGAACGCGAATACTCAAAACACATTGCACAGCTGTGCAATGTGTTTTACCTACCCATGCACAGAGGTACTTCTGAAACCTAGCCCACCAAAGGTGGGTACCAAGTCTTATTTTTTTAGATCAGTTCCCATTTTCACCCAGGACATGCATCCTTTATCATCTACTCTCCACTATTTAACCTGTACTACACTATGCATTTTCCATGGCTCAGGCAGAGGACCCACTTTCAAAAACGCTGCACATGAGTGATGCAAGCCTGGAAATTCGTTCATACTTGCATAGTTTTATAGATATATATGTGTATATACATATCAGCTAAAGCAAGTGTGTATCAGGGAAAAATAAATTCCCTCAAAATTCAATTGATGCAATTAACACATTCAGCCCATCTCTGTATCCAGGATTTGGACAGGCCTGTCACAAAGTCAGATGGTTCCTTCCAGCTCCTGGGTTCAGGCTAGAAAGAGTTCTGAATATGGTGACCTGTCAGATAAAGATGAACAGAAGCCTGGGCAAGAATACCTGAGTACTGGAGCAAATGGAGAGAGAGACAGACCCTGCAGGTTTCCTGTTAACACTATCAAGGAATAAAAACAGGAAGAAAAAGGGAAACACTGAAAAGGAAAAATGCATTAGGAGAATGTGAACAGCTTTCCGAGGAACTCCTGTGAGAAAAGGGGAATTTACCAAACTTATAGGTGGTAAATGGCATCAACTCCAAACCGAAATGCTTAGAACCACCATTCACTTCAGATTTCCTTTCATTTTGCTGCCAGATGGTAAGAACAGCACTTAAACACATAAGCTTCAACAACAGTTGCTCTCTTTTCTACAAGAGTTTGAACAGGAGACTAACTTCTATGCATTCAGTTTGAAAATTCTCTCTCATTTTCTCTGAAATTTCTCTTTTGTAACAGAACTAACTGGCTGAAAGTAGTATCAAGTCTTCTAGACCTTAAAAAAGTATGCTCTGTGGAGCACAGAGTCTTTCAGTCTTCAGAGGGTAAGATGTCTGAGTAGATCTAGAAAAAGAAGAAATTTAAGTACAGAAGAAAATTAGAACTGCTTTTGTTTTCATAAAAAGAAAAATAAAAGGATATAAAATTGATTCAAATTCCCATGCTCTTATCCAGGTTTTTCTGAAACCTTGCTCAGGCACAGTCCCAGGGAAGTCAATACAAAGTAATTGTATATAAAGATACAAGGCATTGCATACTGGCAAGTCTTTTGAGTCAGCCACTTCCACTGTATTTTAAAACACAGAAAGCTTTCCATACTTTCCAAAAGTGAAGGGCTAAGCAGCCTTTCTCTTCTCACGTCAAACCACTCAACAGTTCAGTTCTCTTGAACACGATAAAATAAAAATTTATACGCGCTTGTAAGCTTCAGTTCAGTATTTGTTTTAAAAACTGAGGGACAAATGCCAGAAATACAACAGAAAATCTAGATCCCGCAAAAAGCGCTGTTACTGAGAAGAGGCTTGTGTTTTGTGAAGGCTTCTCACTGCAGTGAAGAAATTGAGGACTGTACGGGCCAAATTCCAGAAAATGCAATGCAACGGATTTGAGAGATGTCTGACATTACAATGAATGAGGGCATGCATGATTTCCATTACAGCAAGCAAGTGCATAAAAAGCAAGCGCTGCTTTTTATGTATCTTCCTACAAAAGTTATGAGATAAAACAGATACATGAAGTTTGTGTTTCACAGGCAGGCTTCTGTGTCTGCTTGGCATCAGTTGGGGGATAGTAGAGCGATGAGTTAATATTCTGAGTTTAGGTGGAACACATTCAGGGCTCATTAAGTTTCCAGCCATTCCTAAACAGCAACAGGTGCTTGAGAAACGTTTCTCCAGTATGTCACAGACAGCTTCTATGCTGTCTTGGAAATAACTGACTGCGCTTGTGTTTCCTCCATGGCACCAACTGACAATGAGGAGAGAACGAAAAGGAACAGGAAGAACTCCCAAAACATCCGCATGTGCATAGTGAATGGGTCTAGAAAAGTAAGAAATAAAAGACCCCGCTGCATACCCTGAATTCAGATATGATACTTGCATGTCTGTCCAATGTTGCCGCTCATTCAGACTCCAGTATCACATTCAGCCAAGCCCTAACAGGTTCCCAGGAACACTGATTAATTAATTGAAACGGCATTATAAGAAGCTGGACGTTTCTCAGTGACTAGTATTCGGTAATCCTCTATGTATGTTGAAGCAGACAGGACTGAATGTCTTGGGAAGCTTGTTCAGCCATGGGAAGAAAGATGAGATGTAGCTGGACAGTACGGCCCACTGCCTGGCACAGCGTTTGTGTTTGCACAGGTTGGTTTAGCATTTGTAAAGAGCGCTGTGCATGTGCACAGTTACCTAAAACATTTCGTAATACAGCCTGCCACTGCAGAGAAACATTCACAAGGAAGCAATTTTAAGTTCAACTAACAGATTTAAAGAAAAGGGGACTTAATATTTAAGAACTATATCCAGGAATTTTCAATGTGTAGAATAAACCTGTATCTTGATCTTTTCCTTACCTCTCAAAAAGTCTGGAAAAGGCCTGAAAAATCTCTGCCAACAGCTACTGGGCTGGCACGCAAATGCACAAGAATTCTGTAATCTGTTTGTTAGGAAAAATTTTCCTTATGGAAACTTACATTTTGTTACAAGTTCTTGGATGTTGCAATGACATTGTGAGAGGTTTCTGCTATGTCTTTGATGTTATACCACTACTGGAAGTCACTATTAAGATAGACTAGCAAAGATGTATCTTTGAGAGTTATAAAGTCCATATGGGAACAGATCTCAAAATCCCTGAAAAAATTGTAACAAACAACAAGGATCACTCAGGAAAAAAAAAAAAACAAAAGAAGAAGAAAAAAAGTCACTGCTCCAAGTAAGTTTTGTACAAGATGACAGCCCCAACTGATTCCAAGTCCAGACAACTGGGTTTCCACCACAGTCAAGTTTCTCATCCTGGCACTGCTATTTCAAAGTAGCTTTCAATCAACCTTCAGATCACTGGAAATTTGTTTCTCCATGAGATAACACTGATGCTGTTTTTGGAAATTGACATAATGATCTTACCATGATGGTCCATAAACCTTTGCTAAAAGGGAGGGTGAGAAAGGGGGATAAACTACTTTTCCTTTGCTGATGAGTGCCCATATTCCTAACTCCAGCCATTCTCTGGTTTCTACCACTTCTCACGCCACAGACATAGCCTCAGTGACTCAGAAAAAACCTAGGGTTTTTTACTACAGACTGCTTAATAAAACAGAGTTTACAAATGCCTTGAAATGAACAGCTCCCATCCTGCACTTCTGATGTGACCAGATATGCTTTGCTCTCTCCTGTGCACATTCTGCTTGCTTGTCACCATCCAGGCTGCAGGTAGCTCATGAAGAGCTAGATGCTCTCACTAGATGAAATTCAGATGATTCTAGATTTCACTAGACAAAATTTCTTCACAGAAACACCACCGGTCTCCTCTGGACTAGATTTTAAACAGGAGAAAGTATTTTCATCAGTGATTAATATTTGACCAAATTATTCCATTTTATTCTGCAGGCAACTGCACTGTTTTTCCACTGTATCCACTGAATCTGGAAACAAATTTTCACTGGGCAAAACTCCCACACTTCATCCGTTTTTCACTTCACATTTTGCCTTTCAGGTGATTCTGGAAGCTCCCCTTCTGAGCTGTTCATACTGCCAACAAATAATTTTCCCAGAGCAGCCACGCAGACGTAGACTTTTTTATTTACTGGTTATGAGCATGGACATGTGGTCTGCATGAACATGGAAACCCCAAAGACCAGCCACAACTCCAGTTGCTTTTGGCAAGTGTCCCAAGGATGAGTGCCTCAGGCAAGTGCCCCACTGACCTCCAATTGAGCTACCTCTTTGCTCACTGCTAAAGTAAACAGAATAGGGATTGCTGCCAAAGGCCCTTATAAAAGTAGTTTAATCACGCAAGACTCTTCTCCTGCATGATCTTCACTACTCAATATGGCGTTCACTCTTGCAGAAAATGAACAGCCTCCACGGGAACTATATTTTCAGCTGTTACAACACACAAAATTTAATATGCACATTCAATTCTTCCCATAGTTCACTAGTAACACAGAAGGGACATTGTGCCTCAATGCTGTGGCAATTCACAGCTCCCTCGAGAAAATCAGTGCAAATGTTACATTCCATGAGATAAATCCTCAATCCTACCACAGTGGACACGAGTTTGGTCTTTGACTTATCCTCCTTATTATGGGGAAAATTCTATAAACTTTCTCCTTGAGACATACACAGGCCCGTGCTGGAAGGCAAACAAAAAGTTTCAAAGCTATTTTTTTTGTTTTCTGAAACAACAGTCTTTGCCACAAAGGAAAAGTGGCCATTCTGGTCTGTGCTCACTCAGGATATGTGAATCTGCTCACTCTGTGCAGAATCACACAGTTACAGCTCAAACTGTGCAAATGCCAGCAGCTCCCAGTGCAAACACTTACACTAGAACTAAACCAACTATGCGTCTTTTGTATCAGCTTACCTAAAGATTCCAGACAAACTGGAAGCCAGGGACTAAACCAGGTATCGTGTCAGGGACTGTAGCTAATACTGAACAGAATATTATTAAAACATTTTGGCTTGTCAGTGGAAATCACTGCTGTGTAACGGAGCACAGAGTATTTTTGTCAACAGCGCCAGGTCTCCACAGCCTGTGTATAATTAATGCAGTTCTCTGGCTGGAAGCTTGGTTAATTCAGTAGAATATTGCTACTGGAAAGCACACATTGAAGTGGAAACCAAATAAAACTTTGATGACAAAACTTTTCCACTGAATAAAAAAAAATTTAAAACCTGTACTATTTTAGATTTTTTAAAAAAATAACTAGAATGTTCTGCCTCATGGTTTAATGTAAGATATACTGTTTGCCTACCCACAGACACTTTAACAATTTTCCATGTGAGAACTTTATGTAACAAACCCCAGTTTAATACCAGAGACACAGAAAAATATGTAAGACAAGTACATTAAGTCAATTTGAGCCACATTCTTGCATTTCCCCCCTCTTTGTGGCATTCCCCCCCAATACAACAGGTACTACAGTTTATTTACCTTTATTCCAGGGAGTCCAGGAAGCCCAGGAAGGCCTGGTTCACCCTATACAGGAAAATTACATAATATTACAGACATTATCCAGTTAGGGTCACTATCCAGTGAACAGCCCTGTAAATTCTGCAGCAAGATAAAAGAGCATGAATGATTGCTAGTCAGCTCCAGCAGAACTGTTTTTTTCAAAATGAGTGACTTAAATGTACAATTAGTAACAGTCATGTTAAGAACTTGGGTATCTTCCGGGAACCTTCAAAATGAAGGTGACACACAAGTTGAAAATCCATGTCAGGAAAGCCAAATATGAATTCACATTAGCCTCCAGCAACAGAGAAGAAAACAAGCAGCACTGGTTCATTTTACACACTGCCATTTAATTCCGTACTTACGACAGATGTTTAATTTTGTTCCATTTTCAACTGTGAGCTAGATATTGTGCTGTGTAACTGTCTGATTTAGCTACAAAGCAATTCAAAAGAGCTTGGTTTAAATAGCACAATTCAAGCAGGACTGCCTAATTATAACTGGGCCATCGGTTTTACAGAGCTATCCACAGCATCATTTCAGAGCTTGTTCTTTATCTGTGAATATACACGGTGTCATGAAGGATAGTGGGAATGTAACCTTTTACTGCTTTACCCAGAGAAACCATGCTTATTTAAAATTGCAGTGAAAGGACCTATAGAACTCTATTTGCAAGGTAATTTTGCCACAAATATTGAAAAATGAATGTATTAATTTTGAAATTAGTCTAAGACAAGAATAACAACATTCTCACAAATGGTCATTTTGAGATATCAGCTAAATGGAAAGATATTGTCTAGGGAAATAAAGATGATGAACAGAAAAAAAAAAAGAGCAATAACATGTGAAGAAAACATTATTTTAAAGACTGGGGATTTTACTTTAATACAGAGATGGATTCTAACCAGCACCTTGGATCTGAATATTCCCTGAACTTTCTGGAAGCTCAGGTTTGAACTCTGAAGCCAACTTCTACCTTTATAACGAGTTGAACTATATTCCAGATTTTTTACGCTCATGAGCTTTACAGAAATCCAGACTTCAGCTCTGTGGTTTGGGCTGATACGTAGAGGCTGTGCTACTAAAATACTTCATGTGTCCATGTACACACGTGCTTACATACACTCATACACTCACGTACACACGTGCATACACACACAAACATAAACACATGTACACGTAATATAGGTCTTCAAACTGCACTACCCAGAGACACTTCTTTGAGGCAGAGATATTAAACAGACTTGCAATGCTCATGACAAAATCACATTCTGCCACCAACTGAAAAACACAATAGAAGGGCTGCAAATCACTTTACCAAATGGAATGATTTTTAAGTGGTATAGAAGGATCTGATAACAGCTTCTTTGTCTGTTCTAGTTTCTCCAAAGTTCTAACTCTGCAAATTGCCTAAAGGCACAGGAAAGATTCCAGCCTCAAAATATTAACTATAAAATCAGATGAAAGAATAGAGGCTAGGATGCCATTTTCAATGGACACTTACTTTTTGCTATGTTGATTATCACTTTCTAAAGCAGAAAATGGGTTATTACTCTTGCAAAAGAATAATGCTCCATTGCACTAACAAAATTTTAACTCCAAACTCCTACTCTGTCTTTCCACTTTTTGCATGAGTAGCCATACATATGGCACTATTACCATCAACTTTTCTCACCTAATTGTGGAAGCACTACATTTCACTTGTAAGCGCAGAATTTGAAAATTTGTAATTCATAATATATTAGTATTGCTGCAGCAGGTCACTATTTAGTCTTGGGACAGAGCTAACCCCCATACACTCACACATAATAAGCAGAAAAGATCCACCAAAGCCAGTTCAGAGTCACAGTAATCTAAAACAATTAAAATGCCCCTAAAAGATATACCAATATGAAACACAATGAAATCAATCATTATTTCTTAATTACAACTAGCACTGTAGATGAATGCATAGTATTTCCTTTTTCTGGAACTTTCCTAATATAAAAATTCTGAGTATGCTTTATGAGAAGAATGACTTTTAAAGAAACCAAGGCTGTTCACTAACTCTATTACAAAACAGTAGCGCAGGTCATTCTGTCACCTCTGCGCATAGTGTGGCCCACAAGGGCCCTGTCGGACTGCTGAAACATTGTCACATTTCATTTCATGCAAACAGTATTCGGGTGGGCAGCTCAACACATATTTGTCCTTAGAAGATGGATAAGGGACAACTAGAAGAGGAAAAAAGGAAAATACAAGAAAGAAAAGAAGACACAGGAAGGAAATACAAATAGGACACAGAGTGAGGAAAAGAATAGAGATGATGTAAGATGTCAGAGACGTGCCTCCAGTCGGAAAAAGAGCCTCCCACAACCTCTGGTGCTGTGAACAAGTCCCTGCTAAGCAGGGGTGCAGAGCAGCAGACACGGGGCACCTGGCTGGAGGAGGCACACTGAACAGGCATACTATGGGAGTTGATGGCTGGGGCTGGGACACCAGTGTGGCACACTGGGAACTCATGAGGTGAATGAAAGCAAGACACTAAGCCCTGCTTTGGTGTGAAAAAGAAGGTGAGAATATAGAAAGTCTGAACTGCATACCTCTCACTCATCCATGTTGCCTGAATCAGATCAAATCTGAGTGCCTGGGACTGAGAAGCAGGAGCCTGCTGATAAATCACTGCTAGTTCTGCCTCCATGGCAGCCACTTAATGAGACTATGAATCTCCACAGGCGCTTAAGTGCATTTTCTAGTTTATTACCCAAGCAAAGCATACGCTGCAGAATGCACACACTGAATGATTCTGCGGATTAGATAGCTTTAAACTACTTTGATTACCTTTCCTAAATAAAACTGCACTTCAATAAGGAACTGCATTTGCAACCATAATAGTCTTTGTTTAGTCTCTGATGAGAGTTATAATTTCTTAAATAAAAAGACTTAATTTCTTATTTATTTCTTATTTGTATGTGATTTGGGGTTTTGCTTAGTCAACAAAAGACCCTGAGTGCTAGAAAATGGTTGTCTTGCCATCTACTACATAGAATTTTAGCTCTTGACTGTATGTCTGGAATATCTCAACTGGCAGAAGGACTCTGTTCCACTCTGGCAGCAGTGTGCAGTGGATAATTTTCAATGTTGTAAGAGGCAAGAACAGTGCCAATGGCCCAGAGGGAAACCAAGTATTGCAATGCACAAATCCAGTTCTCTCATTGTGTCTTTGCTGTCCCTGCAGGACCTGCCCCCTACTCTCATGAAAGGTAGCTGAAGGCACAGCATTCACTGCGTTTGATGTACTGTGGATTCAAAGAGCAAATTCCCCAGCTTCAGAGGGCCTCTGAAGCACAGTCATTGTAACTCCTGCAGGACCTTTCCTTGCAGAAGCAGCCTCAGCCACCCAGCATTCAGGGGAATTTCTTACACTGGAAGGAAGAACAGAGCAGCATTACCTGGTCTGTGTCCTTCCAAACACACTGCATGCCTCTGATGGTTTGACTCCCCTCACAGGTGTATGTGAAAGGGATTCTAACCAATATTTATTTTCTTCCTAATGAGATCTAACAATGTACCACAGTTTGAAGATTAGTAGTCAAACATGCAGGGTTAGCTTGTGATCACTCAAGGAGCAGAGCCATTCTTTGTTAGTCTCTCTTAGTTAGTTACTCTGCAACTGGGTAAGCTTTCAGTGCAAGAAGTGTGCTGTGGCTAGAAGGGAAGGTGGATTAGTCAAAATTGCTTTTCATGTTAATTAGTATCATCATCCCTGTGCCTTTTTAAAATACAAAATTGTCATAGACCAAATGTGTACGTCCTTGGGCTGCTAAACTCTACTGCCTCGGACTCATCCCAGTACAGGTAAGTGCCACTGGTAACGTGGGTGTAACATCATTTATCACAAATCCAGCAGAAAAGGGAAACCGAACATTTCCAAGTAGTACCTTTTGTCCAGGCCGTCCAGATTCACCGGGTTCACCCTAAAAGAAAACAGATGAAAGACATGAGATCTGAGAAAATGAATTAAAGATGGAGCTGTGGAAAACCATAACATTAATGATACCCAAAATGTCTGTGACACTGTAAAGTAACATGAACCAACCACCCCTCTTCCCCCTGCACAACTTCTTTAGAACTACATTACCTTAATTCCAGCTGCAGAAGAGCCAGGGTCACCCTGATACAAAATCCACAAGAAATAATCACTCTTACTACATATACAGTTTTCCAGGAAACACATAAAACAAATCATGTAAGAGTACAGCAACATCATATAGCAAAATAACTGCATAGCGAGGCTGCCTGTTTTCTGTGCTGCTACATAGGAATTTAACTAATTAATTACATCAGTGTGATTCTGAAAAGGAATAGTATTGTTTTCAAGACCATGCAGAGTGATTCAGCTTCACTCACCCAAACATCTATTATAGTTAACCTCAAACTTCACAACTAATAATGTAGATGTAATAATTGCAGATGTATAAATGTACTTCACAAAGCCACAAGATGGGACATACTTCGACATCTCTAAATTGCTGATCTACATTAAAAATAAATTACCGTTATTTAGAAAGAATGACCATTTTGACCTAATTTTATGGATGGCAAGTGTCAGGTCTCAACTGACAGAATTTTTTGTGCTAATGAAGATTTACCTTGAAAAAAAAAACCCAGTGACCTATGAGTTTATCTCCATCAGGACAGGTCATAGCTCTATTTCGTCAACACTCCAGCATATTTAAACTGATAGATTAATGCATGAAGTGTTATACTTCACAGGATGAGACAGCTACGGTAATTTACATATTCAGGAAAGGTCTCTGCTCTGAGAAGGCATCTAGCATACAAAAAGATTTGCCTACATTTCACTGGGTTGACTGAATTTCACAGGCAGTGATATGCACAGGACAGAGGATCAGTAGGTTTTTTTTTTTCTTTTTCTTTGGCGTATTGTTTAAGAAAAGTTTGCTAGTCAGACTATATACTATTGAAGATGACTAGCGTGCTTCTACTTGAAGAATTGTTTAATTATTCATTATTCAAAATAAATGTATATTGTTCACTGAAAGTAGCAAGTTGCTACACAGCAGCAACTTGAAGTCCCTGAGCAGCCTGCCAGTGATTCACATAGGCAGAATAGAAGCTGGTACTGTAATACACTTTGGAGATGTATAAGCAGAGTATAAATGCTTAATATTCTTTGTACAAAATACAAATAGGGGACACCCACTCCTGATGTCTCTGTGAATGCCACAGCTTTACAGCTGGTTTGGCTATGGCATCTTTTTGGTATTATCTTATAAAATTAAATTGTACCACTTAACATGCTCACTGGCCTCTGAAGAATAGGAATACACAGTTAGTGCAGCTTGCTCTTGAGTGAAGAAAACACAAAAATCAGTATTGTGAGGTTGATACGTGCACAGAAACCTGAGCTGCCTCATTTTGATAGACATGCATGAGTGACACTGCCTAATATCTCTTACAAGCACGTAAAACTGAAAGCCTGAAGAAACTTTTATATAGCTATAAAGGGGCAAAGCAACTAGTAAGACACATTAACCATTTAAACATTTCAAAGGGCAACGATGGATATGGAAAAGATAAGACACAAAATATTTATAATCCACCTTCATGCAAGAATAAAAATTAGTATCAGATCAAAGAAAAAATTATGGTACAGTATGTTCTCAATTCACTGATGAGTCAAGACAGTTTGCAAATGAAGCAACTTTAGCAGGGGAACGTGTACAAAGAAGGAAGATACTTGGTAGTTTCTAGGGACCAAGGCTACAGTGGAAGAACAGAAGCAAGTAGTCAAGTTTGGCATTTACACTGTCTTCAAAGTAGGACAATTCAACAAAGACATTTTAATTCTAAAGTCTCAGGTCAAGAATTAAGGACCCAAGTCCATATTTTTGAGTGTCACTAGGTACAGAAGTTCAGAAAACAAAGCTGTATTTTTTGCACAAACAGGAACCTGCTCCTAAACCAAGTCCGAATCTGTTGTCATGTGGTATCTCACTCTCTCACCATATGAGTAAAAATTCATTATTTATCTCACAGAAACACTATTTAAGCTTTTAAATAAACATTTTTAAGTTTTATGAACTATGGATTAAATCTCCTAAGCCTATGTATAGCATTATGATCTAGTGCAATGTTCTCTGCTTGTTTACATAGAATTAATGGCTTGTTTACTGAGCAGGAGGGGTCTGTACATGTGCGTGGCTGAACACCTAGGACTGAGTGGATACTAGACTTATCTCTGAACACATTCAGCAGCTCTTTTAGAAACAGTCTTTATAAAGAGCCTTAGAAGTCTTACAATACAGACAGAAATACAAATAAATACAGGGAAAAAAAAGTCAAGTCTGCTTTGTGAACAAATTAATTAAATGTGTCCAAAACAGTCATTCATTTCCTCTGCCACTTAAACGCTTAGCAATTGCTGGGCATCTTCATGCTGGAATTACAAAGAATGATCACAGAGCAAAACCTTCCCCCTATGCTGAAGAACAGGAAAGAATACAAACCCTGTTAAGTAGCTCAAGTGTAAAGTAATGACACCAAGTTTAATGCTTACTCCTAAATTATCTGTCAACACCACCCTCATATGCTCTCTAGAAAGTGCTGTTTGCAAAGCTACCTATCAGAAACTTTAAGCTGCATCTCTTCTCTGAGAACTGTATATTTTTTTCTGGGTGGCAGCTTGTCTTGCAGGCAGGGAAAAAGAAGAAAAATACTGAAAGTCAATGGAGTCACAGCTCTGGAAAGTCTGGCAAAAATTAATGCAGAGGATTCTAGCCCATTATGGTTAAATCAGTGCACTCTGAACAAACAGAATATATTCCCATTCACCACCCCACCTCTGGAACTCATATGAAACCTAGAAGAGAGGGAGACTTCTGTATTACGAAGTTCAACAGGTGACTTGCAATTTCTTCAGCATATATATGAGATGTCTCCTGACGACCTATACTTTCCACAAGCTGATCCCAACGTGACTGTTGAAAGTTCACACAGCAGCAGTTAAAACTTTATACCTGGGCAGAAAGGGCCTCCCACTGAACAAAGGAGAGAACTTTTTCCTTTCCTTAAGAAAGATCCCAAACAGGGGGATGTGCACACTGATATGGGCAATATTGGCATTCTAGTGGACACAAGCTCACCCTCACAGCTAATGAAGTAGAAAAGCAACAGGTGAAGCTGCACTAGGCTTCTCAGAAAGACTATAAACTTACCATTTACTTGTTGTAGAACTGTCTATCTGAACAACAATCTCATACTTGTAGCAGATTATGTTCTTAAATCACATAAAAGTGGATCGAGATTATGTTACCAGCATACATTGTGTAAGTAAGTAAATAAGGTTCTTAAGATTTCCATCTGGGTTAATAAGCATTACTGCAGAGAAAGTACTACTTAAAGTATTACTTAAATTAACTCCAAGAATCAAGTAACTTGACTATTCTTAAATCTAATGTCTATTTTTAATTGCTGATTTTAGAATATGCCTTAAAATCCTTCTGCTCTTCAAAGTACAGTTTAAATGTACCCAACTGATAGGTCCTGAGGGATTTGCATGAATTCCCTACCAGCTTGATAAATTCATCATAAATTTCTCCTTGCACTGAGATGATGTAAGTTGGTTAAACATTACCCATGCAGGGGTACAAGAAAAAATGTTTATGCTTCTGCCCAAGTGTAGTCACTAAAATAAATGTTTTTTAGAAGCATATGAGTTCAGAAGTGATGGCCAGAAGAGATCAGTATGTCTGACCCTTTCTCATGTGCAACATAGCCTTTACCCTGACTGCTAAAGACTGACTTGTGTAACGAAACCACATTGAAAACTCCAGTTCAATTTTCTGAATGTGAGTCTCACATAAAAGAAAACTCAGGAAAATAAAAACTTTGACAAAATCTATTTTTTGGTGATTTCTGCAGTATCTTGGTACTTTGCAACAATGAACTAAGAAAGTATAAAGTGAGGTTATTGTTGATGTCACTTGGAATAAAGATTTAAAGTGTGTTTATCGTCAACTCTTGATTTTCCAGCTGCCAATTTTGGAGGGAAGTTGCCTATCATGATACCGTAATTTCTGTCCCATATTGGTTTGGTCCCTCTCTTTGACGGAAACACAGAAGGGGGAAAAGTTAAAGGATATATCAGAAAACATGGCTATAATTCAACAGAGCAGGCCCAACTGGCGGGTTGTGACCAAAGCTTCTGTATGATGAAGATTTCAACAAAGAGGACTGCTAGCTAGAAACATGATGATGTATTCTGTACTAGAGCTACCGCTGTATAAAGTCAGAAATCTTATGCTTAGTGGGACAGAATAGTGAAAATTTTTCTGCTGCTCATAAAAATGAACTCAACCAAATCACTCACCTTTAAAAAACCCCCAGCTCAAAACGCATTTTTCTTTTGAACAAATTATTATTTTCATTAGTTGGTTATACTATAAGCATGCCTAAGGCACACATCTTCTTCTCAACTAAGAAGCAGTGTACCTTTTCTCCTGTGTCACCCTTCAGTCCATTCTCGCCAGCATCCCCCTACAATTAAAATACAGGTTATATTTTAATGGTCTTATGTAAGCACACAGTACGCAGAGAAGAGTCAGCATTCCAACATGATTAGCAAGTTGATTTTGTTAATTAGATAGTCAATATCTCCGTGACACGGTCAGGAAGCGGCTATGTCTTACATAGACTTCACTACAACTGGGACCCCTCTCACAGATCTGAAAAAAAGCCCTGCCACAAAGCATGAAAATACCTGTTGGTATAATCTACCAACTTTCTCAGTTCACTGCACCTTAGCAAAAAAGGAACGACTTAATGATTTCATGATGATTCAGCACTTTAAATTACCAATACATTTTTCTTCCCAACACAGAAACATTCACCTAGATGCATCTAGTAAAATTCAGATGACAGTTACACAATTCCAGTACTTTTTATTAGGATTCTCAAGTAATTTATAGCATATACTCTCTGAGTCTGAAGTCCTTCATGAATGATTCACAAACTAAAAAACATTCACTACATGTCACTCCTCCAAGGAGCTACAAAATGACTTTATCTCTACATAAATTCTATGCACTGTTTATTGTTCAAAAAAGATGTTCCAATAACACCTTTTCATAGCTGAGTAGACATTTTCTACCCAAAAATGCCCAAAATTTTTACATAAAAATTTCGCAGTATTTATCTATAAAAGGGCCTAATTTCCACCCATAGTCATGTAACTATATAAGAATTCCAGACTACATCAAGTAGTCTTTCTTACATGTTAAGAATATAGGCTAAAAATTTCTGTGGGACTTGAGGTTCATGTAAAGTACAAGAAGTATTTAAAATGCCAAAAATACTAGTAGAAATAGTGCCTAAGTAGACTAAAAAAAACATTCCTGGTCTTGGTCAGACAACCAGCAGTACTATTCAAATAACATTATTCAGTATTTGTCATACTGTTCTGAAAGGCTTAATGTGAAATTCCATTCAGAGAGGACTTCAAGAGCAATTTATAAATCACAGTCACTGATACAATGGGAACTAGCTAACAGTCTAGCACCACTTTAATTAAGGAAACATAGATGAAACATAGAAGAGTAACAGTTAGGAATGTCATCCCAAGTTCGTTTGACATGATAAAGCATACTGAGGGGATTTGTAACTACACTTTCTAGAAAAAGACAAAGGATAATTATGGAAAAATAGAACGGTTTTAAGTAACAAAAATTCATACATGTTAAAATTCTCTGTTATTACTTTTATGTCTGAAAACAAATGAAGGATTACTGAAGTACCTTAAAAATATAATTTTAACAGAAGAAGTTATTTCATGATGCATATTTCATGACTACATACTTCTGCATGTAGGGTACAGACTTTCAAGATTTCCCTAGACTATTTTTATGGTGTGCTTTTGAAAATATGAAATGAATTGCCTTGGCAAAGCATACCTCCAGCTGCTATTACACAGATTTACGCAGATCTGGAAGCGAAATTCAGTTGTAGCTGCAAAAACACAGCTAAACATTTCTCAAGAGCAAATTGCACCTCAGTACAAGCAACTTGCTTTTAAAAGTAAGCTCAGTATACTTGCAGAAGATGAGGCTGTGCACAGATTCCTACTCAGAATAAGGCTTACATTATTTCTCAAACTGTCCCTGTGTGCAGATGCAGAAGCTCGACTCTAAACTCACTGTACTCCTACCAGCCACTATCCCTGGAAAAGCAGAGTTAAACTCTCTTGCAGTGTAGAGCTTTATCCCAACCCCTTGTCTTGTCTTGGTGTGACTGGACATCAAGAGAAGCAATTTCTTGCTAACTTATTGCAAGTAAGAGCACCATCAGCATGGCACTTGTGCTGCTGGTACCCCTCCAGACAGCATCATTGAAGATCATGGGGGCAGACTCCCTTGTTCTTACTTAAACTGACCCAAACACAAACGGAGCATTCCATTTTTAGTATGTGGAGAGCTGGTTATCCAGGTATCGCTTACAGTCTATGCAGTTATAATTCTGTTACCTAATTGTTTTATTCCACACAGCTGTCAGAGCCTCAAAACCAAGTTACGAGAAATGTGTGGCTCTCTAATTTATTCAGACAGGCTCATCATTTTCTGAGACTCACCACAGTTAGGATTAGTTGCCTGATTGCTCAGCTCTGCGGGCTTTACCACGCGATCACTGCACTCTGTGACTGATCCCACTGCAGTAATCTCAGATCAATAACTTCCATTAGCAGGTATTATCTGAGCCCCGGAAAGGCTGCACAGCGCCGCTCAACTTCTAGGTAGTAGCTGGGGTTTTTTATTTTTAAACTTGGGATCAGTGCACTGGCAGTTCTCCAAGCAAAAGGAAGTGAAACATCTCACCTTTTCTCCTCTTTCTCCAGGGTCACCCTGAGGAAAATAATTGGAGCAAAGAAGTCATAAGTTACTAACTCAGGCAAAAATCAAAGTGTTAGCTTTACTCAATAGTAATTACTAATGTTAGTATTACTATCATTACTAATAATTGTCACTAGTGATGACAATGTCTCAGAAGATACAATCCAACAAGAAAATCTCCAATGAACAATAAAATATATAAATTTAATAGATTTCAATGGATAATACAACTTCAACATATCTTTTTTTAAAGCTTCAATGGTTTGCATGTGAAGACTTCTCTCTCTATTTTGTCCTATACCCTGAAAAACAGGCTTATGTCTTTGAGAAATAGCCTGCAGGGACCTAGGTGAATCCTACGTGTGGTTCTCCTTGTTTTGGGAACAAACAAGGGAAAAACACAAAGTCTGAATGTGAATGGAAACTCATGATTCTGTCAATGGCTCCGAAGGTTCCTCAAGAGAGACAAAATGCCTTAAGTGTCCTGAACTAATTCATAACTGTTTCAAGTAAAGAGCCTTCAGTTCTCCTTACATTCTCTGTAACAATCTCTGTAACAAAAAGATGGCTTATAGCCATTATTTTTTAAAAAATCAAAACATGCTTGAGAAACTGCAAAAGCACTTTTGCACACGAGCCTGACCCTGACAACTCATCTCAGCATTTCTGGCTCAGAGCTGCACTCTGGCTCATCTTTGCCCCTTCTGATGGCTGGCAGTCACTAGGCAACTCAGGGACTACAGCTGTGAATACGAATTAAGCATCAACTGCCATAATTTGGCTTCTTCTGTATACAAAGTAAGAAAAGGTCATGCTCCCAAATGGTTTGTTTTCATTCCTGATGGACAAGCAGCCAGTCAGTAAATGCAAAGAGGCTGCCTTGCACGTCTGTCAGCAGCAGCATGATGCACAGAATCAGCTGAGGAGCACATGTGCACCAGAGACGCTCACTCGCAGCTGATGGGATTAGAATTTAGCATTACCCCTTCCAAGAGGCCCACAGATCCCATCATCTTCAGACATGTCGAGTTTTCTTTTAAATGAAGTTATCATAAGCTTTATGTTCTATTTCACTTGTTCAATATTAAAACAGCAGAACAAATTACGTAACAATAAAGTAAGTGCAACGAGTAATTCTGATGTAACAAGTACAGGCTGAGACATGCTCCTAATGAGGCTTGTTGCTAACTTCCATAATAGCAGGATCAGCCCTCAAGACTTAACCCTGACATTTGTCAAAGAACTGACCGCAGCAGTTCTTGAAAAGAAGCCTGAAACACATTGTAAGGGGCATAAACAAAGCCTTTCTGAAAAGGTCCCCAAATTCCCAAACACTTGCAGGCATATTGCATTCAGCTGGCAGTGGATGTCTATGCGTCAGTGCCGCTGACTGGAATTACACATGCACAGCAGAAGAATATGCTTCTTTATGGGGAGATGTGTAAAGCCTCTTACAGCACTGATCACTGGAGGGAGCAGATCATTAAAAGCCAGTCAGAATATGAACCCAAGTTGGAAAGCCTGACTGTCATCTACATATGCACTCACACATGCTATGCTTCTGTTTTAAATCCATTTTCAATACTGACCTTGAGCCCTGCTTCTCCCTTCTCTCCTGCGATGCCAGGCAAACCAGGTTCACCCTAAAGGCAAAGAAAACAAAAGCTGAAGTTAAGAAAGACATGATGAAATCTGTGAATTTTCTCATATTGGGTAAGTAATGATAAACAAAATTTTAAAATACTCTGCAAACAGGTACTCCACAGCTGGGCACTAAAATGCCTTATTTCATTAGTTAGGGTGGACTAACTAACTAACTAACCCAATATAAGATATAAAATTATTCTTCTGAAGGAAGTGGAACACACAGATGTCCAACTAAACAGAAAGGAGACCTGTGACTGCAGATTCTTAAAATCTGTCCAATTAACCTTAAAAGCACAGTCTTCCCAGCAAGACTGCCAATGCTTTCCTCTTCTCCACAACTTAGAAACGCTGAAAGAAAGGCTTATCTTAATTTATTTTGACATTTGTGCTTCTGGTCTCAGACGGAAGGCAGATAATGAAATAAAATGAGAAGGGCCTGTTACAGAAATGGAAGAATTTGAAAGAACAGAGAGCTTTTCCATTTTTAAAATTTACTTTGCTTGTCCATTTTTTATACTCTTATACCAGTGGCTGAAAAGGGGTTTTAAAAGATTTAAGAACTGTCAGCATTACATCAATGTTCCAAATTTTGGGTATGTTTAATGGGTAGTATATTATTCTTTCAGGAGTCATAAACTATTTTCATAAGTCAATCAGCAAATAACACTTATTTTCAATCTTCTTTCCCTCCTTCAAATTTAAAAATAAAAGAAAGAAGCAAACAAGAAAAAAACCCAAGTCAAAACAAAAAAAACTCCAGAAGATATTTCTTAGTGTTTATATCCCATATTTCTGGGAAAACCACAGATATTCATTTTAGATAAAATGATAATGCAACGGTTAGACTTTATTGTACAACAACTAGAGCTTATGGCTAAGTATGTAAAAGCTTCTGCAAGGTGTATGTCTGAGTTTCACAAGAAATAGCTTTTACAGCCCTCACATAGAGAACTACATCACACTTCTGACATGGCAAAGCACATTAAAATAACAGCCAAAACAAAGATTTTAAGAAGTCTGCAACGAGGTCCTTCTAAAAGTCCTTTGCTAGGTAAGTGTATAAAAAACATGGAGAAGTTAAATCCAATAGCTAACATAGCAATCACATTTAAAACAGCAATTTGTATCAGAAACTCAGTGAACAATTTTCACACAGTGTTCAAACTTAGTACACATGATGAACCAATCCTCTACTCAAAAGTCACTGAGGCATTAAGATAAAGGCTTTTCCAAACACAACAAGATGTATTTTCTAGTTCTCCATAAAAGCCTTCTATTAATAAAGAACTTATCCCTTTCTTACTTCTGCAGGCAGATTTAATCATAGATATATTAACTCTAATTCTCCATGAAAACAAGTTCCATTGTATTTCTAAATTAGGTAATGGAATCATTAATTACATTTTAATTTCATCGAGAATTGGACTATTTCAAAAAACAAACCAAAAGCATTGAGGTTCTAGCAAAACTCTAGTGAGGCATTTTCCAACCCTGAGAAAAAAACGTGAGGTACCATTTAGCCCACAGGGAATTAAATAGTCACTTGTGTCAGCCCTTTCTCAAGGCTCCTTTGTACTACAGTAGCTGTGAGGCTGATAAAGTGGCGCAGGCATTCGATATATGAGTGGTCAGGATTTGAAGCTGTTGGAGATTAGGTGTGAGCGTCCTAAAGGATTGACCTAAAAGGCTCTTGAAGAAAACTGCCAGTTGACAAAATGAAGCAGAAGGGACCCATGAATATACACTTGTTTCTCCTCATCCCCACACCCCAAACAAGCTTCATTTTTGAACAGCTGCTGTCAGCTGATGCTTTCAGGGGCTTAAATCTCTAACCAAAGGCTTGAAGTTCAAGCTTGCACTTTCCTCCCAGGTTTACATATCAGTGCTATGAATGCAGAGGGCTATTATTGTGACAAAAAGGAGACTGCAAAAATAGAACAAAAAAATTATTTTCTTCAGAAAAAAGTGAAAAACCTCAGCTTGTCACCTAGTCACAGTAAATCCCCATTCATACCAGCAATCTCATTTCTGACCTACGTGTGACTCTTCTGCGCTCAGCACTACACTTACAGTACTGAAAATACTAGGCAGAGATATTTGAAGTGCAGAAACTAGCTCTAGGAACGGGAAAGACTGAAGGCAAACCTAGAAGGATAACACAGAAATGACCTTGTGGCTTTACGTTTTTGAAGTAATTATCGTTCTGTTTCTAATGTTCAGAAGAACAGGGAAAATATTCTTTCCCTATGTTAGACCTCTATTTTCTTGTTCATACAAGGAATCAGGGAGTAATAAGGTGAAGTGAAAATGTACAGCCCATAAGCTGCTCTGTGTCCCAGCCCTGAGGAACATTCCCAGTGCAGAGCCAAACAAGCTTTGTGCCAGGTAGTCTCCCTTTGTCACTCTGCATGGCAGTCTGGTTTTATGTGCAGATATTTTTACAATTCCAGTAAGCCTTAACATAAACCCCCCAAACAAACAAGAAAACCAAATCACAACACAAAAATAAAAATGCTCCCCTCAAAGTAGCTATGAAGCAAAGAGCAGTTAACTACTGAGGATGAGTAGATTGACAACTCTTCCCTTGCTACGCACTAAAATGCGGTGTCATTTTAGCCATGCTGGTCCCAAAAGATCATTTTGACTCTTGGATTCTCAAAGTATTTCTGTTAGGAAGTATAGTTAGTTATTTTTCTTCCATTTAGTTACTTTCATTTATTTATCTATTTATTACTAAAAGCACGTATTAAAACCAGAGCGCAAAATGCTGTATGAGTAAAACTGGAGTGTAAAATGCTGTATGAGTACGCTTCAGCCCCACAGGTTAGTGTTTTGGAGATGAACAAAAAGCACAGCTGACCTTTAAGAGGCTGAAGATGATGACACTGCTATTCAAGGAGTGATGCATGCAAGGGAACAGCAGACATTCAACAATGTCATTCAACACAGTAACTTAAATCAGAGTGCTTTTCAACCCAATAAAATACAAGAAGCTATAAAGCTAGATCCTCAATTTCACATGTTTTTTACATTCACCAGGCCATGGGTTATGCCTTTCCTGACTGCTATTGTAGTCTCTCTTCAATAGCACTGACAGAAAAGGTGTTAGGTTGCAGAAACAACTGTCTTCTGGACATCAGCTTTCAAATCATGGCATCATACTTTTGTTTATTTTTTCTTTCATAGAATCACAGAATGATTGAAGTTAGAAGGCACCTCTGGAGATCATCTTTGAGGCCCTTAACTGGATTATATCCAGTATGTCCCTGTCTCTCTTGTACTGCAGAGCCCACAACCGGACACAGTACTCCAAAAGTGGCCTCAGCAGTGGTTTTTTCCCATTTTAAGAGTAATTTTGTCTATAGTACATCTAAATTTAGCTCACAGCTTGCCTTTCTCCAGTCATGAACTCCTGAGAAATTATCACTCAGTAAGAGAGTCATGTTCCAAAACATTCCGTTTTCATTACATGACCCACTACACAAATAGACGATAAACTATTGGAAAATGCTAGAAAAACTTCCTTTTCCCAAATTTCATGTAAAAACTATGCAGCACTAGAAGGTAATTCTCTAGCCTCTGGTCTGTTGCAGAAAAAGACACTGCCACTAGAACCTTTTACAGACACTGGAAGTCTCCAGTTATTCACCACCAGAATCCAATTTTTTTGAGACAGAGTTTGCTGAATTCACAAATGGTCTCAGAATGGTGGAAATAAAAATTTCCAGCAAATGTTCTATTGTTCATTCACTTATCCAAAATCGATCAGCTTAACTCAGCAGGTGTGTAAATGTTCCAGTAATTTATTTGATGACAACTTACAAAGAAGTAGGCTGCAGACACTGTGGGATTGTTTTGCTGTTGTTTACACGCTATAGAGAAATTGCAGAGTTCCCAGTAGAGGAATATTGACAGTTCACTTGCAAAGAGATACGTTGTAATGTTTGTTTGCTGTCAATAACAGGAAAGTCTTTACCATGTTTCAGGAGCAAACCTGTGGATGGGGAGCTGCCATTGACAGTTCCACATGTTAACCCCAAATGCCCTGATAGGAGGATAAGCACTCTGGTTCCTCAAAAATAGCAGCACTCTAACAAACCAAGTTACTGTCACTACAGCAGTGAATTAGAAAGAAGACTGTTCCATCAGCAAACTGCAGTGTTGACTGAATGAGTTACAAAGGGGATCACCTTTAGCTATTCAAAACCTAATAATTTCAAGAAATGGCTTCAATAAAATGCTCTGAGTCTCAAAAGTGTTTGGCTTTTTCTTCCAACTGATATCAATTATCAAGGCAAACAAAATGCTAACATGTCAAGAATACACCCAACCCAGCCGTTCAATTCAGGAGTTTCAGATACTTCGAATCAAAACCAGAAAGATATTCCTTTGGACACGCACCAGAACACCTTGAATCAAGTCCTGACACTCTTGAGCCTGTATTAAATGTATAACTGAATTAACATTGACAGACTAACTCTGTCTTTCCTATATTTGGGCAAAGAACAACCTTCAGGACCCTGCTCAATAAATAGGCTGTAGCAGTCTCCTCAGATACTCTCACGGTAGGGGCAAGTCTTACTGCTTACACTGAAGTGAATCTGAATTTGGTGAGTACTCAAGTGTATGGAGCATTGCTTGGGTTCTGCTGGTAACATGAGAAAAATCTGTCAATACGAGCTCATAAAATCTACTTCAGAACAGGTCTGAAAATGTATTACCCCCTAGAGTCCATATCAAAGGAGTCAAGGCAGTTGAAAGCATGCTTCTCCTTACTGGAGTGCTTTGTGCCCTTGAGGCATATACCTTCATATCCAGAATTAATCAGCTAAAAATAACATGGCTGGAGGCCCCAGCCTTTCTTGTTTGTAACAGGAAAACAGCCTAGAGGCTGCTGTTCTGAAATAGGTTTTGTTTTGGTGAGATGCGTAACTCTGTCTACACCAGCTGGTCGATATCCACCTCACCCTGAAAGAAAGGCTGTCAGTGTTGCTGTATTTTTCAGTCACTAGAATGTAATCAATTTAAGGATAAGGAAACACAAGAGGCCCCAAACCTAATCCAGTCTAGTTTTACTCTAAAATACATAGATGAGGACAGAGGGTAAAAAAGTGGTTTTTCAGATATGTTGCTACGATTTCCATTTCAAACCAGGGTTGAATTACCTCCTTTCAACTTGCTTTTTGCGCCCCTCAAAAGTAACTTCAAATTGTTTGTTTAAGGACTGGAAATCTCTCCTGGCCCACTCACCAACTGAAATTAAGTGGAAAGGCTCTTCAACAAGACTCAGCTGGCCTGCAAACCTGTCTGAGAATTTGTGAACTACATTTATGATGTTTCCTCCCTTTATCTGAAAAAATGTTAGTACATGCATACCCTTCCTCATTTCTCTGAAGAAATCTGACATCGCTACCTTCAAAATGTGTTCCTACACAGCACTGTACACAGAAATAAGGAAATACATGTAAATTAGAGTAAAAAGAAGCATGAAGAAAGCCATAAGAAATGTGCATACCCAGATGCTGAATCTACTGATAGGAAGAAAAATTCTTCTGAGGTTTATCAAATTGCTACCATAAATCTATCATAAGAATTTGAAATGAAGGGATTTATCCTGACCACTCATTCTGTTTTCAATACACTCTTACAAAAAAACCCACCAAAATATCAAGTACTACGTAAGAAAAAGCAATTTACGGAAGTATAGAGTGAGGGGTTTATGCACTCCAGACAAACTCTTACTTATAACAAAGAGAGTTAGTTGCACAGACTCCAGAAACTGGGTTCCTTCAGGCCAAATACCATCTTGATTTAAGGAATCTCTGCTTTTCTCCTTGTGTCACTGCTGCAGTCACTGAGAGTCCTTATCAAATCAGTGCCACTTAACAAATACCAGAATATATATTCTACACTTGCAGAGTTGAACTTTCCAAGAAGCCCTTTGTGGCCATTTCAGCATGATTAATGTAGGGATATGATATCCTTAGATCACTGCAGCCTCACATCTCCATGCAGAACTAATGCTTTTTTGTACTTTTTGAGTGCCTGAGGACCTTCTGCCAGGGATGGAGAAAGGGAAGTTTATCTGCCATTGCATCTGTGACAGAAAGCAACCTGTGGATTGCACAACAGTCTGCAAAGGAAAAGGAGCACTCAGAAAGACTCCTTATCTCAGCAGGTTTTGGTCCATCCCAGGAACAACACTTTCTCCAGCTGTAGGTATTATTAAGCAGCCCCTTTCCAGTTACTGTTCTCAAGATAAACTTGCTGTAGTTTCTCAAATGAAGGAACAAATGAAGATTGCATGTGTCCTTGCAAGACTACCTGTAATGTGTCACTGGTTTTGGCCTAAATGAAAAAAATGTGTGAAGGTTTTATGGCAGTGATTTTGCTACTCTGAATACAAGAAAAATCTACTAGTTAACAGTCCTGCAAAAACATGTGGGTTGTGTAAAACTACACTTACTCTAATATCTAGCAATTGCCTAAGAGAAGTGGCTCATATGTTAAGGGATTGGAAAACTGTTCTAAGTGCACTCAGAATTTATGATCTCACTCCCAGACCTATTGGTCAGACTTGTCAATCGTCTCCCATAACCCACTATTTCAATTAAAGAAGAGGTGAAAGGAAAGAAAAAGGAGAATTACAGAGACACGTAGAAGATGGAGATGACCTAAGTCTTTTGTTCAACTGCTCAAGGAGAGAGCAAAGCTAATTCACTGCTGACATTCACTGGCTGAAAAATACTTCATTGTCCAGATGAGAAAAGCATTCACGCTCTTCATTTTAAGCATGTGCTTAACACTCACTGCCTTTTAAACTGAGAAAAACTATTAACTTGGAACTTAGTGCACTGCACATGCTGTTGTTTGACAAGAGCGAGCTCACTGACTAAAAGACAGTAAGGCTTTTGTAAAGTCTTTTACTATGTAACTTCTAAAAAGGGATGACTTGCATCATACACACAAGATGAATTCAACTATTCTGCAAATCAACATGAATCTGAATGAGTATAGCCAGGAGTGCCAGCAGCTGGCTCACAGTACAGCCCAAGTCTTAAAATCAACACTCTGGCCCTCATTCAACAGTATCTGCTGTGTCACACTGCACTGAGAATCTGTTTTTTCATAGAAATTGAAAGAATCGACCTTTTGGTAGCAAAATGTTAACACGGGAGTCCTAGGCTGCATTATACTTTCTAACTTCAGACAAACACTGCTTCAGTTTCACTTCATTTCTACCACTATTTCCGAGCTAACAGAATTTTTTAATCCATTTGTTAAAAGAGATAGCAACATTTCAACTGCCTCGTCTTATATGAAAATAATATATTTTCTGCAAATCTGGAAGTGCTTTCTAGTCAATGTCAACTAACAGTTGAGGAATCTAACTAAAGAATGCGACAGCAATTCATTTTTATCTGTGTGGCTTTTGTCCTGGCACCTATGTTTCAGTTTAGTAATTTAGTTTTCTTCTTAAAGGTTAAAAGTAAAGCAATCCAGCTACACTAAAAACACGATGACATCTTTAATAAAGTGGTAATAATTTAAAAATGTCTTTGATGTTATGGATGCTATGAATGTTGAAGTAAATCAAATAAATAGACACCCATAAATTGAAAATTTTGGCATTTGTTTTTAAAGCATAATTTAAAATTAATAGTCAGCATTTAAATACATGTTTGTATCTTCCCATAATGTTCAATTGCATATTTCTTTTATGCCCCCTGAAACATCACTGCAGGTAAGTCTATGTGGTCTCCTAAAAATAGACATGCAACAACCTTGCCATAGAGCTTAAAAAAATTTCTTGTCTCCCAAAATGACACATTAATCACACATTTGACACATTTCACAGATACCAATTTTTTGTGCTCATCTGAGTGAATATTTCTGACTGGCGTTTGTATGATTATTATTAAAAATAAAGTTCTTGAATAAAATATGAATCATCAATTCTGTTTTATTCAATGCAGTTTGCAACTTCACCGCATCCAGTCTTCTTACACATTAATGCATACCCGGATATGCTACAAAGTATATTTTCACTCACATTTCAGTCACAGTGAGACCACAAAAATTACTTGAATTATGTAAAGCAGTAGCATCTGAGTTGGTAAGCGCTGTCTACCACTCATGTTGCAATTGAATGCAGCTATAAAATATGAGGACTTAATGGACATTTGTTTCATACTATTTTCTTATAAATTCTGGTATGAGATATATATATAGATATGTATAGTTAATTCTAAGTATTTTTTATTTTCTTGTTCCACATTAGTTGTAATACTCTGATTAGTTTATAAATAAATTCCTATCACTATAGTGAAATAAATTATTATTGCATCATTTCTTATAAACGCTCTCAAAACACAGGTCTAATACTATGTATTATGCTATTAGAAACAATACATCCTCCTCTTTTTATTTGTTTTTTTGGGGGTTTTTTTGCTGGTTTTTTTTTAGGGAAGAAGAATTGAAAGTAAATTATTTGAAACATCTTAACACTTCTATTCCTAGGGCTCGTGGTGAGAGAAACAGAAGAGAGGATTGTCTAAAACAACCTTTATACACTACCATCTGTTGCTGCTCGAACCTGGTGGACATATATATCATACATTTTCCTTTTGGCATCCTTTGCCAGTGCTTTTGAAGTTCACTAGGAACGTTACGGCTTGTGAGAACAACAGATGGACAATACTCTGTACAATCAAGGAGGTATCCTATTTAAACTTCATCACCCAGATTTGCCAAGAAACCTTAGCAATGCTGTAACACAGCCCTGCTGCTTTACTGTGACCTCTCCTTATGGAGGGCTGTTCTGAACTTTACTAAGAGATGACAGGGACTTGCCTAAATTAGCATTTCCTCCTAGTTGTGTTCAAAAATGTTTCTGTTTGGTTTATTTCTCTGTGTTTTCATCCTCAAAATTTAGTTTCACATTATTCTCCAGCTGTGTTCCCATCTCTTTTTATTTCTCTATTTATTGGTTGTATTAACAATGTATTGGCACTGCATCAATACCCAGTATCAACGTTAAGTGTTTGCGTCATGGGACTGAATTAACAAAAAGCAAAAAACCCTTTGTTTGTAAATATGCTGACTAAAGTAACACATTATTAATATGCATTTCTTTCTAGAACCTATCAGTCATCATCAAATCTGAACACCAGACTTTCAGCTTAATTAATTACATTTGCTGCTTGTTCAGGTAAAACTAGAAAAAAATTACTTCAGAGCACAAAGCACATTGTATGTTCTTTCCACGGGGCCAATTTGAATCCACAGTTCTGGATATAAGGTTGCATATTGCTCATGTGAACAAGCCCAAAATTGCTTTAATCCACTACATAAATAATGGCAATGCTGACAAAGTCAGAGAACTCACCACTTGTCCATCTCTCCCTGGAACACCAGGCACTCCGATAGAACCCTGGAGGGAAACAGACGCCAGTGTTTAGCAAATTAAACAGGTCATGAAACCTTTCATCTCATAATACAGTATTTAGAAATAATAGTGAATGCTTGCTTATTTTAGCTGCAATAAATTTTTCAAAAACTCATTTTTATCCAAGCTGAGCTCTCCTTTCAGTTGAGATTTTATACTAATTAGACATATTCTCATGTTGTACATTTTAATGACTTCATGGCCTTTTCCAGAAACAAGCTTCAAGCTCATATTTTGTAATTTTGTGGATGCTTCACAAGAAATGTAAGAATTAAAATGCTGTTCCATTTAATGCTCTCAATAAATTTTGAGACTGATCCTACGCAATTGAACACAGCACCTGAACAAAACTATTAATACTTCTGGAGGGATCATTCAAGCTCAGTTACTTGTTGCACTAATGCATCTCAAGGCTTTTAAGAGAGAATCTGCAGAGATTCAGCCTGACAGTACAAATTACAGATACACTTCTAAACTGCACCAGTATTAGCACAATCAAAATTAAAAAGTCAATACAGGACAAACACAAGGGGCAAAGAAAGAAAACAAAATATTAACATTGACTTATAACATTGATGGGATCTTGTTTACAAAGGTCTCATGCTGTAAGTTTGTATGTGATGGACAATTTTTTTCAAGGTCCCTGTGCAACTTGCAGTGGAAGTTCAGTGAAAACATGATGAATGAGGAAAGCAGGAAAGCCACATCTGCTTACACAGCATTCTTCTCTTTTTTATAAAGATGGTGCTGCTCAGCAAGGGAACTGAAAGAATTTGTGCATGACATTTCCCCCTCTATTTTGGTTAGAGGTGTCACTAAAATTGGTTTAGTCAAAAATCACCAGCACCCAAAGCAAATGCATCCAAACTGGATGTTTGTCAATGAATAGAGATGGGAAATCCTGTGAAACAGTAAAAGGAAGCAACTCATGAGGGTCCCAAAAACCCCCCAAGAGCTAGTAACAGAGTTTTGAATCAGCAAGAAATAATACACTGCATTCCAGCACATCTCCATGACCCAGAATGCTTTCCCCTTTCTCCCAAAGCTTCCACTTTGACATCCTTGCTGTCTCTTCTTGCTGGATGCATGTTCATGGCTTTTTGCCACTGCAAAGGGGCCTGAGTGAACATTTTCACATCTCTGCATCAGTTTTCCAGAAAACTAGAAGGTAAAGTTCAGGAGGGCACTAAACCATCAGCCTCAATAAACTATCCTAAATATAACAGTTTCTCCTCTCAGTGACAGCTGATTATTTTTCTTATGGAACACAGGATGTTAGAAAGTGTAAAATGAAGCTGATTCCACCATGATAAGTAAATGTTTATCAGATATTCAAAAGTCCATCAGCACGTGGGTTTTGTTGATGCTGTACATGCAAAATATCCTCCTCCCTGAGTCTTAGGGTATCGTTTTATAATGGCAGCTTAGACATGAGCACAGCTTTAAAATGCCACATTCCTGCACTGCCAAACACAAAAGGTAGTCCTCTCCTTCAGCCTGCAAACTCTGTACAGCTCACAGATTTGGGATTGTATTATTACATATCCCAGGTTTTTCTTTCTTTTGTTAAAAAAGTTGCAAGCAAACCTTCACTCTAAAGAACATTATCTCAGAAGAAGAAAAACAGGCATCTTTCACACATATGTCAATACTACCTACTCCTTCCTCTTTTCCTTTATATAAATTAAAGCTGTTTTATTAAATATCTTTCACACAACTTTTCAATCTTTTGAAATCAGCTATAAAATTACTCGCCTCGGTGGAATGTGGGTCAGATGCTGGAAAAGTACCACTCACTAGCTGTTATTGCTGATATTCTGAGGACTGTTTTAATGGCATAATTCCATAAATCCTAAACTCACTCAATCAAACTGAGGCAGTCAGCTTTAATGAGTGTAAATAATGCTGAAGGCATTCCCAGGAAGCCAGGTCTCAGGTTACCGAAGGAACAGGAAGACACCGGCAGACCACCTGAACACCACCAACCAAGCACTATTTATCAGCAACACCTACGTCCTTTGTTTCTGCTGGTCAATTCTTCAGTCATATGGCACTGATCTACTTGAGTAAGGACATGCATTTAATCAGAAACTTTATCTCCCCACCTTTCACAACGTTTTAACTTTGGTTTCCTAATCGTACCAGTGTATGAATGAGAAAATTATAGTGACCTTTTCACCTGAAAGTTAAGCAGACAGATTGAAAACAGTCTGCTCTGCATTGCTTGAACTTCCTATGATGGGGGAAATGAGAAATCTTGTGTCTCACATCATATGGCTGCATTTTGCAAAAACAAAATTCAGAACCTAAGCTAATTGATTCAATGCACTGTACAGTAGCTTATTCCATTCACCTTTTCTGCTCGCAATTTGGCACAGGAGGAATAATCTCTTTCACAGTATTGTTGTTTATACTATACCTTTTGTCCTGGAGGCCCCTGAGGTCCCTGCAAAGGGAAAACAACTCAATTAACATCAAAACTCCAGCCAATTTAAACTGAAATGAATAATTAAGACTCTTATTGTGTAAGCACTCTGATACTGGACTGAAACCAGCTGATGTTTTATAAATCAAGGAAAAGTAAAAGTTTATGCTCAAAATGCACAATGAATCGTTTCTCTTTGCTTTCGGAACTGATCTAACTACTAACTAAAATACTAAAATTTTCCCCCTCCTAATCTTTTCTCTTCCAAGCCATCTGTTTCTTCTACTACTGACAAATCTCTCAGCATTAAGATGACTGTGGTTTTTCTCTCTCTTGTATCAGCTAACAGCCAGTTGTGTGTCCACAGTAATACATCAGCCTGTCAGCATAAAAACAAGGTTTATGCAAACAAGGATTTTTAAGACAGAGAGAAGCATAAACCTCAAAATCTTCTCACCTTCTAAGTATCAGCACGCATGACTGTGTTATACCCAACTCGTCATGCGTGCCGTTATTTGCAAGTGAAGAGAAAGATCATTAACTTCAGAAATAGTTAGGAATGCTCCTGGGAAGCAAAGAACCACCATTTTGTCCCCATGACCTGAGAAGGCAGGAAGAGAGATCTCACCTCAGGAAAGCTTAACTGCTTAATGTCACACAGGAGGCAAAGACTCACTGATAGTAACAGGACTCATTTCTCATCTGGTGTCTCTCAAGTACCCAGGTGGCCACAGACAGAAAGTAGGTCAACCAACCATGTCTTGGACACTTCGGCAGTCTGTTTTGGTAACAGCCAGACCATGTCCACCACAGTTCTATGCACTTTTGTTTCCTACTATGGGCACGGGTGCAAACTGTGGGTGCTGGTGCTGTATCAAGCAAGGTGAATTCTGAGTCCGTAAGGGTGTAAAACACAAAAACTGGAGAATCCAAATCCTTCTGATATGAGAAAGAATAAAAGAACTGATTGATACCAGAACTGCAATTATTCAGAAAAATGAAAGGACTTCTACTTCAAAATGTGATGCTGATTTTATTCGTAAATTATTGTGAAGTTAGGCTGAATCCTCCACTGTTGGTAGATGCAGGGCTTGTTGGAACATTGCTCCAATGCAACTTTAAACTGCTAACACGGAAAAGCTCCACTGGTGGTAATTCTGGATGCTGTATCCACTGATGTGGATGAAAGCTTTGCAGTTTTAATGTGGATTCATATGCCTGAGGTTTGGCATCAAACCTTGCAAAAGCATAGATCAATGCTGCTTCTTCAAACTTTTGCCTGATTGTCTTATCAGAAAGAGAGTATTTTGAGCACCTACTTTAGACTGTAGAGACAGATTCTGATAAAGGAAACCCACCTGCGAGGCGGAGGGTGACAATTTTACTCCCTTGTCTTCAAAAGAAAGCAGAAGTACCTAAGCACTCAGCACTGGTGATGATCAGAGCAGTGAATATAGTGAGCATCTGCTTTTTCAGATGGAGAAAAATGTCCCCAGCTCACCGTGTTTCACAAAACCTGCTGTTTAAATCAAGTCTTCTTTTCGGTAAGTGCCTGAGAGTGAGAGTGATCTGCTGGGTGAGGAAAGACAAATATAACAAGAAGTCCACAGTGTTCTCTTATTTGAGTGCCTGACACCATCCTTCTCTTCTTCCGTGAGAAAGACATAAGTTTTTCTATCATCTTAAAAAATCCAAGAAATTAATGCTCAAACTAGTGCTTTCCCTACATCAACGTTATCAAAATAGGCTCCAAATATCTACATCCTGGGCATCAACTGCTGCAAACTAACCTGCTACATTTTGGGGTTATTTCAGGTCTTGGGAAAAATCCCTCCATCAGTAGGCCAAACGGAATACAGAACAACTGAAGACCCCCTTCATAGCTCATACCAGCTACTTTTATGTCCAAGGGATGGATATATCAGTTTATAACTACTTAAGAAGCTGTTAAAGCCTTCTAAAGACCTTAAGCTATATTAAATTACCATTTGGGAGCCCTTAATACAATATTATTGCACGAAGGTAAAATGATAATTCACTTACTAATATTATCCCCCAAAGCAACCTGTTAAATGTACTCTCTGTTGAGGACTTTGTGCCTGGCGATTGCAGCTGTCAGCCTGTGGGATGGATATAATTCAAGACATTGCAGAAAACATTTTTTTTCCCCAGAACTTCCGCCTCCTCCCTGACATCATTCCAGCTTCTCCAGATGAGCTGCTGAATATGAAAATATTTACATAGTAGCATAGTCTTGCTCTTATGGTGCATTTAAAAGGAATCACTGAGCGAAAAGAAGCAGCAGATACTTATCAATAAATATCTTATGCAATAGAAGGTTTCCATTTCTGGTACTTAAGCCTTTACTCAGACTGGAAGTAGCCCTGGTGCTTCACATCCATTGAGCCACTTAATGACAAGAACAGTCCTCAACAGTACAGCTACCTTCAAAAATGGTATGGTATTGACTCAGAAAACCAATTTCAAATAAAAGCTTACCTAAATTGATACCTTTCACAATTTACATGGGATAACAAGTGCTTCTTATCCTTAGAATGTTCTGACCATAAAACACACCTGAATAGAAACAATTTTTCTTTAAATCACTGCTCCCTAGCATGGGGAAAGAGGCTCAAAGCCACTGGAAACTTAAGAGCTCGTCCATTGACAGCTCTCATCCCTCCCCCACATAAGCCTGCCAGCAGCCACTTAACAAAAAGTGTGAAATTAAGTTACTAACAGAAAACTACTTTAAAAAAACCCAATAACCCCCAAACCTGTAAAATACCCCAGAATTGTGCCTATTTTTCTAGAGTTACCTACAGTCTCTCAGCAAGGCACAGAACAACACTGGAGAGCTAGAAATAAGCAAGTGAATCAAATCTGTGAGAAAGAAAAGAATATGAAAGAATAAAACAAAGAAAATTTAAAAGAAAAAGCCAACAAGGATTTAGCTCATTTCCAGAGGTGTAAATGACAGCTTTTAAAAGAATCTATGTAGAAAATTCCATATGAACATGTGGATTTTTCCCCCATATTATTCTACTGAACTGGGGAGCATGCTGTGGTAACCGCTTCATGAACAGACAGTAAAACCAGCAACCAAAATCTCTATGTAGGTCTTGAAACAGAAGCAGAAGGCAAGAAATATGTGAAAGTTTCCAACCAATTTCTCGGTATGCTTTGTTTTGATTTTTTTCTTTGTTTTTCTTCAACTGTTCTGTGTTCCTTAACAGCTGCAGCAATATCCTAGCCCTGCTGTTTGCTCCAGCACAACCAAAGGGATGCTTTGCAAATGCAGGCTCAGCTAAGCTTCCCTCTGGACAGCTATTCTGCCCCTGGGTCCTGGCAGCTGGTGCAGAGCTGCTGCCACGGGTGCCCACCTCATTCCCCTCAAGCCCAAAGCCTCAGCTCTGCAGCGACCACACACACACGGAACCTGCAGTAATCTCCACCAGCTGGAGGCTCCATCTACACCGCAGGTCACATACTGCCACTCAGCCTCTGTCACCATCCTATCTGGGTATATGAAGGAGGTAAAACAAACCCCAGCCCTTTAACACCATTGGCTGATCAAGAAAACAAAACAATCCCAGAGGAATAGAATTCTTCTACCTCCTAACTACCTCTCTCTCTCTCTCTCCCTATATATATATATATATATCTATGGTTGATCATAGATATCATAGATATCTATCATTGATCAAAAAATCACTCCATAATAGTCTATGCAGATTATGTTGATAGCAAATATTTGTCTTTTGCCTGCAGCATTGAAAGCTGCCAGAGCTTCCATGTAGGGATGCTCAGAATCAACTCCTATACCATTGGCAATTGATGTCAAAATGCTCATTTTATAAAGAGCATCTAGGCTTCAAAAATTCCAAAGAAAGTTTGTGAAAACTGCTCAGACCTAGTGACTGCTCAGTGTTTTTGAGGATTATGCTGCTTTTCCTCAAATTGACATATATTCGCAGAGGAACTTCAACTGAGAAGGTTGAAAATTTTGGTTACAAGACTTGCCCAGAATAGGAAGATAACTAAATATAATGAAAATAAAAAATAGTTCTTACTCTTTCAGCCATCATGAACATTTCAGAAGAGCCCTTTGCCATCATGTGTCCAACTGAGTAAACTAGCTAGGCAGCTGTGACAGGTTATTGCAGGGCTTCACTGCATTAGGTTCTCATTCAAATAACTCCACAGTAAGAGGATGGAAAAACAAGGTGTGTTGCTCCAAAGAAATTCAACTGCTCTCTGTGTTTCTCTGGAGATGGAGAATTATTGATAATACCTAAAAACTTGGAAAACTGGGTAACTAAGGATAAACAAACGTGTACAAAAGTCTTCTATGCAATTTTTTTTTTTTAAAGGTAAAGTATTTCCACTAGGAATGGCATTCTTCAATCACTGTTTTTGGAAATCAACCAAACCTCCAGAGATCACAGCATGTCAAGTCTTAGAATAACGGAAATGATTGAACGAAGTTGGACATTCCAATTATTCCTTAACAAATAACTATTCAGAATAAATGAAAACAGAAACCAAAACACAGAACAAAACACATCAAATACTAACAAAAAAACCCTACAAACAAGCAAAAAAAAAAAACAACCCCAAAACCAAACCAAACTGAAAAGATTTAGGTAAATGCTGTTAAAACAAAGTTTGGGGTCCAGCATTCTTACTACACCTCCTTTCTAATGTTACAATTATGTTTTCCTTTTATGCTTAATATGTTCCCTGTGTTTTAGCAAGCTGCAAAATAAGAGAATTCTGCCCTGTAAAGGTTAAAGCTGCAGTTTCAAAGAGAGAGAGAGTAATTCAGGGTGTGATACATTAGCAACCCTCTCAAGGTACTTTTGTATTCAATTTCTAGGGACTCAGTCACTTAATGTTTGAAGAAATGTATGAAATAAAAAGCTGGGGCACTTTCAGTTTGCAGGTCTGGGGCAGGAATAATGATTTGTTTTACAAGGTGTCAGAGTTCATGGACAATGAGCACAAACACCAAATGAAAATGCCTAACAAAAATATAATGAAAAGGTGAATGTTTCTGTATACTAAGTTATACAGCAAAATAGGTCACCAGTAGTGCAATACACTGTCATACAAAAATTCTCTTATTCCAAAGCCTCGCAAACAAAAAAAAACCCAAAAACATAACCAAACAACAACAAAACAAGCAAAACATTTTTTTTTACTTCCATACGTTCTGTGAAAGTAAAAGCTCTTCATAACCAGAAGGCCTCTGGGAAGTATTGTGCCTATATTTCTATGAAACAAAAGAAGTTCCAGGACTGTTCCTGAGAACAGATATTTCCCCTTTGCTGCCTGTAAGAATCATTAAACACTTAGAACAGAATCACGGAATCATTTAGATTGGAAAATATGTTTAAGATCATTGAGCCCAACTGTTAACCTAACACTGCCAAGTCCACCACTAAACCACGTCCCTGAGTGCCACATCTAGGCACGTTCTAAATGGCTCCAGCAGTGCTGATTCAACCACTTCCCTGGGCAACCTGGTCCAATGCTTGACAACTCTTTCCATGAAGAAATTTTTCCTAACAGCCACTCTAAACCTCCACTAATGCAACTTGAGGCACTTTCCCCTTGTCCTATTACTTGTTACGTGGGAGAAGAGATCAAACCCCACCGGGCTACAGCCTCCTTTCAGGTAGCTGCAGACAACAAAAAGGTCCCCTGTGAGCCTCCTTTTCTCCAGGCAAAACACCCCCTGCTTCTTCAGCTGCTCCATTGCCCTTCTCTGAACACTCTACAGTGCCTCAGTGTCCTTCTTGTAGTGAGTGGCCCAGAACTGGACACAGCACTCAAGGTGCAGCCTCACCAGTGCCGAGTACAGGGGGATGATCCCTTCCTTATTCTCACAAACCAATTTCTTACCAGTCTAATGGCATAAAGAACTGAAAATGGAAATATGAACTAGCAAATATACATCAAGAGGAAACACAGGTTTGATACAAAGCATTCACCTGCATTTCAGCAGATCCTGTATCTGGATCCCATTTCCTTTGTGTAAAATTCTGAAAATATGTACCTGCATGGTTGAGGAGTGTTTCATAAAGATTACAGTTTCTAGAATGATAGTACTGAAATGTTCAACGCTGTAATATTGATTCATCACCTAGATATAAGAATGATCAGCTAAGAAAACAGATCAACTACGATGAAAAACCTCTTATAACTTCTCATAAAGCAGTGTCCCCTTCCCACACTATCTACCTTAATTGATGAAAAGAGCTGCAGTAACTATTAATTAGTGCTCAAGAAGAGCTTCTTATCTTCATTCTTTTAGTCACTGTTGTGGCAGCCGTTACCGAAGTGCAGAGGTTCCAAAATGCCTGACTATTTTTCCTGAGATCTCCAGCAAGTTAAGCCCAGTGCAACTGTACTGGTGAAAAACAAGAATAGTTGCTGTGAAAGGCACAGGCTGAGAATTTCCATTTCATCTGCTAGTTCTCATAAACTTTTGCAGCTAAACAGCTTAAGAACAACACCTTATAAAATTTACTATGAACATGCTACCAGAATAAAACAAAGAAGGCGCCTACAGAACTCTGGCCATTGAAAACAAAATCACAATTAGTAGCTTCCCAGAGGAGCTATGAAGATTCACAGCAGCTGAGAATCTGGCCTTGACCATTGGCTTGAAAGGCTGAATTGAAACCAGCAGCACTTCCCAGACAATTCTGCCTGGTCCCTGTGAGTTCATTTTAACCTAAGATGAAAAATAGTGTTAATTCATTTTAAAGATGTGACATTTTGCAAACTTAACTGTAAGGTTACACTTTTCCACTGTCTTTCACAAATACGGCTATATCCTTTGGAAGAACATCCTCCTTTTTTTGAATAACCAGTAAAAGCAATAACATTACCTTTTATTTTCTTGAACAGATGCCCAGCAAGTCTGTATAAGCACAAAAGTACTAGTTTGGAAAACAATGTATCTTAAAGCAGAGGGATTTTGCATTTGGGTTAATCATTATAGTATAGATTTCTTTTGCAAAGAGACACCTTTACCTGAGTTCTATGGTTATTCTGGAGCATTCTGTTCATGTAAAACATCTGCAAAATTACTTATCTGTCTTTAAAGCCTATTTTGGGGAAGAAAATAATACATGGAGGTTTTCTTCCACTGACAAGAAGTGGTTGTACACTAAAGATGTTTAAATTTACTTCTGAAAAAAGGAGCTTAAAACATAGCATATTTTAATATTCCAGATTTTTATTAATATGAACTAGTGCAAAATACTTTACACATAAAAGCACAAAAAAAAAAATCTCCCACATGGAAATTAGGAATGAAACCATCCCATGCACACCTTCTATCCCACTGCAGTTTATGAATCTGAACATAGTGATCTATCAGTGTCAGTGTTTAATATTTTCCACCACTGACTCTAAGTTCTCATGAATAACCTGCAACCAGAAATCCTAACTCTTGGGTAGAAAAGAATCGCAAATCCATCTATTACTCACTCTGAAAATGAGAAGATAAACTGGAAAAACTCTTGTATGGTATTCAAGAGTCTTTATCACCAAGAATTGCAGACAAATGGCAGGGGAAGCCGGATGAATTATGAGAGGCAGGACACAACTTTAACTGAAAAGGTAGAGAAGCTGTGGAAACTGCTGCCCTTTTCTCTTGAGTAGCGTACATTTTTCTAGTTCCACATAATATTTCAAAACTTAATCCCTTTGGTCACCCCACTGCTCGGCCTCCCTCTGAATTCTCTTAATCCTTTCTGCACAGAGGACTGATACCTTCAACTCTTGAAGAAAGTACATCTGCAGGGCTTTCAAGTGTCATGGAAACCAGGCACAAATTTCAACTACTAGTCATTCTTTCATTCTCTTCTAACATTAAAGATGCATGCAGTCACATCTTTATAACTTAAGCCTCCATCTCACCTGAAGAGAAATTAAATTTCTTGGCTCAAAGAGAAAACATACTCTTCCTGACACAGCAACATAAAGAGCCAAAAAAACCTTGCAAAGAGATCTCCCAAACATCTCAACCACAAGCACAGACGAGCAAAAGAACACTGGCTGGCACTTGGACAACCTGGAATGATTTTTAACAGAGAATGAGAGACTCCTCTAAGAAAGAACTAAATCTCCCATTTCCTAAACTGTCCCATCACCATGCCATAACCCACACATTTTTTAGGAAAGCGTGAAGGGAAAAAGAAAGGCCATTCCTTGTCTTGAAGTTGAACTCTCTTGTGCCAAAGCAGAACTCAAGTCAGAGAACTCAAACACTGTCATTCTCTGTATATGGTCCAAGCAAAGCTCTACTGCCTGAGAAGAAGAAAGGTTATTACTGCCCTCTCTCACAACATCACCCTGAAATGTTATTTTCTTTTTATTTCCTAACACAGAATTTCATTAAATATCTGCTACCATGGCAGCATATTCTCAGTTGGAGCAGACTGCCATCTTTTCACTAGAGTCACTGGATTTCCTGTTCCATTGAAAGGACAATATGAACGTTCCCAGAATTCCAAATGCATTAAAGTAATTTCAACTTTCTGTAAATCAAGGCACACATTGCTTGAGCAGGGAGGAAAGCGTGAAACCCACAAGATTTGTCGAGGAGGAAATAATTTCACTCTAAGTGACCTTGCAGCTGGAAACGCTAAGAATTTTGGTGTGGGGAAACTCCAGCTATTATGTCGACTGTTGCTCATTCTCTGCTTGTTTTGAGAAGCAGAATTCCTATGCGGAGATTAACACACTCTCACAGACATGCTTGAGCCTTCTGCTGCGAGAGAGAGTGATCACAGAAGCACAGCCTTGTGATAAACTGCTCCTGCAGGAACCCTTTGATATATTGGGGCCAGTAGCAGCCCCATCCCACCCCTGCTGTGCGCTGGGATGAGCTGAGCCTAACGGAGCCTGTATCTGTGTGTGTCTCTTTTCACTAGGATGAGCTGAGCCTAGTGACGCTGAGCTGCGTCTCTGCGTGTCTCAGCCGCCCGGTGTTGTTAGCGAGGTAATGAAATAAATCTATGCTTTGCATTTCAGCTGTGGCTTCGTGGTTGCCCTGGTTACCTGTAAGTACCGATTCGCACAGTGGGTCACGCGTTGCTCAGCGTGTGTCACAGGCTGGTGGTACATCCCCAGGAACAAGCTGGAAAACACTGTTGCCTATTTCTGTTGCCGTATCTTGTGCTCTTCAAGAAATTTACTCCTCTTCTCATGAGGAAATAGAAAACTAAGTAATTACGATCTATGCCGTTGTTGGTTCACAGGTTCATACTAAGTTTTCCAGCTCTATCAATAACATGTACATTCATCTAGAAATACCAGGGCTTGTTACCAAACACAGGCGTAAAAAATGCTCTTGAAAGAGAAAAATGTTCTGTCCCCATTATTATAACCCAGAGGTCAGGATTGCTGCTCTCCTTAACTTGAAGAGCACCATGGGATTTACAGCCACAGAGAGTGTGACCCTATAGGCTATAAACAGCCTTCATTTTCCACGACCTTCACCACATGCACCCCAACTGTAGGGATTCTCTCCCAGCATTTAGTGCTCTTCCTGCCTCCATCTCGGAGGAACAATCAGAATATATGCCACAGTACTTGCTTCTCACTGGAAAGGGTCTTGGACATGTGGGTAAGTAGGAAACACTCCAACATACGGACTTTAGGGAGACAAGGACTGGTAGCACTTTATGGAACTCATTGGATTCCCGGTTTCAATTTCATCAGGAAGAAAAAAAGGAAGCTAACTCAGACTGCAGACTCTTGGTGTGAAACAAAGGCAAGTCCTTACAAAAGAATTCCTGCAGAAATAACCTAGAAGCTCCTCTGGGCATAGATCTCCATTTTCCTTTACTGTGAAAAAATAGTAGTTGAAAAATGCACAAAAAGAAACTCAGGCAGGAAAAGGCCTGTGATCCCCACCACATAATACACCTATTTCTTCTAGCAATGCCATCTTGCAACATTTATGTTGGGAAATCAGCTATTCCCGCAGCAGTATCTGAATTTCCAATTTGGAAATTCATGAAATGCATGACGGAAGTTGTCAGAAGCAGCTAGACGGTCCCTGAATAATTGTAACATTTTCCACAGGGAAGAGAGTCTGCAAATCTGTACTTGCTTAAAGAGTATGTCAGAAGCACCACGAAGAATAAAAAGAACTAATTACTTCCCTGATACTCTGATGCTCTTTACTTGATCTATACACAACCTAACATTTAAGCTGTCAGACTGACTTTTCAAGAAGACATTTGGAGGTGGAAATTCCTGTAATCGGGGATCCTTCTCCAACTCAAGCTTGCTGATTTGATTTTTAAACACCTCTGCTTCCTATCTAAACACATCTGCATTTGGAGAAACAGAGTAGTAGCAGTTTTTTAGTTCTTACGCACAGATGATTACATTAGAGCAGTGGGAATGCTCTGAACATGGGGACTAAAAGGTGATGGATTAAAAGCCCACAAGGATCCTGTGACTCTGCAGGTCTGGTCTTGAATAGAAAGAAGACACTATTGCAGAACCTGAGTGAGTTCTGTCCAGAGGTCGAATAGGAGAACATTCCAAATACAAGAAAACAAACCAAAAAAGCTCCCTTCCTAGATATTGCATCTATTCTTCCCAGGCCCTCAGAAACCAGAAGAACAGAGTAAAAAAGAGCCCAGAAGCATGCTAAAACACGAGGTACTACCTTTGGGAGGCTTTGATTTTGAAATTGATAAACCTTTATTGCAAAATGAAAAAGTACAGGCCTTTTAACTACCTGATCACAGCAGATACTTCCAGGTCTCAGAACCTTAGATTTTTCTTTCAAATGGTATTAGATTTTGTCAATTGAAAATGTTTTGCAATTTGTCAAGGTAAAATATCATCGCGCCTGTTTAAATCTTCACAAATTCAGATAGCAATAATATCTGCACTGATTATTGAGCTGATTATTACTGATAACCTTCCTCCTCAGAAGCACTCAGGAATCAAAACCACATGCCCCGGGCTACAATCTGTCATCTCTCATAAAAATAAAAATGACTGTGTTTAGAGAGATCTTAAGGGAGAAAAATCACTGCATGTTCCACAGTTCTGGGAATACGTGACAGGCAGAAACTTATGATGCCTTAACCTGTGGCTAAAGCTGATTTACAACCAGTGGAGCTTCAATTTACTTCCAAATGAATAGAAGTATTTGACACGCACAGAGGAAAAAACTGAAACCTCAGAAGAGGAGAACATTCTGAGAGTTTCAGTGCTGTGTCTTCACTGTTCTGTCCAGAGCCCTTGTCACAGAGACAGCTTCAATTTTGGCCTGTAAAACAAGTATATGGTTACTGTGCTGCTCAATGGTCTCAAGGTAGAAACAGCTCAACTTCAGAGACAGTGTTAAAAGTGGGCCAGGAGCTGTGAACCCTTGGCTTGGTTCTTTATTTGTTTTGCTGTGCCCTTAGCTGTTCTATTTCCCTCTGCTTCTGCAAGCTTAAAGAAGTGGGCCTTATGTGACAGCTGACCGTATTTAAACAGAGGATGTTTTCTTTCTTGTGTTTTCTTCACAAATAAGGCTTCAAATACCCTGTGACAAAGGAAGGTTAGGAAATACAGAGCCATAAATCTTTTTGGAACTTCCCATTTTAAAAGGTATATGTCATGTTACACTTTCTTAGCAAACTGGAAGAATACTTACTGTCAGTCCTTGTTCTCCTGGTTTTCCTGGCTCACCCTTTGAATAAAAAAGGATTGAATAATTTCAGCAACATGTCTTGAATCCAGTTTTCTATCCAGTAACAAAGTATCTTAAAAATACTCAAACAGGCACGGCAGCTGACTGCACATTAAACATATTACTTTTTTGCTTTTTAACCTGGTAGTCCAAATCACAGACATCTTAAGAAGTACTACTTCACAGTCACGTAATGGTATAGTTCTCAAGGCAAGAGGTATTGCTGTTCTGAGTCTGTCCCTTGGTTTCAGATATAATATTCCATTCCATGGTGCTAAAGGACACAGAGAAAGGTTATTTTCACATATGTGCTGTATCCCACAGTTTATACATTCCAAGATTACCGTTCTGTGTCATCACCTCAGTCAGCAGGCATAACTTACCACTGTCAATTATCGTGTTCCATAAAACCATGAATATTGGTATTTTGAAGCCATGCAAGAATTACTCAGCTGTTAAATACTTGGATTGGCTTTCAAAATGGTAACACATCATTTTTCCAATGTATTCTCTTTCTGTGAGCACAACTCTACATAAAGTCAGAATCTATCTTCTCCCCTTTCTTCCCATATGAACACATACATCTGTCTGCAGACACAGTAAAACATATCAGTCATACAATATGGGCTAAAAATACCCATCCAAAAAACCCAGAGCTCCTATCATTTTAGTGGCCTGGTTTATGCATCACTCTCTTGAAAACTCAACAGAGCATAGGGCAGTCCATGCACTATTGTATCAGCACAGCTGCAGGGTCTACTTTAGCAGCTTTGTCATAAAAGAAAGCCTGTCATAAAATTGATGAGAACTGTTTTGATGTCGTTGTTCTTGGCAACTGAAAAGAATCAGAACTGCTTCTCTGGGTATGCGTGCATTGCACACAGAAGCAAACGCAGCATCTGCAAACACACCGAGATGGCTCGGAGAAAGAAGCCATGGAGGCACAGGTTTGTGGCCGGTCATTACCCCAAAACACCACTTTATAGCTGTGGCGACTGTAAACCTTCTTTATTGAGAAGGACAGGCTGGAAGAGAAGCCCTGCTTTGTCTAACCCTGCAAAAGAGGCAATGTGTGCCTAACGGTTGTTGGTTACTGCAAGGACGTCCTCCTACAGCTGTGTGACGCTGCCACGCCCCAACTCACAGCACAGTACAGCTGCTGTTTGCAGCTCACCAGCTCAAAGGTCCACACAAGTCTTTTCCTCAAGAACAAAGCTGTCCTTACGTCTCAGCTAAGTTTTCCCTTTACAGCTCTTCTATTTGACTGTATATCACATAGGATACAGGATCCTCCTGTTCCATGGAGGAACAAGCCTTCTGAGGATCAGGAACATTAACCTGAGGGTACAGAACAGGAGCGAGGGGCAGCAAACTGGATGGTTTCTACCTGATTTGTATCTGATTCTAAACCAGTATTATGAACTGATTTTCCATAATGTTACAGGGCCTAAGATAGCCACAGCTTAAAAACTATAAAAAGAAACTCTGTCTTGCCATCTAAAGTCAAAATCACTACAGAACTATTATAAAATGGCATGACCTCATTGCATAAAATGCGTGACTTTCCTGTTACGAGAAACACTAATGATTCCTTTGCTAAAAAGCACAAAGCAACACGCAGCCACACTGTAACCAGCAAGGCCAGCTGATTCTGCCAGGCCCATGTATGTGAATTACTAAAACACTACCGCTGCAGTCAGAAATGGATTCTGGTTTCAGTCTTGCCCTTGCTAGATCAAACCAGCATCAACTCTGCTGACCACAGTCCATTTAACTACAATAAAAAACACAAGGGAGACTCAAGAAGAGGCCCGGAGCCTGATGTGCCCAGAGCCAAAGAAATGAGCAGGTTGCCAAAGTAAAGCATCACAATAAGAGCTACAGACTTTTAATGCAATTTCATAATCTTGAGCTAGAACTTATGAGGGCAGTAGTGGTAAAAAAAACAAACCAAAACAACAGCAGCAGCAGCCCTAGAATCCTAGGGGTTTCAACTGGCCAGCTTTGCTGGATTTTCACAGGAAATTTTAGCAGCACCTTACTATTATCATGCTATATTAAATTTAGCCAGTTAATACCTGAATAGGGTTAGAACAGGAGTGTAGAAATTTTCTCTCTTGGTTTTACCTAAAAAGGCCTTGCAGGAAAAATTTATGCCTTCCTGTCCTGGCCTCATGTAACAACCTATGCTTTTCCTTCAAAAAACCAGTTTCTGTTTCCAGTGCTGGTCCTCACCTTGGTGGTTCCCCATGTGTCTTCTTGGCCACAATCTTTACTTGTCATGCATGTGAAGGTGTGTGTGCATCTGTACATGTGCCATTTCAGTTTTCACGTCTCCCTCCTGTCTGTGATTCCATTTCCACACTGATAACACAGTGGCATTCACAGTGGAAAGAGAAATACTTCTTTCAAAGGAATAAAAATTAAGGAGGCCACAAAATATAAAACCAAAATCAAACACATACTTTGCTAAAAAGTCATCTGTTTAGGCATCTGTTTAAAAAGTGTGGGATTGATCCTGTGCCTAAAACAAACAATACACAATATACTGGATTCTGCTGCTTGTCCTAATGAAATATGGGGGCTGAGCCAAAGAAAATGGTACTGTTCTTGTTTAAAGATGGCAGAATCTAACTCCAAACTTCATCATACCTTGGGTAGCTTTAGAAGTTTATTACTTCATTCCATGACTTTTGAGGTTAAACCATTAAGAAGTGAGAAGTCAAGCACATCCACGCTACGAGGTCTCAAATTCAGCTTTATCTTGAAGTTTGAATAGAAACATTTATTACTCGTGGAAAGGGACAGACTCTCCTCACACAGCTATTAAACATCAGTGAGCAACTGAGAAACCTTAGAAAGTGTGGGGAAACTGCCAGGGGTGGGAGGCAAGGAACCTTGCTGTTACTTCTGGCCCTGCTTTACACTTGTTCTGTGTGTGTGGGACTTCGGGTACACCATGAAATCTGCCTGTGGTTCAGCTTCTGCACCTCTTACCCGCCAGTCTTACCTCAGAAAATGTCTTTGACACTATGCTGGCATACACTGGAGAGAAATGTGGGCACCAAGGCAGCAACAGCCTAACTCACCGTTAAGCCAGGCATCCCACGAGGTCCATCTTTGCCGGTATCTCCTGGGGGACCTCTGGGTCCTGGTGGCCCTGGAGGTCCAGGGGGCCCGGCTTGTCCTTGGTCCCCCTAAACCAACAAAAAACTCATCACAAGTTTGCTCTAGAGGCATCAACCACATAAAAACACATCAGTTCATCCATAAAGAGTGCAAGACAGGCTGGAAGAAGCTGCCATGAACTGGACAGTGGCTTCTTCACTGCTTATGGCAGAAACAGCACTTTGCCTTGAAGACCAGCAGTTTGTATCTGTCTGGTGCAATCAGCCACAGAGCAGAAGGTTCAGATTCCAAACTACTTCTCTTACCACAGGACATATGCCGAAATTTGGGATAGTCTTGAAATATTTTGCTCATCTAGTTCTCCAGAGCAAGTGACTGTTTTCGATAAGCATCTGTTTGCTTCATGATTTGCATAATCGTAACAAAGCTGAGGCGAAAAAGAAAAGTCACATCTGAGAATACACAGATTTGCACAGCAATTTTCCAAGCCCACGAATGATATACGGATAGATTTCAAAAACGAGCATGGAAAATAACTGCTTTTTCATGAAGCTGTACATAATTTTCCATCTGTTTTGGGAGGCTGTTTTATAGTGACAATTAGCTAACTCTCTTCATTTTTACCTGTTAATTTGTAAAAGTGAATTTTCAAGAGAGTTGTCAAAACATATTACCTTCCCCTCTAAAAAAGAAAAGACACCCCAAAATGGTGCTTTAGTTATTTCCAGCACGTCACAGCTGGAAAAAGCTGCTGGCATCTCAAATGTGGTTCACTTAGCAAAGCCACCCATAGTCTTGTAACTGTTAATACCATTAACAGTTGCTTCATTTCAAAGCATTTTCAAATTAATAACCTGCTATAAGAAGGCATCTGACAAAAAGGTACAGCAAAGAGTAAACTGAATGTAAAGAAGAACCAGACTCCAGTGAGATGAAGCACTACCTTAATGAGGCGGCGTTTAATGAGCTGCTGATCAGCAGAGAGAAACCCATGATTGATTTTAGGAAACACCATCTGATCAGGCAGGTGAGGTCAAAGGTTGAAGATCAGAGATGAGAGAATTGAAGAATAGACATCAGAAGGCCCGAGAAAGAAATAAAGACATATTCATTAGATTTGTATAGCTAATGTAATATGAACTGGTGCTTCTGCCTGAAAGAAACTGTGCATTTTCTTTTGGAAAAAAATTACCTCTGTTGTACAGGACATACTGCTTATGAATTAAATCATATACAATGACTTAGAAGTGTAACTTTTTTCTCCCCAGATTTTGTGTGAGAATTCTGCATGTATATAAATTTTTTCATTACCCGGGCTCTAAAAATCTAAAAATCAAATTATATGTTGTTCTTTCAGCAAAGCTTCTTGAGACAAAGCACCAGTTCAAATTTCAGTCAGATTTTCTAACCAGCATATTGTGCCATGAAGAATGGTGTTATTTCTATAAGGACTGAAGTTCCAGCTTGACCAGATTGCTTCCTGCTTAATTTGCAAATCCACTTTGAAAAAATCCGGATGTACAGAGTAAACCTCTGATATTTAACACAAATATCTGACTCTACATGTAACCAGTATAGAGTTCATGACATTTTCCACACTCCTGTATGCCTCAGAGAAGCTGAACAACAGAAAAAACCTCATCTGAAAATAAAATACTGACCAAGACCACGGGGAATGTAGGCATTTCCAGGGGTAACAGTGTACACAGTTGAAGATTTGATTCCACGCTCTGCATCAGGAGTACTTAGATCAATGCAAAGGCAGTGAAGGTTGGTATAGGTACACCATAAAGATTCGCTCATATTCCACGTTAACAATAATTTTTCATGTGCACTTTTATGCTGATACAGAGAGACCTGACTGAACAGGTACACGTCAGCCACAAACCTTGACGGTGAGGATCTGATTACTGTGCAGAGCAGCAACTGTGGGGAAGCCTGGCAGACCCTAGGGACACAGCATAACATGGTACGAGAACAGCACGACACAAACATCACAGAGACAATTTACTAACAGACAAACAGAACAAACACTACGTTTAGAACACCCCGACTGACAGGAAACGGCCTCTCCGTCATATGGGAAACAGAATTAGGTCTGCACTGCTCTGCAGATGCAAGTTGGTACTTCACAATGAGAATATCAAGAGACTTTAGAAGAGCAATCCCATGAAGATGTCTTTCCTTAAAATTACAATAAATTACCATCATTTGACAATTATTAAGACTATCAGCCAGCACATGATTGAGCCATTTTCAGTTGAAATATACTACAGCACTTCAAGAGATCTATGTAGAAAGCCTTGACTCTGGATTGCTGCAGAACTTGACAGCAATGACAGTATACTCTGAAGTGCTTTGCATAATTAATACCCTGCTCTTCACATTCTGTTTAACATATGACATTCAGCACATAAACTGGTAGCACATACACAACTATAAACACTGAACATAAATCTACTGCTAGATCTTGGGTAGTCCATAATGGCCATGGTCAAAATTTTCAACATACATGGCAGTATTTTCACATCAATTTATACCCCTCAAGTGTTTTATGCCACATATGGTTTCTCATATTCTACTCTACCAGTGTGTGCAGAACTCATACTGTACTAGTACAAAAAGGGAAGAGTGAGGTAACTGTGGCCTGCTGTCACAATACAAGGGGGTGAATTTTGCTCTCGGTTCAACACCTTTTTTTGAGCTGCCTTGTAGGGTGTGAATTAAACGTTCTAATAAAGCCAAAACCTTATGCAGCTGAGCAGTGAATTCCTAAAGAGGAGGAAATCCCTAAGTCTTCCCCTTGCCTTTAGCATAGCACATTGTCAGAAGGAGAGGCTTGTTCAATGGCAGAGAGACATTAGGCTGAGGAACACAGAATAAAATACAGCCAGGGAGCTCTAAGCCCCCTCCATGCCCACAGACCACCTTTATGAGGTAGAGTTGGTAGCACAGCCCCTCTGGGGGCTCCTCCTGGGGCAAACAGCTGCACCATGGCAGCTCAGCACCTCCTAAAGGGAAGGCTGTGCCCAGCTCTTGCTGCCAGGCAAGGGGCCTTCTGAGGAGTCCCACGTGAAGGCTCTGCTGGTGCAGCCCATGTTGCTGTAGCACAGGAGCTCTCTGCAGCCCAGCTGGCCTGGTGGGGAGCACCAACAGGCCAGGGCAGCCTCCCAGGTCTCTCAGCTGCAGCAGGTTCTTTTAATGTGGCAAACACTTGCTCTGTTCATCTCCGCATGCAATCACACCAGAGAGCCTCTGGATCACAAAGACTGCAGCAGTCTTTACAAAAAAGGCAGAGTAACTTTCTGATGAATACATGTTCTTCACTGACATCTTGGAGTTGCATTTAGCATCTTTATTCCTGTTATACATCCATGAGATGAGGAAGCTGAGACCCTGTAAGTCAATCCCATAAAGCCAGTGGCTAAATGCAGCCTTCCCACTTCACTGGGATGAACTGTGGTGTGGCTAACTGCATTGCTCAGTGACCTGAAATCTCCTCTTTAGAAACAAATAAACAGAAAACAAAACCAAAAAAGGCTAAAACTCACAACATATAAAGGGACTCACTCCTGAGACACTGATAAGACTGGAATGATACATCATTTAGGAAACAGATGTATCAAATTTGCATTTATCTGATAATGGAATATAAGTTAAAGAAGTTACTAGCTAGTAATGTGCCAGAATCTTTACATCTGTGACTCATTAGCCCTGCTGTGCACAAGGCCCATTTCTCTTCTAGATAAAACTACAATACCCCTGTAATGGAAATGAGCACAAACAAGAAACCTAAATAAGAAATAAAATCTGAATAGCAAGAAATAAATGACATTTATTGAAAAAACGGATAAACAGAAAATTTTTAAACAACTTGATTTTTATTTACCAGCCTTTAGAATTACAGCACAGTAATTTTCAGTTACCTCTAAATTTTTAGCGTATTTGCAATTGGATGTTTTAAACTCATATTAATTTTAATTTATCTCATCTTCAACATGAAGGAGAACTGAGAACTAATTAGGAAAGGCACTTATTCAGAAAAGATACTGGTTTGTCATGGAAGATTTTTTTTTCCTTGGGAAGAAATGAAAGACTTTGGAAAGATTTGTGTAGCTGTACACAAAATCATTTACATTCAGCACTTCACAGTCCAGCCCCAGCATTCTCAAAGCTTCCCAACACCACACAGGCAAGTTCAAGATTAGCTATCAGTCCTGCAGTTATCTGCCTACATAAACAACACGTGAGAAAAGGGGACAATCCCATTCTTCCATCTGCAGCTTAGTTACTTCTTTCAGCTTGTTCCCAAGTAGGACAAAGCTTTCCTTCCTTTGCCCAAAGTGGCCATAATCTTAGACCTCGCATTCAGATACACGCAAGGGCAGTTTGGACCTGGATCATCTCCCCATGAGTAACACGCATCTTTGGAGAGAGCCAGAAACACAGGAACAATAAATGGAATCCAGCACATAAACTACAATGGGTCCATAGTTTCTGCATGTGTGGGAGGCTTTAGAAGGCATTGCACCCTCTGGCATCCATGAAAGATAATGTTGGCACACAATGAGCTTCTAAAAAGGCATAAAAAGAGCTATCCTTCCCACAAAATGAGTTCCCTTCCTTTCCTGTCACTCTGCTATAAATATAGCCACAACTATCCCCTGGATCTGTTTTATTTTTTCTCTATCTAAAGCTGTTCTGAACGACGGATTCAAAGTTACTCAATTTTCTCTTTATTTGGTTTGATTCTTGAACTGCACATAGGAAGGGTTCTTGTTCTACACCCTGGGAGGCCCTAACAGAATACAAAACACTACAGTCATCAACAGCGACCACTGGTCTACTAAATTCCTCTGCTGACAGCTACTCAAGCTCACCCTGAAATGCTAGCTGGTTACAATTTCTAAATTAGCACAGTTGTTGCATGCCTCACTGCCATTTTTGCCCAAATGCCAAGCAAAACACGATGCTCGACGGAGGCTAACAGCCATGGGACCACATTACCTACCTGGCAGCGTAGGTAAAGCCTACTTGCCCCATACAGTGGCTACTGAGAAAACCCAGGGATGCCAGAACAGCGTATCATTCCCCCGGTCTGATTTTTTTACTAGATGAAATAGTTCTCCTGTTACATTCATCACAGCCTTGAAGGATGTAATTCCCACTAGCTGTCCTAGTATTTTTCACAGCACTTTCAGGTTTGTCCGCTGGTCCACATGAGGTCAATATTACAACCTTGTCACATGGCAAGTATGATAACATTAAGCAGCAGTGTTACTGGTTTTACACTGCGCTGCACACACTCCAGTTTGACTACTGCATTTGCTCAGTATAGTAAATGTCACAGTCCTCCCTAGGATTTTCCTTCTGACCTGCCAATAAACCCAAGCTGCACAAGGCTTGCATGTTCCTGTGAAGACATGGTAAATGAGACAGGAATTACCACCTGCTGTTCTCTTGCACTTCCTAAGGTTACAGCCAGCTGCTGCTATTTCACATCAAATCACACAGGCTTCAGGCCAGAGTGATCCTGACACTCTTTATGGCTGCTCTGCCTCTCTCCAACACCACCTCCAGTTCTAATTAATCCCTCAGACTGAGTGCCAGTCCTGTGGCTAATTATTGTACCTGCCCTGGGGAATACAGTGTTTGGTATCACCCTGTACAGTGCCACGGACTCTCAGCAGGAGCTCTTTTATATAATCCCTTTTATCGTAACTGCTGCTTTCTCCAGCAGCAAATCTGCTAACAAAAACAGCACACCACAACAAGACAAGAATTCAGAAATTTCTTTTCACTTAGATAAACATTCAGCAAAGAGTTTTGATTTGAATACATTATATAATGATTCAGATTTTGTATTAAAATAGTAAAAATGTAGTGTTTAAGATCTAGCATAAACAGATCACCATAAAAGCATTATTTCCTATTATAACCTCTCTGAATTCTACCTGACACTGCTTTCAAACTAAATAAAACTGGAAAAAGCCAACACTTCTCTACTTTTCTCTTATTATTAGATGAATTTTCAGTGAGGCAAATGTCTTTCCTACACAACTCAGTTATGTGTTCTGTGAACACCATCTGACCTCCATAAAATACCCTCCCTGAAGGCAAACCTGCTACTCTCACTGAAAGTGGTGGTAGGCATACAGTTAACTGCAAGATGGGCTGGTCCATAACCAAGTTGCTTCTCAAAGAAAAAATCTTCTGTCCTGGCTTATGGTTCTCTACAAATTCTATACCTGCTGCAGTTATGTGATGCAGGTAAGTGGTTCAAGATTCTTCTATGATGGTTATTAGGATTGGCTTAAATTTTTTTGGAGCTGTTTTCAATCAAATTTGTCTAACTCATATGTTCAGTTCTGCAGCACTTCTGCGTGACAGCTGTAGTTTGAGATACAACAACTACATGATGTATTTTCAGTCACAGGACGGGGCTGTAGAAAAAGGAACAGGATGTACAGAGACTTCCTTCCTCACCATTCCTCTGGCATTACTAAAAAGGGGCAAGATGCGAGCCAAGTGGTGGAGAGTGAAGACACGCACTGGCTAGCTCTTAAGACAGGAATGACAACATCCTCGTCTCGGGAGCAGGTATGTGGCACTTTCTCTGGTGTGTCACAGCTGTTCTGCATTCCCCATGGGAACCTCAGGAGCTGAACATCAAAGGCATAGCTTGGCCCTGGAGAGTCACTCACAGCCAAAAGGACACTCTTGTGAACTCTGACTCTCAAGTCTGAGTGTCCCAATGCCTTAGACAAAGTTGGCAGCCAGTGCCATCTGAGTTCTTTCCTAACCTCTCCTAGTTACAGAGCTCCGAGTCACCTTGCTCCAATTTGTTACCCTAGTTTCACCTTAATGGAAAACAGGGGAGCCACAACAGCCCAACACCAGTGAAGTAGAACAGGTAATTAGTCCCAGGAATGGAGTAGGTAAATACCCCTGCTGCCTTCTGGCAGATAAGGAAACAAAGTCTTAGAAGTTAAATTAACTGCTCACAGACAAATTGGCATTAAACCAGATGTCCAGAAGTTTTCTCAATGATTCTGCTTTGGTGAAAGTTATGTTAACAGAAGGAATCACTAATGCTTTTTTAATATTCTTACTGTGGCACACTAAGAGTGCAGTCTGAAACAGTAGCTACACATAGCTTATAACTTGATCTATAATTTGATTTACACAGGACAATTAACAACAGAATAAACAACCATGAGTGTAATCATACTGGTAAAGTAGGAAATTAAAGCAGCACTCTTTGTCTGCTATATGTTTGAAGTAACATACAGTAAAACAGAAAATATGCTTTTAGACATAAATAAGAATCATCAAGAGCAGAAGAAATTCATAGAATATGTTTAACTTACGCAAAATTGTGTTTAATTAACATAATATTTTGACTCTAATACTATACATTTTCGTTTTGACAAGATGTGGAATGAGGATAAAAATTATCAGCATGAAACTTTTGGGAGCAAAACTTCCTCTAACATAAATTATTTACCTACATTCATTACAGTTAGAAATGTCAGCCTGACCTCACTCCAAAAAAGCTAAGTTTTGCTTTTGGGGAAGGCAGGAAATCAGATTAACTTATATACTACTACTTACTTTGTGAAGCAAACCTGTTCCTTTCTTAAAAGAAACAAAAACAACAACAAACAAACCAACCAAAACCAAAACCCCCCATATAGTACAAAATAGGATGGCTTTAAAGGAGGGTGAAAAGTTAATGGTCACGGTTAATCATCATTCAGTAACTAGTATTTTCTAATTTATCACTGAGGTACTGATTCTAAGGACATGAATACAGGTTTTCCATGCATTGTCACTAGGAGTAGGAAAAGGCTCAAAATATTTATTATATATTTCCTAGAAACTTATTAACTAATAATAATCCACACATATTTAAAAAAGGATTTTTAAAATTTTCATTTAGAAAAATCCTGTCAACATTTACTGCTTTCACACCTTTAATTTCCTTTTAATATGGGATAGTTTATAGAAGTTGTGTCTATAATAGAACAAGTGAAGCAATACTTCACTTTTAAAAGAGAACTTATGTCTATATACACACACATTTGTATTTAGTTATTTCAGTAAATAGACTGCTTCCAGGATTATTTTTGTTGATATTAGGTAATTTTGAAATAGTTTGTCAGCATAGAAGAGCAGAACTTGCAAAGCAATGATTTCTCTCTACCAGGCAGCAATAAGTAGCAAATAAGTAGCAAATATATTAAAAGTAAACACGGGAAAAGGTTAACTAGAAAAGAACATTATACCTCTATCTGAACCTAACTGTTTTAACAGGACTCAAGGAATGTTTTTAATCTTCAAATCAATAAAGGTTTACAAAATAAAATAAACTTCTGAGTTCCTGTCTTTTCTAGAACTTCATCTTTCCTGCTTAAGATATTTTAGAGATATTATCAGTTCTGTGCCACCCCAGCCAACAGGAAAATTTACTTAAACATACCAAAAGGAGAAAATTATTTTATGAAAACACTTAAGTACGGCTTCTAGGTGGTATCTCCTAGACCATATCACCTAGACCAAAACCAATTTAAAACCAGCTGCTAGCTACTGATTTCTAGCCCTGATAAGCAAGAAATCTCTCTCAATCTTCTCATGAAATCAGTTCATATCTGAACTGAAGGACAGAAGATATTCATTATGTCATTTACAGAAGGATGTTGCTTTCTGTTGAAGGCTGAGGCACTTAATGCCTTCTTTGCCTCAGCCTTTTCCTCATCCTTGATCACAAAGTTCCCCTCCACATCCAATAAGACATTCTGTATTAGCTGTTCTGTTCCCAAACATTCACCTCTGAAGACCAATTTCCATCGCCAAGGTGCAGTCTCTACTTGGACAGTTATATCCTTTGCAATCCTACCATTATGAAATTTTCAAGGGCTTTTTTTTTAAATTGGACTAGAGTTGAACAACTGGAACTGAGCACCTGATATCACCATTTATTCGAACAGTCCACAGGCTAAACTCCATCATTTTTAATCTTCTCATGGTTCAGTACAGTAAAGCAAATCTCCATGGACATTTCATGAAGCCATGCCCTCTGCAAAAAGAAGAGCATCCAAGAGATATACTAACATTATAATTTCTTACACTGGTATCGAGGAAAGCTAGTTTTGCATTTGACCTAAATGTTTAGTCAACCAGAACTTTAGAGTAATTAGAGATCTGATACAAAAATACATAAAGACTTAAAAAAAGAGTTTTTTCCAAATAAGATCAGGACTCACCATCACTACCTAATTGGTGGTCTCGTGTGATTAAAAGCTGTATTAACTTGCTGCTCAAACTCACGCTCAGGGTATGAATTTCAATTTCACTCACACTACTAGAATGTGTTTTGGCTCGTATTTTCTACAGACAGCATGGACATAGGTAGAACAAGCAACATGGCATTACAAACTAGAGCCCTTACGCCATCTCTGCACAGTGAAGGACACTGATCCACACATTACTTCTGAATACTTAAGAATTAACTCCTCAGATTCTTAAAAAAAACCAACACAAAACCTCAGCCACATTATTCTAAAAATACAAGTTCCTGACCCCTGCGTGGTATTTGCAGGGTTGAGTTGTTAGTGTATGACTCTATTGAAGATATTTTCAAGGAAACCTGAATTCAAAGCAGTTCAGTGTATGTTTTACATGTCCAGTGACTGTGAACATTTTGAGATAACTGATTACTATTTTTACAGTTCTGAAATCATTTCAGAAAGAAGGATCCCGCAGAAATCTCAAGGTGAAAAACTGAGTGGGACAGAAAACAACAGTATCTTTGCCTCTTGCAAAATGTTTTCAAAAATATCTTTTCTTTTCAGCAGACTTTTGGAAGTTTAAGGTCTCATCTTGACCTGGACAGTCTTTACATTTCATTTTGATTTCTTTTATTAAAATGCCTGGAGGAAAGAAAGCAGCTTTTCTGAAGAATAAGGGTCGTTTTGAAATTTCAGTCATAGCTTGGAACACTAACAGTTTTTGCTAAGTTAAACGCTTGTTTCAAGCCAATATGTAAAAATACAAACCCAAAGAAACTTCAGGCGCCTTATCTATAAAAGATGAATGAGCATTAAAATGTTCACTGCTCTTGGATATTATATCCGATCTGCCTGAAAACTTGTCAAATCCAAGCATTAATGTCATGCCCCAGTTACTTTCAGGTACCGTATTTCTCGAAAATAATACTGTATGCCATTACCTCCAAACCCATTTATTTTACACACGCAGTGATGGAAAACTATGTGCAAAGGTAACCAACCAGGACTAAATGGGTTTAGTTTCATTTGGTGCATGAGTGACTTACACATAAAATTTCTATTAATTATATTGTAAATCCCCTGGCACAGCAGGTTGAGCAGGTTCACCCTGAAGACAGTCATCAGAAGAGATAACTGCTGTACCATGAAACATAAAATGGTCAGCGGCTTCAGTACTTATTACTTGTGAAATATGCAGGGGAAACTAGGAGAAGACTCTGTAGAACACATTCAGGGAAAGCCAACAACATTGGCTAAATTTCCCAAGTTAGACCCATATACTTAAAAAGGAGGTATGTTACTACAACCTGCATTGGCTAAAGAGTTTGTAAAGTTTCAGCTTGTCCACAAGGTGCTAGTCACCACTTCTTCCTCTCCACTGCTGACCTTATTGAATTCCTTTTCTGTAATCAGATACAGAATTCAGTCTCAAGTGCCAGCTGCTGCTGCAGATACAACTTTGTCATGTCCTTATACATTAATTCCTCAGGTTGGATATCTTCTGCTTTTTATCTGCACTTGATTTACCAAACTCACAAAGTAGTCATAACCATGATTTGTATGGCTCAATAAGGACTCTGCTGCCTGCCAGTACAGGGAGTACGTCTTGGCAGAGCGGGACACAGCAGTCTCTGCATAGCAGAGGTCCCACTGCAGTAACACTGACTAAACCTGCATCTTCTTATTGGGCACTGCCAACACTTCCAGACCAGGCACTGAAAGCCACACGTGCTTAACCACTTAATAGCTCTTACGTCCCTTCAACATTTTGCCAAGACTTCTGCATCATCATTCCCTTGTGTTAATACCACTTCATTTGTTCCCCAGTGTTCAGACCTCTGGGTCTTTCTCTCTGGAAACTTCTCTAAGTCATAATTCCAGATTCTTATCCTCACTTATGTAATATTCCTCACAACGTTGCTCTTCCATATTTATTACTGCATCCCTCTCTGATACTTCCATCAAATTTTCTCTCCTGTTCTTTTGAATCTAAGGCCACAGTTGTGAATGTGAATATAAGAACACGCATTCTTCTGCATGTAAGGCCCCTCAGTGCAAGCACTTACACACGGGCCTGTCTTAGGCCACCTGAACGGAGCATCCTCTCCTAAGCCACAGGCACTGCACTGCTCTCCTCCCCTGCCATCTCTCTCCTCACATTCCCCGTGAAGTTCTGTAGCACAGAACCAGACAAAATATACAGCCCAGTATGGCCTCTGGGAGATACTGAATTTGCTTAGAAGTTAAAAGGAAATTTTTACATTATTCAGAACCTTTAGTTCGTGTATTAGTTAGCTTAGGAAAAAAGCACGTCGCTCTCATTGTTACTCTCTACTTTCTTTTATTTATTTAATAAATAATAAGTAGTTTTCCAACTCTTCTTATTGAGTTTCAACTGAAATAATATTTAAAGCTGTTCACTCTCAGGCCGCTGTCTTTATGATGTGCAGCCCTAGCACCAAGCATAACAGGACACCCTGGTAGTTAACAGAACATCAAAATCAGCTGTAGAAGCATGTTGTGACTTTAGATAATCTTATTGACTGAAAAAATGTAAAATCCAATTAAATTAAATTATATGAAACAAAACAGTAGAATAAAATAAAGCTGCGAATTTAAAATATTTAACATAGTTAACAGAAGAAAATAATCCATGGAACATACTGTTACAGAAAAACTTATAAACATGAAACCAAAGAGAGTTACTATATCATCCGAACAACGTAACCAAGCATTTTCTAATGAAGCACAGATGTAAAGAAGAGTGAACTAGCACAGCCAATCCACTTGAACTCACACTCCTGTATTCCTCTATTTCTCTGTTAAAATAAACATGATATTTAGAAATTAAAAGAACCTCTACATTTCCTAAATTAAACCATGTTCTAACTACCTGGATTGTAACTACAAGGTGATAATACTGTTATTACTAAAGATATTAAATACATATATGTCAGGAAAAAAGCTAATACATGCATACATTATATTTGTTTGTAATTCACTAAATATTAGCTACATTTTACATGAAATCCAGAAGTACGTTTATTAGAAACCCACTGGCCCTCTGCATTGTGGAAGCCCATGCATGGCGTGAACACATTGCTGGGGAAACTGAATGGTTTGGTTAGGAAAGCCAGCTTTATACAGCAGAGCAAAATCACCGTGAAACCTGCTTCCACCCATAATGGGAAACTGTACACTGTGGAATCACTCAAATCTTCCCAGACACTACCTGCTCATGTTCAGTATTACTGTCCTGCAGACACTTCAACATGCAGGGTAAATGCAGCTAATAAGCATAATTAGCTCAGACAGTGTATTTTAATTTAGTTTTGCACTAGAGACTAATTGCCTACTCAGCGAAGGGGAAGTGTAACATTTTTTTTAAGATGCTTACCCGAGGGCCCTGATCACCTTGATCTCCCTGCAAAGTGGAAAGATGAGATGATAGGTTTAACACAGCATCTGTGTGCTACCCAGCTCTCTTACATAATCTAACATTTCACTGCATCAATACAAACGGTCTCTTGAGTTCATGCTGGGAGGGCTTTCCAGTCACCTTGTAAGCATCACCCGAACATCAACTCACCTTCTCGCCTTTTGGACCAGGAGGGCCCTGAAAGAAACAAAGGCAAAGATTAATTACTGATATTGATGAAGTCCTGGGACACAGCAAGAAACAGGTCTGCGCCAACCTGCAACAATTTCTTCCCAACTATGTATTTCCTTATAATTTTTAACTCCAAAATGCCAGGGCTATTCCAGAGATGGCTTCTTCACTATGCTAATAATAGGAACTGCACACTATTTCTTGAATACTTTGCTAATCCTGTGTGTTGAATCAGCCTACTCAGACAACCAAAACTATGCCTGAAATGGCAAAATTTCTACTGATTTCGCTTAGGGACAATAGTTTATCTCCTATCAGATAATAAAAGTTTTCTAAGACTGTAAAAGTTCTTTGCAAGTACACTTAATAAATTCAAATACATATAAATCTGTCATGTATTTTGGCACCCTCCTTGTCTTAGATTGCCAAAGAAAAATGGATTAGGAAATCTAAAAGTAGGGTTTTCATTCCTTTCTTTGGCAATACTGATGTTTAGTCTCCAGCATACTGTTTAGGCAAAATGAGCTCTTTGTGTCACATGATTTTGCAGGAGTATTTATTTTTGTTACTTACCACCCAACAAACAGTAAGGTGACAGAATCACAAATATGGAGGTCCTTTGTTATTCCATTTTTATTGAGCACTTTCCAGAAAGCTACCTGCAGGTTTCTAAACCACTAGTTTTTCAGGTTAGTATCTTGTGAATAAAAATGCTATCAGTCTGCAGAAAACTGGCTGCTTACACAGTGCAGACTCTGCCTACAGCTTTCTAAAAGATATGCAGGTGTTTCATTACAAAGAAGGACCTGAGATACATATGAAAGCAGCTGTAAACAGAGAAGGAGCCATTCAAGCCAGCATGGTTCACTGTTATAACACAAAGAGTGTGTGGCAGTGTGAGTGTGTTTGTGAGGGTGTATGCATGCAGAACAAGAAAAGATTGTCACCAACAACACTGGTAAAAATTCATGTGTTTCACATAAATGCAGTGGAATGGAGGTCAGTCTGCTGTGTATTAAAGATGTGATCAACCACAGGCAAGCCTTTGAGAGTCCCTGCTGTAGCCAGTTTTCTGCTTAGTTTTAAGGGCTTCTGATGCATGCCAGAGAAGAGCACCTGCTGCTAAATCTTTCAAGGAGTTAAAGCATAGGCCTCTCCTTCCATGGCCTGTCATCTCTTCTGTCTGCTGCAGAGGACATAGAAACAAGTCTGCCTCGTGATGTCCCTATGTCTCCTTCAGGAAGGACAGTGCTCACTGCCAGCTGAGTGGAAACTATTTGCTCAATTAACTATGACCCCTGCCCACTCTGTGTTGCCCTGCAAGCCCTTGGCCTCTTTAAAAACAAGTTAAACAAAAATAATTTAACGAATAGATACAACCTAGCTGCACCTTTAAGGTCTCTCCATCTATTTTGTTTAATATACTTTAACCCTTACTGTCCTTTCCCAGTTCACATGTTCACATAAATACATACTGAAAACTACATGCAGCTCTGCCTACTTTCAGCTACACGTACTGTGACGTGACATTACAGCAGAGCAGATCTGCTTTAAAACTTACACACACATGCCGCCAAGCTTGTGAATTTGCAAACTCATACCATCAGTAACACAGTAATTGCAAGATGGGAAGAACTAAAATCAGTCAGTGCTGGCTGTTGCTGCCTTTTCCACAGCAAATGCTGAGCATAAGCGAAGTGCTGTGCTCACGTGTTCTACCTCCTTGAATTATCAAGCCATTACTGGCTCTGAATATCCTACTGGCTGCAAAGTGCAAATAGCATGACCCCTATCTGCTACAGACAGAATCCAATTTCTTGGGCCTTAGGCATGAAATTATAGATAACATGACATGACTGAGACTGTAAACAGATGTTGTCTTGTGGGAGCTGTTGCTGCCTTCATTTAGATGCTCAATGCCGTTCTTATGCCCAAGAGTGGCCCTGCTTCTGACGGGTTTTGGCTCATAACTTTTCTGAGGTGTGCTTGCCACAGCTCTGCCTGTTGGTAGAAATTAAGACGGGACAGATCACATCAGCTGCCTGAACTAAGCTGGCTCACTGGAATAGAAACAAGTCACAGCTCACATGAGGGGTTCAGCCACCAGATCTGCAGGGCTACTCACTGTCTCCCTGGTACAACTGCTGGCAATGTGTTCAGCCATCTCCAGCTGCACAAGTGGCCCCTGCCCCTACCCTGCATATTTTCCTCTGTTAAGAGTTCTCTGAAAGCACAATCCATACCCAAACATGCTTTTTAAAAAAACTGAATCATACAGTATTTTTTTCCTCCTTCTTCTGTACAGGATTTTCTGAAAATGACCTGTGCACATCATAATCAGAATTTGGTTGGTTTTTTTTCCATTGTTCAGTGTTTTTGCTCCCTGAGTGGCACACACCATCATCTCTATCAAGTCACCTTTCCAGCCCACAAATTTTTCATTCAAGTCTTCACATATATCTGACAAGTTTATTGTACCAGGAGTTAAAAACAGTTTTTCAAGAGCCCACAAAAGCACTTCTGGTGTGAACATTCTCACAAGTCTCTTCACTTGTATCTGCAATGCTTTTGCTTTACACGAGAGTCTTGAAAAACAAACAAACAATTGCAAACAAAAATAGCTCTTTTGGATCCAAGTGAAGAGAACCAGTGGGGTTTCATCAAAATAAAAATTAATGCAATACTTTCAAGGCTTGTTCACCCATCACTGGCTTTTCCCCCACTGTTTCAATTGTCCTCTATTGTTTTTCCAACTTTAAACAGAAAATTCCTATCCTCAGCCTTTGACATCTTCTTTCCATTTGTGCTGAGAAATTCTCCCAAGGTTTTTACTGCAGAGTTTATTAGTGTGTGTACACTGAGTGGAGGCAGGGAGGAAGAAAAATCTGAGGCAAAGTTGGGTTTCTGGGGGTGGCGTGTGATTAGGAGACAGATTTGTTTAAAGGAGGGCAAGGTTTCTTCTGTTTAAGGGTACAGACACAAAGCACAGAGTGAGTAAAATAACACTAGTTTTGTAGGCCACAGCATAGACTTGCTGCTTTTTTCCCAGGGAGACTTCTGTGCTTTCGTTTATGAGATGGCAGAGATCAAGCCGCGAGCTGCCGAACAAATGTGAAAGCATTTTGTGTAAGTTATATGAAACGTCTGAGGTCAGAGCATTTCTGAAATAACTTTACAGTGTTTTCACTGGAAACAGAGGCTCTTTTCTCAAAGTGTAATTATCTACTCCAGACTACTATACATTTCCAAGGAGAGTTTATAGCCTGTTTCACATAAGCAAGGCCTTGTAAATCTCAAACACATGCAAATCTGCATTCATAATTAGGCAAAAAATACTACTGTTTTTAAAACAAGGTCTCCTAAAGCAGACTGAAAGGCCTCCAGGCACCTGCCAGCCAAGAACAAAGCTGAAATCAGGGTCAAATCCAAAAAACAGCCATGTTTGGGATTACTGACAGGTGACCCCTTTTTCTTTTTTTCCCCCTTTTTTTGTTATCAAAATCCCATTTCCATTCTCCAATGAAATTTTACATTATTATAAACAAGTGTACAAGAATAGAAAGGCAAGAGAATCCAATACTAGAAAACAGGAGACTGATCCTTGCAGTCTTCATCAGACAGCATTCCCTTAGAATTAACTGTGTGATCAGCATGCTTCTTTTCACACAGCTGAAATTTTGTAACTCGTTCCCTGGAAGACGCTAATTTTGTATTCCACCTTTGAGGCCATTGCCACCTATATAGTTTTGCAAAAGTTACATTCAGGGACATCTTAAAAAGCCTGTAGTTGACTTATACTGGTTTTACAAACATTCATAATTACCAAAATTATCTTATATTCTCTCCACATTCCTATTGCTACAGACCTGCCTTTAGCCGTAATACAGGAACTTCTGCTGTAAACTCACCCAAAAGGCTGCAAGCACTGATGGGACAGTAGAACTGGAAATAGTAAGGGATTCTCAGTGCAGGGTTCAAAGAAACAGCCATGTTGCAGGTTCTGTAGAAAGCTCCACAGTCAGGACCAAGGAATGCAGACTCTTCCTGACTGTTACCGATAGCGCATATGATGCAACTGTGAAAAGGACCTGCCAGTCCCCAGCACAAGTTGGTGACAACCAACCAAACAACCAATCAACCAATAGAATCAGTTGGACTTTGACAGTCCCAGGTCCCTTTGGGATCATCCACCTTCACAGCTCCTACGGAACATGACACGTCAAACTTGACAGTTCCCATCACACAGAGCTACCACGGAAGACACAGGTGATAATGACCTTCCAGACACAGTCACTGCTTTCCTACATTCCCACCACAACAGCCATAGGCTAAGGCAAGCTGGCAGCTGCAGGACTGAATGTAGCTTGCAAGGTTCAGCCTCCATTCTCATTCAGGATTGAAGAGTAGTCATCCCTACCAGCAGCTACAGCGCCCACAGCAAGAGTGTGACTGGCAGCCTAAGGGAACAGCGGCCTTGCAGAGAGGAGCAGAAAAGTGAACCAGCTACTCCATTGTCATCCAGACAAATCCAAAAAGGCAATCAATTTGCCAGCTTAATCATGTTTTCTTGACTAAATAGCATGCCATACATTGCCTAAGTTAATTCAATACTGCAGATTACTTTGAGGGTAAAAGGTGGCTTTAGCATGTAATAACAAAATAATCGGATACTAAAGTCAAACTTTCTTTCTTTGAAACTTGACTCATGACTTCGATAAATTACATGACTCTGACTGGAACAACAGTCCCCAGTCTATCCTATAATTGCTGCAAAATATTAGGATCAGATATGCTGAATCACTGGAGGTTATACAGAGTGTTACGAAACACCGCTGTGTTTCATAACTATTTCAAAGTTCCTACACTCAATTCAGTCTTGTGTCCACTTTGGAAGCCCTGAACTACTGAGCAATGTGGTTTTGGCATCTGCTGAGCTTGGCCATGTCTTCAGCCAGTGTTTACATACGCTACTTTACAATGCCAACATTTCACCTTGCATCAATTTTACAAGTACTCAGAAGAACTTTCAGTGAATCTTAACAGTTTCTACTGCTAAAGTCCCTTCTTTTTTACAAGTTTTATTCTTCCCCTGTAATATGACTGACTTACGATGAAAACTTCAACCAACCACCTCTCAAAAGAGTCTTACTAATATTTCATTTCCTCCCCTTAGATTCTAAAGTTTTTGTTAAAATATCCTAAGGCAGGGAAAAAGAAACCTGAATTTTTGACACAATAATGGTGACTGACTTAAAAAACATTATGTAAATGATTTAAGCTGAGAAATATAAAACTGATTTATGTAGCAATCTAGATAAACAGCTCAGTTAACATTCACGACAAGCAAATTATAAATGGCTCCTGCTGTAAATTCATACAACTGTATTCAGAAGTCAGTGATTTATAGCAATATATAAATTAGACAAGTTTATAAACTACAGGCAGGAGAACACAGTCTACCCAAAATGTGTCAAGAAACCATTTGACTGTAATTTAGGCATTCATTTCTCATGCAGTGCTCTTGCTGAGGTTGGGATGGGGTGCTTTTTTTGAAAATTATAATGCTGCTCACAAAAACCATCAGCTCACATTAGAAGCTGCAGAAGGGTCGCTGCTGACTGACTAATCCAGTACCCAGGAAGCAGCACAAGGCCCAGTGTCCCAAGCAAGAACCTGCTGAAGGGGATCGCCTCTTCTTTTCTCTGACATTCTTTCTTTCTTTGATTTATCAGTAAGACTGTCATCTTCTCCTCCCCTTTCCCTTCCTTCTACAGACAAACATAATGTTCTTCTTTGAAAACCTACAAAACACCACAAATAGTCCTACAAAGATTCTATGGTACAGAGGGTATGTGATTATGTACCCATAGCCTGAGCATGAATAAACAAGGATCAGCTTTACTACTTCCACAAATTAATTTAAGTAAACATTATGACTCGAATCTGCTAAGCTTCTTGTGAGTCAAGTAGCTGCTGTATGTGCCAGTAAGACCAATTTTACGGTGGCAGAAAAAGCTGGCACATTCTTAAAGAAAAGAAAATGGCTTCTGGTAAAGTCAGAAGCCTTCTGACTTTCACTTACTGCTCAGTGCACTGTGATACATGTATTCCCTGAATCTCGGCCCTTGTTGCCTTGTCCACGGTGCACCTTCCTATTCTCCCACTTGTTAAATAAGCAGAAGTTTACTGACGATGTTAGAGATTTGATGCAATGCTGTAAAAAAAACCCAAAAAACACCACAAGGAAATTCCACTCTTGTAAGCTGGTAAAAGAGGACATAAAACATAGATGAGAAAACCTAATACTTCTGTATCTCTCATGTTATCAGAAAAAAACCAGAGATTCTGATTTCAATAACAGGAAGGAAGCAAGACTGCGAGGAAGATACAAACACAATCTTGGTTACTTCAAAGACACAGAAACACAAATTTTTGGCTGGCATTCAGAACTGCGGGAAGACATAATAAAACACAACTGATATGGGCCCTACAGAACCAAAATTCAGAAAGCAGACTGAACAGGGAGCTTTTTTTATTATTACTGTTATATTTGCTATTTCCACTGGAGTCTCAGCATTTTTTGGAGTTCAATCTATGATTTTTAACAATATTTTTAATGAAAACAGAGTATCAGCTTCAGTGTTCAATATTTGGTTTATAAAACATCTCAAAAACGAGACATTTTTGATACAGACTGGTTGAGGCTTCCTACTCTTCCACCCATCCTCCAGCAGATCCCTGTTTCATTAGGTGTCCACCTGAAACCTGAAAAAGCATCATGTGCTATCTTAGAATCACCAAACAGTTTGGGTTGGAAGGGTTTAAAGGTCATTTAGTCCATCCCCGCTGCAGTGAGCAGGACCATCTTCAACTTGAACAGGCTGCTGGTCAACAAGTTGCCTATCCAACCTGACCTTGAGTGTTTCCAGGGGTGAGGTATCCACTACCTGTCTGGGCAACCTGTGCCAGTGTTCTTCCATCCTCATTGTGAAAATGTCTTCTCTATATATCTAGTCTCAATCTACCCTCTTTCAGTTTAAAACCAGTAACCCTTGAACTATCATAACAGGCCCTGCTAAAAAGTATAGTATGAACGAGATTAAGGCTGTTCTGCACTCCTTTACCTTCCCAGAGCCTCCCTACTTCTTCCTCCTCTTCTTTTTTTCCCATTTGATCCTGTACTAGATGACTATACAGCACAATTTTTTTTTATCCGCTCTCCAGTAGGACTATCCATATTTTTGTGGGTGTGTCCATGTGCGTGTGACAGCATGCTGCTGGTGGGATTTAAAAAACAATACTGCATTTCTATATCAGCATTCAACAGTTCTATATCAGCTCATCATTCTATATCAGCTCAACAGTTGAGTGGCTATGTCACAAGGGACAGAAAAGTTAATATATAGCATGGTAGCTACGGAATAGACAAAAATGAGTCTGCTGTCAATAGAAGAAAATATTTATTTTAAGTCATGGGATTTTTGATAAGATTCAATAGCTTGTAAGATTCAATAATAAAAGAAAGTGTAGTTGATTTAGAGTCTTGTACCTTTTTTAGTAAGTATTACTATATTCAACAGCAATGATGCCACAGGAGTTCAATGCATTAAAAATCTATAAAAAATATTGCTTGGTAAACAGGAAGACAAAGAAGAATTAAAGGCTACTTTAAATTTTACAACAACAAGAAGTAGAGTGCAAAGATTTTTCAACATTGATTGATCCACCTTTTCTTTAGAAGAACTGCATTATTTTTGTGTCAAACTACTGAAGCAGGAAAAATTTTATAGCTCTAAACTGTTTTTATTCCTACAGATTTCATGCCTTTTATTTCGTGTTGAACATTGAAAGGGATATGAAACAAAGGAGAAAAAGTAACTAGCACTCCTTAACCTCGTGATTATCTCCATTTATTAAAATAACAGTGGCATAGTATCACTCCAGAGGAGTTTTCTGCACTAGCCAGTGGGAACTGTACCGGTAAGCAGAATATACAAATACAGAGCTATTTTGCTCAAAAATGTTCATATACTTGTGGCACCCTGGTCTAAGGAGATACTTTGGGCATTGATGTCTTGAATCCAATCAAAACGTTCTACTTTATGGAAGCAATTAATATGCCCCAAAATAAAATAAGAATTTGAAAGGAAAAAAAATTGAAAGAAAAAAAAAAAGAAAAAGGATTCATAGAAGAAAGACCAATATAGTGAAGTGAAATTTAGAGCTTATAAAACTGCATTGGGATTATGGAATTAAATTCTGGCTTTCTTTCCTAACACAATAGAAATTGAAAAGAATAAGAATACATATTTAGCCAATCAAACTCACGAAATCCTTCTTCCAGATTTTTGAGATAAAAAATTCACCATTAAGTACTTTTTATATTTCCTTCGGTAGATTTTTATCCATAGGCAAGCTCTCTCATTTACTCCTAAAAGCTTAGCAAGAAAAAAGCTCCTCAGTGGGAACAGTAGTTCATATTCCAATGTTTCAGCTGTTTTTTAACCTAAAACCTGAACAGTGGCTTCTGTAATTCAAACACCTCTGGTGCTTCCCTGACTGTTTACTAGCATGGTAGATAATTCAGCTGAAAGGACAGTGACCTTTGCTCATTTAACCTTTTTTTTGTTTGACTTAAAAGAACCTTTTTGATGAGGATGGCAGGCTGAACTTCAAATATTTTGCAGAAAACAGACAAAGGATGAAAGCAAGGGAAGGGGGGAGTTCCAGAGCAATGGAGATTCACCACTGCCGCTCACTACCTACAGGAGAAGCACCTATGGTCATCAAAATACATCTTCAAAGCTCCCTGGCCTTTTGGATATTTCAACTTTGCTGTCTGCATTACTACTGTGTGATGAAATAGCATCCAAATATCTATCAGGCAGATCCTCCTTTGAGCAGCAGCTGAGTCTAGGAGATTTTGTACTTCATTAACAGATGCTGCACGGGGTCCAGCTCTACAAAAAGTATTAACTACACAGAAACAGATGACTGAAATTCCAAAAAAAACCTCCTCTCTGTTCATCTATTTGAAATAAGGACTAGTTTCAAAACAAGGCTGGTTTTTGAAGAATTTTGGCCTGTACCTGCTATCATATCAAGGCACATTTACTTTGAAGTAATAAAGGCTGAATTTGGGTAAACAAGAAAACCTGCATAGCTCACATCCAAACAAGGTTTTGCAGCTAACACGTATTTGCTGTATTTTAACACTGAACCTATTTTCACCAAGAGGATTTTAACACAGACCTTGGAATAGGGAAGGCCAGTTCCATTCTTCCCTTTACTGTGGTGACTCCACACCGGTTTCAGTAGCAATGCTCTGAGTTTCACCCAGTATTTCAAAGGCAATGCACACTGTCCATACATGGTTTTTTCTTTTCCAAATTCTGCTACTCAGTACAGGAGACATTTTCTCATTCAAGGTAGTAGAATGTCAAAGAAAGATTTAGATAATCCTTTAGTGCTGTCTGCAAATGCTCCTATAAAATGCTACTGTGAAAGATGTGTTTTAGATTACTTAAATCATGAATGATTAAAAGAAAATGGCAGTAAAATAGTAGTATAAAGCCACAGCCATGTAAAAAGTAGCACAAGGGGCAGAAAGGCTTCTGCGACATCCAGAGATTAAGAACAATGAAATTATTTCGGAAACTAGGTAACTTTTTAAATGTCAGGGTATGCTAATGCTTGGGAAAAACTTGTTTCAGCAAAATACCATACATTTCTCTGAGGAGCTTGTTCTTCTTTCTTTCCTATGCCCCCTTGCAAGTTCTGTAGACCCTTAAATCGTTCCAGTGCATGGGCTCCACTGGTTCCCAAAAAAAGCCTTTTTACAAGAACTGTCTGACAAATGTCATGATAAAAGCTACACTGCACAAACCCATCTCAAGTCATTGCTTGAAAGAGGCAAAGACCTGACACTCTAAGTCATAACTCTAGTCTTGATGGGGATGTGTCAACCCTAAATCACAGATTAATTTATTTAATGTCGAATAGTATACAGAAAGAAAAGCACAAAAAATGGCATCTAAAGTAATATTTATGTTACAATAAGACAAACAAATGTCAGTACAAGACCTAAATCTTTCATTTATTTCCACCAATTCCCTTATCTGCAAAGGGGAAAACTACAATGACGTATTTCATACGCTATTTTGAGAACTGTTCAGATTTGTGAAGTTTGAGATGGAACACCAGATAAATGCAAATGAGTTTTTGTATCAACTACAAACATACACATACTTTCATATGCAGGCATATGTAAAAGTGAGATGACTGAATATATTTTTGTAACCTCTAAGGCTGGAAACATCTTTATACAGGAAGCGATTTAAGAGAACATAAAGTTTATTAAAAACAAAACTGTTTTCTCCTCAAGACGAATAGTATGGTCTGCAAAATTCAGAACATCTTCAGGGGAAATTAAACACATATGTATATTTATACTTAAATGGATATTCATTCTTTTTGGCAAATGATCACTAGCAGACATACTGGGCAATATAGCTGGATTGTATTTCTGAAAATACGTGATTCTCTTACATGTTTCTCAGCAGCTCACAGCTCTTGAATGTTACTGATGGATCTCAATAAAAAACTATATTAGGAAATCCTACAGTATTGCAGAGACAGACAAAGCATTTTTGAAACTGGCAATCTGGATTAAAGTTCACAAACAGAATGGACACTTCCATGCCATGCTCATTAGTAACATTACTGGCAGTACACAAAATACTCCAATCAAAGTAACTGCTGCATTTTCTGGTTTTTTCTTCCTTCTCTCCTTGAAACTTGACTCATATTTAGAGGAAAGAATAACATATCAGCACATCTCTTCAAGCCAGCATCAATTCAATATAAAAAACCTAAAGCTCTCCTACTAAAATAAAAATTTGGTTAAAGTAAAATTTACTTCACAGGAGTGTCACTTTATAATGGGAAATACAAATTTTGAAGTTTTCCTCTACCAGTCTGAGATCCAAATCTCCCAGGTCTGCTCAAGTTTACAGGACTTTCAAGCATCTAGCACAAAACATCGCCAGTCTCTGAACTGAAAATGGCTTTCAAAGAATCTCTGATATTTTGAAAACCTTGTGAAAGACTAATATCTTAGGCATCACAGCATTATCTTCAAGTCACAATAAGCTTGATGAAACACACATTTTATAACTCTTAATTTTTTTTTTTTATTAAAGCTAGTGAAACTACTAGGATCTGCAATTGATCTGGAATCAAAATTGAACTGGAATTCAAAGCTGAATTACAGCATGAAGATCACTAAAAACAATAAGCCAGCATGAGTTTAATATCAAATTAAAAACATGTGCTGCAGGATAATAAAATACTATATAATACTCCCGAACACAGTGCAATACGTTGCTTTGACATAATCCCTAACAGAACACAGAACACACTAGTGTGTTTCTGCCATATGTAGAATAAGAGGAAGAAAATACAAAGGTCATTTGATAAAGAAATGATTTAGGAATACAAGAAATATTTCTGAGCCCTTAATTATATTTTGACAACCCTTTGTAATGTCATAATGGAACCACAGTACTAAGTTTGCAATTGCTTTTTTGTACTCATATGTACTCTGTTAAGCTAAGCAATGCTTTACCAAATTAAGGCTTGCAAGTAATTTTTGCTTCACAGTTTCTCACTTGCTGTTAGAAGATCTACTATGCCCTGGTGACAGCTGGAACTTCTAGATGAATAGATGGAATGCTAATGTGTGATTCCCCATCACATTTATACTGGCATATGAAACCAGGGAATCAGACCTTCATGTTTATTTTATTAAAACAAACCCAATTCTTTTCAAAAATTAATGATGTCACCATGAAGAAAAGTTGGTAACATCCTACAAATAGAATAGCTCTCGTGCATATTTTCTTTTAGAGTTTTAAATATTAGTTTTACGTATTGTCTTATTTTAGGGCTTGTTTTTTCAGACTAACAGTATCAGAAATTGTTGCTATGTGAACTATGAAATGAGGAGATCAACTTCTAAAAGTTTTGGGTCAAACAAAATGTTCTCAAATCCCATCTTCTAAGCTTTCTTTATCAATTGCATACAGCTACTCCCAAAGGAGATCTTCAGATTCAGTAAAAGAAGCCACCTTCATAAGAGCAGAATTTATTTCACAAGGACATCCAGAGCTGATAAGTATGTTGCATGAAGAGTCCTTTTCACAGAATTCTGTACAATGAATATTCATATTTTTCTGTTTGTAGAAAATCAAAACATATACTGAATCGGTAATTGTAAAATTAACAGAATTCAAGTCTGATACTTTCTGAATCAAGCAAGAAAAACAGAAATAAAATATCTGTTCCAGGAAATGCTGTGGAACATCTGAACATCTTGCTATTTCAGCACCAGATAGTTACTGAAATTGTAACTCAAAAGCATGCCTACCAGAGTAAGTAAAAGAACACAGTAGCACAGTTGGGGTAGGAGTCTGGCCTCCTCTTGGTGTCTGACAGAGCCTCATGAGCAGAGCTCTAAAAAGTATAATTATCCCCAACTAAGTTCACTTAGCAGGGTACTGTAGGGAAGTCATCAATCTGCCATTAGAGGCTCCTTTGCAATTCCTGACAAAAGGGTGGGAAAAGACAAGTAAAAAAAATATGTTGAAAGCAGAGCATAGTATCAAATGGTATAAGAATTTTGTTTGTTGATATGCCTGGAACTTTTAGTCTCCTCTGCCTTTTAAAATTACGTATGGTGCTTCCTTAGTATTGGTACAACTCATAGTTCAGAATAATTTGCCCCTAAATCTCCAGTTCTGTGCTCTCTTCTTTACAGAGCAAAGAATCATCTTACTTGCACTAATACTATCTGCTTAGCCAAGAAAACCATTTAATATTCACAGCTCTTCTGGTTTACACATGTGCATAAGTCTACCGGGGAAACCTGAAGTGTTTTATATTTTGAAAGCGCTCATTGTTGTTGTCAATGCCTTTTAACAAAATTAACTTCTATTTTATTACATACAAAGCTGAGAAAGCATCATACTTAAAAACAATTAAATGCATCATCTCCTTCTGAGAAGACACATTTCTGGCATCTTTTGTGTCATAAACACTTATGTATACAGTAAATGAAGTTCTGAGCATGATTTCTCCTCTTACATTCTCTGATGTGGTCCATTTTAGCAACTAACATAAAATGAAAAGCCATGAAAATGGCATTCATTTCTTCATGTTCACAAATCAACATGGGCTGTTTCCTAAAAGGATCTCACAATTTCAACAGTGTTCAGAAATGCTACTACCATTTAAGAAAGGAGAATGGCAAGCAAACTAAAGTTCTGCCTGCTTAAATACAAATGAAATTTAGTACAAGCTTGTTTATTTATGTGATGCCCTCTGATTAATTTCGGTTCTCATAATTTATAGTAGATTGTTATTAGCAGCAAAGGCATCAAGGATTTATCTTTGTTGTTTGTACAAATTAAGAAACACACTTCTACAAGTCTGCTACCTAATGCTAATAAAATCAATTGTCAAAGTTTGACAGCAAAATCTGACCTGGAACTTGTAACTCAAAAGCAGATTAGCATTTGCATATTCAGACTGAGTCATGCAATCCTTCAGCTGGATCAGTAGTTTACAAAGAAGCATAGGGTTTCAGTTTCTAGAAGGAGAAACACCCCACAAGATCATTCTCTGCAGTGAGAGCAGCTGATGGCCTGGGTACAACCGCTAGGATTCTCCTGGGGCAGTAACTTCAGTGCACTGTGTATCTGGAAGTGATGAACTATTTCTTCAGTCTTAGGCTGACTTTGTCCTTCTTAAGTGTATTTCTAGCTCCCTCCCCCACTCTCCATGCAAGTAAAGAGTCTTGAGGCATTCCTGAAAGCCAACTTCTATACAAAAGGAATGTGGAGGTTTCACCTCAATTTATGGTGATCAGAACAAAAGAAACATGTCCAACTCTAATGATCTGACAGGTAGAGGCCACTTTGCAGCACTGGTCAATAGGACATTATGTACCTTGCCCACAGCTTAAAAAGCCATAAAAACAAATATGTGATCACTTGCTGTTATCAACTGCCCTACTACTGAATGGCGGCGTGCACTGAGAGGAATATTTAACTGCGGAATGCAGATGGCTATCCAAACAACCAAAACTGAAAGGGAAACTCAGCATTGAAGTACATTTTCTTTATACACCCCCTTTCCCATCCTTCCTACCGCCAGATTTTCTAAGATCTAGGAGTTCTCCCTACCATCACAGTGTTCTCTAGGAAGTGATGAATCTCTTCCCAAGACTGCTGCCTTCCAAAACCACTCAAAACTAGGGCCTGTGGCCTGCTGTGTTTCTCTGTTTGACAAAAACCAGAAAACTAAAAGTTAAAATGGTTCCCACCAGCTCTGCTGACAGTACAAGCCAGTAATAGCCAGTTTAACCATGAATCAGAACCTCTGTCATCAGAAATTAAAAATACTCCAGTCACATACCCCGGTGTTTGATGGTGAAAAAGAGACACACAGACATTTGTCACCAGAACCGCTATGGAAACCCTTTATCACGCACAAAGCACTGAGAAATTTCAGGCTGTTACAACACCACATCCGTGGACGTGTCACATAAAGGAAAACAAGAATCTCACGAAAACAAATATCAATCATTAATATTTTGTCCATTTCTAATGCAGATCTGGACGGCTGCCAAAGAGAAAGGAGAAGCATCTGTGAGGCTGCTGTATCTCAAAGTCCCACACAGAGAGTGATCATGTATGCTGACATGAGAGACAAAGTATGTTGTGCTAGAGATAGGCCAGGGAGAGGATATTGCCCCGAAGAAGAAAACAGCTGGCTGGCTGAGACAAAGTCACACCAAAACACGACCATGCCCCACACTTACAGTTTTTAGTAGTTTTAGTTCAGCAAGATATTTTTTAAGGATTGTTTTGTCTTCCTTCACCATAATACTAAAAGCATGGCTTCTAGTATTTACATGAACTTTACCTCTAAACAACAAAAAAAGTTTGAAATAGCAAACCTTCTCTCCTTACCCATTTGTTATGGAATTAATGTTAGACTAGAAGCTAAACCTTGTTCTCTGACAAGCAGGAATACTTCCATTATTTTAAAAACAGAAAGTAGAAAGTATGTGCAGAATTTGGTTGTATAGACTTATTGGGAGAAGAACCATTTCTGGTTCAAGATAATCTAAATACATATTTACATTTCAGATAAAAAAAAAGGTTTTTTGGGGGGTCACTCAAAAGCCAGAATTTAATTTCAGCAAAAATATTAAATATTCTATTACTTGCTCTTCTACAAAGAAACACAGTTTTCACGGTATTTAAAATAGCTTTCTTTTTAAGAAAACCAAAATCATAAGAAGGAACTTCATTTTTTTTAAGATTAGGCCTAGAAATTCTTTGGTTTTTTATTGTGGTCTTTACTTTTGAGGGATACAATAGAACCATAAGCTTTTTCTGAAAAAAAGCCTGTGAGTTGCAATAAAGCTTCTTGCTACTTAAAATGGGAAAATGTGAAGTAAAATTATATTTTCTCATATATTTTTGAAGAAAATAAGCAGTAAAAAATTCTAAGTTAAAATGTTAGGAGGTGTTAGTGATCTGTTATGCCCAGTAATTAGGTATGTGTGGGGTGAATTTAGTGCATACTTTATAAAACCATAGCAAAAAAGAAAGTTTCTGATGTCCTAGCCATGCAAGTCCATGCTAGGATCAGGGATAAATTCTAATCCTCAGTGTTTCACTAACACCTATTCTAAGTGCTTCTCCAGTCAGCATAACAATTTTGTTCTTTGAGGCCAGGAAGCCTTTACTTACTAACCAGTGACCAATACTTTTAATTTTGAACTTCTCATGGACACAGTTCAGACCTGGGAAATTGCTGACAATCATAATAGGCTGGAATTGCTGCATTATTTTAATGACATGCCAAGGGGTTTTGAATTATTTCATCTGTATGCAAACAGATTCTGTTTTCCGTGGATACTTTAATTTTTAAAAGTCTTGAGATTTTCAACCGCAGCTTTCAATATTTAAAAAAAAATGCAGCTTTCAATATTTAAAAAATGCTGCCTCTGAGTTTCAGTTTAAGGGGAAGGACTTCTAAATGTACAGCCTCCATGTAGTTGCCTGAGACACGCAGATGTCAGCACTGACTAGAAAGCAATTCAGCAGAATGGTTATCTGATTCAGTAGCTGCCTACAGTCAGAATCTGGAATTAGGAGGCACGAATGTGTGCAGCTAGTGTCATGTGAGAGATTCCCTGGGTATCCAAGACAGCTGCCCATGACTGACAGCTACAACCACGGCCCAACACAGACCCCAGCCTGGGTACATAAAACAGCCAGCGGCTAAGGCTGGAGACACTGGATCAACTCACACAGCAACAAATGCCTGAATGCAGACAATGTAATTGAGCCCAAGGAGTTCACCATGAGCTGAACAGATTTCTACGTGCACTGAATATTGACCTAACCTTCACTGGCAGCAAGGAGTGCTTAGACACCTCAAAGGTCAACACCTACACACGAGCTTCTGGGTTTAGGCATCTTGATCTGAAGCTGAACACGACTCTGACTGTCTCATGACATTATGGCTTCCCCACCAGTGCTCTCAAGAGAATCATTCCTGGACTCAATCAGCAAGATGAAATGACTGAGTACACACACATCCTCCTGCCACAGTAAGAGCATCTTGAGCTGAAAAGCAGGAAAAGGCATTATTAAGAATCATGGTACGTGTTGCTGAGGACAATGGTGATGACCCAGAGCTGAGCACTTCCACTGTAAGGAATTACTGAAGTTGGGATGTAAGAATTCTCTCTTAAAACAATTTGGGGGTCATTTTTAGATGGTTTTTCCTACGGTTTGCACCTCACTTCTCTTACACCCATGACAAGATTTCTCTGCCTTTCTGCCCCTGAAACAGCACTGAACGCTGCCATCTCCATGGTGGTTCCTTGCCTACAGCTATCCCAGGGCATTTCATGTAGAGATACAAGCTCCAAAGACCGAGCAGCTGTTTACAAGCATTAGGCAAGAGACACTCTCTAAGCAACTGAAATGGGGGAGGTGGGGGTCCAAACTCAGAAGGAAAGGACACGGGTGGCAGCACAAATTAACATCAACTAAGGGGCAGCCCACAGGCTCAAGGAGCAGCCTCAGGTCCTCAGCAGAGGTTGTTCAGAGCTACAGTGCCACACAGAATTACAATCTCTCTCTTCATTGACCCCCAGCAGCACAGAGGCTGAAGATACCCCTCTGTGTAGTCCACACATCAAGAGCCTACTGTGAAACGTAAGTGCTATGGGCAGTGGTCACCTCCAGTATCATATGGACTTCTCATACAATTCTATTAAACGCAGCCCGGCACTGCAAGGATACGGCACACTGAGACCAAGCGGTTTGAGGGCTTGTAAATCAATCCGCCTTTCAACAGAAAATGATGATTAGAAACTAAAAATTCTGAAAGAAATGCTTGCTTCTCATAATGAAAATATTAACTTTAGAAAAATTACCCGCTAATAAGGTGGTAAAGCTTTAACTTTCAATTATGATTCTGAAATACAAAAGGCCATCACAGAAATCCCGGTTTGGGCAACTAACCTGTGCTAAGACAGTTCCACAGACCAAAGCTTACTTCCCACATAGGCATATGGAGCATACAAAACGCTGAGTTTCTCAACTGATTTCACTAATTAATTGGTACTAGCTTCCCCCCCATTTCCAGGCTCTTCCATATTTTTATAGCACTCAGATAATTCATGTTCAATTTTTGCTACGTGTAATGCTTCCTTTCTGCTAGTCTAATTCTCCCTTAGAAGGGAGAAATAGGTCCCTAGATTCCATGTCTTCAATTACAGCTCACAAGACAAAGTTCTACTATTCTTAAATAAAGCAGAACTAATTCAAAGCAGTGTATCTAATTAATCAAAATAGCTAGCACTGCAATATTTAAAATAACTGAGGGCTGCCTGGATTATAGCAACATTATTAGCATGTGATTAATAAGCAGTTGAAGTATTACATTTGCTACACATTTGCTAAGTTATTTTATCTTGCTTTAAAGTTTGGTGGCAAAGTTTCAAGCCATAGTAGGGAGATTTGCTTTATTCAGTATTATGTTGTTAACCCCACCATCTGGTCAGACAGCTGAGGGAACTTAACCATATGCGGGGGGCATATTTCTCTCCTGGGAAATATTTGTCTTACAGAATTATGCAATGGTTACCAGTTTCTATCTTATTACAGCAGGATCAAAAAATATAGTCAAATACTTTGTAGCCAACCTGAGCTTGGTGGGCCTTGTATTTAGCTATTACTTATGTAATAAAATAAGATGGCACTTACTTGAGGACCAGGCTGACCCTGAAAAAAAACAAGAAAAACAAAAGGTTATGGAAAGTTATAACAAGGATTAACTCCTTAAATAGTAGAAAATAGATACAGACCTCTCTAATAAGGAACAAAAGAAATAGACAGTAACTTCACTGAAGTCAGATTTTGGACTCTTTAGGTTGATATTGAATTTGAGTGTTTTAATTGAAACTGATGAAATTTCTGGCAACTAACTGATTCTAGAAATAAATTACAATGAAATATCAAAACTGCATTTGAGGAACTTCTTATTTTAGATAGTCATAAAAATTTGGAAATTATAGTAAGACCTAACTGACAGTTCTCAAGTGAGAAAGAAGCCAGAGGTGCTGAGCTGATTCAGAAGCAGGTAATATGGGTTTTTTCGCTTTCATTTCTCTATTATGGCTCACGTCCATGTTTCAAGGAGATGCTAATTATATACTCTTAGTGCTCACTGAATGAACAGTCTCAAAACCAGAGGAACACACTGCTGGACAAACAGTAGTCTTTTTGCCATTGCTGCAGGCACCACAGTTTTAAGTATAAACCAGTATTTAAACCAGCAATAGTGAAAGGTTTGAGCTGAACCTTTGTCAGTCAGTCCAACAAGACAGCTGACACATTTCCTCTCTCTTATTTATCAACATCCCCTTTAGATCACCCCTGGACAAGTGGAGAGGCACCCTTTGCATGCTGAGGAACTGTATCTCTTGCTGCTGCAAGCCCTTACACAGCAGACTTCGTAATATGCCTAGCCCAAAAAAGCCACTGGAAGTCATGAGTTATTTTAAACCCCCTAACAGAAATTATTTGCATGAAGCAGAATTATTTTAGCAACCGATACAGTAGCTGTGACTATAAACAACATCACCCAGATCAGCTCACACTGCAAGAGAAAAATAATTACGCATTTCTCCCTAGAAAGAGAGAATTGCTTTAAACTCCTAGGGCTAGATCAGCTTCTGGTGTTTTATGACACTTAAATAATACTTCAGTTGAACTGAAACTACATATTCTTTTGTTGACAGAAACTGAGCACGGAGCCTTCTTTTAAATCTTATAAAACCTTTTCACTTTAGCTTGAAGGTACTTCTACAAATAGTTGAAACTTTTCTGTCTGAACATCAGGAAACACTTTTTTTTACTGTTAACCAAGCAGAGGAACATGGGAGATTCCAGAGTTTCCATTCTTGAAGATATTCAAAAACCATCTGGACATGATCCTGGGCAAGCTGCTCGAGATAGCTCTGCTTGAGCAGAGAGGTTACACCAGATGACCTCCAGAGGTCCCTTCCAACTTCAACTCTCCCGTGGTTCTGTGCGATTTTAGAGGGGGTGGGGGGCGAAAGCATTTCAACTGGGAACAATTATCAACAAGAAAAGCAGATGAAGAAATGCAGTAACTAATAGAACTTTCTGTGCTGATTAAAAACCAGGAATAAAAAGGTATTTAAATTCACAAGAAGGTTTTAAAAGATTTTTTTTTTTTAAATATAAGGAATTACGTTACAGAGGAAATGGTAAAATGGTAAAATACAGAATTATTGTGGCTATCTAATCTTTACACTGAATGCAGCCTAAAGCATTCCTTGTTGTGGATGCTGCAGTTTTCTATTCTTTCCTTGGAACAAAACTGCACCACAGAGGTTATAAAAAGAACAAATTACTGGCTGAGGTTTGTCAGTTCAAATATCAAGTAAAACTTTCTGAGTTGGTGAGCTCTGTGAAGTTACACACCACACTGGGTTAATGAATATGATTGGGACTCCTCAGCACTCAGACTTCACCTCAATCTTCCCTTCACAGCAGGTTTTAAGCTATTATATGCTATACTTGATCTTAAAATCATCAGGAATTGCTTACTGATGCAGTACTGGGCAGTCGGTGCAATAAAATTGTATAAATTATCTAAACTGAGGCCTATGCCTGCAAGCTTTATGTATAAAGTTCACAATACATTTGGTCACAAATATCTGAAGTTGCAATATATGTTCACCACATCAATAAAGGCTGTCTCCAAAGTATATCTATTAAAAAAGCCAAAAGGTAAATGAAGGTCTGAAATTACCAAAACGTTTCAACAAAGAGTTGATTTAAAGCAATAGAAAGCAAATAAACAGAATATATGCATATATATTTTAACAATGAGATTTGAAAATTGACTTTTTTCCTTCCTCTAAGACATACAGGTTGCTAAGTGACCACATGGTACATGCTACATGTACAATACAAGAGACATATACATATACATAACACAAACATATCCTGAACTGAATGTGAGGATGGGAATCATGCTCCCATGAAAGTGTTTTCTACTCTCAATCTCAACAGCATCACTACTTTGCCTTTCTGTTACTGAGCATTTATAATTACTCTTCTTTCATGTCTGCAATATAGAAAAAAGCTGGAAAATGAATTTTTACAGGACAATAGATTTTCATGTAGACAGAAAACTCTGTGAGATACTGGGGAATATAATAGCTGCATTACTCTTAGTTTACATATGCTACCAATATTACAATTATCCTGCATTTAGCTATAAATGCAGATGTTGAATACAAAAGTACTCACAGCAGGATTGTTTTACCCCTTGCCTATCAGCTCCTTTAGCACGGAAGGAACTTTGCAATAATGAAGTTAATTATTTTCTAGTTTTTACAATGGTTCCCAATCCGTCAGTATTTCTTCTTATCTACTCCTTGCCCTACTATCCACTGCAGTTACAGTAGAATTTTCCCTTCTCACAACTGATCCAGTAAGTGACACTACCCAGAGGACGCAGCAAGCACTGAATTATGGAACTCATCAGCTGTTCTTACAAAGATATGCAGAAAAGCATCACAACACTGACATTTTTAATTGTAAGGGGTTATTGTCACACAACAGCAATTCAAAGTGTGGGACAAAAAGGGGCTGTTAATTTTGCCCTCTCTCATTTTTACATGTTGTGAAAGGGTCAGGAATAAAGCTCCTTGAATTACTTTGGTGTTCATTAAAAAACCCTCTAACATGAATTCAAGCTGATACTGTAAGTCATTTGAGCAAGCTCAATCTCAATTTATCTGCTTGTGTTCCCAAAATGGCCCCAGGACTGCTGAAATCAGTCTGGTTCATTGCTGCATAAATCGCCCCCAGTTCATGTTATTTGTGGATTAAAATGTTTTAGCTGTTAAGTTTTTCTCTAAATTTTAGATAACCAACAGGGAGAAAATACTGTTCAAGACCGAAAAGTCAGCATTACTCTGATTTTTGTCTAACGAACATCTCTTTACTCAAATCTGTTATATACTCTAAAACTGATTCATTGATTCTAGCTACCAACTAATTGCTGCTGTCTTTGCAGGCATTTAGGGATCAGTCTCAACACCACTGAATGATCAGGTGCATTTTGGTGGCTGCTGCTTTGAACCTCTGGATCATTGCTCATGTACGTGATTATCCAAACTGAATGCTGCTTTTTATCTTATTTTTTTTTAAATCTAAATTACTACAGTGGGTGTAACTGCATAATATGTCATGGTTTCCATAAAATTTCCAGAACAGTTTTCCCTTCTATATTCCTATTTACTAGCTTAATACACTATTTTGAGGTAAACAAAGGGGTTTGGCAACCTATTCTAATTGCCAACAGTCTCCTACTGTTGTTAGTTAATCCCTTCCTCGCAACTGAAGCTAATATTAGCTGCTGATATATCAATGATATTAAAACAAACAGAAAATATCCATGGTGTAACTGAAGTCAACAGGTAAGAAATCAATCCCCTAAAAGAGATCAAAGAAAAAGCTTACTGACTGCAGGCTGCAAACTTTACAGACAAGTTACTTAACAGTAGAAAGAAACCCCATGGAGCACAGGAAAAAAAGAGAAGAAAATGGAAGTTGACTCTGCAAGTTAACAAGTTGAGCTTGCAAAGGAAATGGGGCTTGTAGTAAGTAAAAGGATAGAAAAGAAAATAGGTATCCAGGGTATCAGTGAAAAGGAGTGCCCTGGGAAGGGAGACAAGAGAGGGAGCAAAAGGAATAAAAGGAACTTGACAAAGTGCCAAAACTGGATTTTCACACCTTTGCCATGGTGTTAATCTTTAAAGAGCTGGGAACATAAACTTCCAGGCTCATACATCCAAACATAAAGCTATACAAATATACACACAAGTACAAATGCATTAACAAATGCATTGAATAAAATTAAAGGTTGTTTCTAAACTTAATTCAAGCAGCATATCCCTAAAGAATATCTGGAATATCATAAAAATGCATTTATTGTGCGACAAAAGGCTGTTCAGATTTAATCAGCCAACAAAATCCAGGCACAGAAATTAAAACACAAAAATTAAGAATTTGTGGAGGAAGGAAAGCAGTAAGAGTCACAGAAATGTAGTCAGAAGTGATACCCTGCTGTTTGAAAGGCACCACCAAACTACCCTTGGACAGAGCACCCAAGGAGGAACATCTGTCTCCCAGTCTAACTCAAGACAGAAAATTACAAGGAAACAAGAGGAGCAGAGCTGACCTCCATTTCCTTGCATAGGCACAAAAGACTGAAGTGGCTTTTCAGCAACCTGTTAAAAATCCATGCTACTGGAGTTGAATTAAGTTATGCTGAAGGAAGCCAGTGTTTGATTATATACATGTCAGCATAAGTAATTTTAAAAGCAAAGAGGGGAATATGTGAAAGACCTAAATTACACTGGTTTTGAACAAATCACCTACCAGCTTTCCATCCATACCAATCGGACCCTGGGATAATCAAAAGTCAAAACAAAATGGAACAGTTAAATCAGAGGAACACTGAGGATGAGGGAAAAAAAACAGACTTGGGGAATACTGTGGACTTCAGAAGATGAGTAACACTATGTCAGCAGCTAAATGCAATACCTTAGAGATATTTTGAGAATGAAGGCACAGAAAAGAAACAACAAAAGAAGCAGACCTAAGACAGAATTAATAAAAACAGCATGGTGGGAAGTAACCAAGCAATAGCTGGTGTTTAACAAAAGACAGGCTGAACATGCAATGAAGGAATTGTTAGTGTGGCAAATCACAGCGGTCCAACATAACCAAACATATGAAATAATGCATCTTGCTTGTGTATTTTTCTTTAAATAACAGAAAAGTATTAGTTACTTAGGCTATTTATTTATGTGGTTGCAACATAAAATCTTGTAACTAATCTGTATTTAAATTAACATTATAGAAATGACTGTTAATAAGAAATTTCAGCTCACACAGTTCACAGGGGTACTAAAGATTTCCACCTACACGTTGTCTAAGAAGTCCTGTGCCTTACTCCGCTTTTTTTTTCCCTTGGGGAACATGGAATTTTCCTCACTAGTACTTTGCAAGTTACTTATTTTCTTCAGAGTCCAGAAGTTGGTTGCAGTTATACGAATGCAAATTATATAAGGGATTTAGAATGGATGTATACTGTTGTAATTGAGTGTTTGGTCTTGTATCAACTGTTTAGGTGATCAGAGGAGAAAGGAGAGGGCTAAAGAAAGTTGGATTAATTTTAAATGTCATGTTTATTTGCTATGTCTTCTGACAAGGAGCAGTCAGATTAACTTTCATTGACAATGGAATAAGAGCAGGCAGAGTAGTTTCTTTCTGCCACTGAATTAATGTTTTAGGCTGAAATTGTGAGCTCTCAGGTTATTTGCCCTATGCAAACAGGACACTACTTTGTGTGTGCTGAAGAGAAGCTTTCTCTTAAATGCATCCAGACTTTCCCCCTGGAGGTTCACACGCACCCCTCTCCAGTCTGCCTCTCTGAAGCATATGGGCCCCTAGGGCTGACTGCTCACACTGCTACATTTGGATCACTGCTGCTGAGAAGACAGCACATAACATATTTGCTGGTTTTATGTTCACCTTGTTGCATTTAGCCCCCTTCCTAAGCACTACTTTGGCTTTTGAGCTAACAATCAGTGTAAAAGTTTAGTCTAAATTCAGGTATGCAGGGGTTCTGGTGACTCCTTCATCCAGGAGTGTATATTCATACCTTCTGCACTATTACTGATATGTAACACCTATAGGTAAACACATATTGAGCTAGTTCAACTAGCTGTTGAGAAAATAATAAGCACTATGACAAACTGCTGCTATATCATCTAGTGAGTTCCCTGAGTATCTGTCTTCTCCCACCCTACATCCTGGACTATGCCAAAAATTCCAGACATACTTAACATGAACAAGGGCATCAGCTGGATGCACACATTGTCAAACTCATTATTTTTGGTACAGCACTGGCTTTGTAAGAAGCCTGTGCACTAACCTACTTGTCAGATCCTATAACAAGTTACTGTGTCTGGGAAGCCCCATGGGAATGAAATGCCTTACCTCACTTTCCCGCCAGCCCTCACTGTGGTTTCCTGTCACATCATGAGTAGATGGCACGCTGAGAGTGTAAAACGGGTCATCAGTATCCTGGTTGTCTGCATGACCACTACCTTATTTATGTGCTGACATCCTAGGGAAGTTTGTGACTGTTGGGATGACCTACAGTATCTTTCAAATGTTACCTCTGAACAGTCCTTCCCTGGTAGCAAGGAAGAAGAAAGTAACACTGTCCAATGGATTAAAATGGTACAGCTTTTATTACTGTGTTTCCTCTGTGCCTCTTGATTCCACACACGCAGCACACATAAAGCACTTGGTAGTTTTTCTCATAATTATTTAGCAAATTTTCTAAATATGGTTCTATACACCCCAAAAATTAAGGCATTTCCAAGTTATTAGTTATCTCAGACTTTTTCTAGCACTGGGTACTACAGGATATTTACCTAGTAGTATTTACACACACAGTCTGCTGCAGGTACAAAAATGAAGGCTGAGCTGAACTCTGGCTGTGAATAACTTTGCTTCTTGAAAACAAGCTAGAGATATTACCAGTTAAAACACTCAACAGTGAGGTCATGGTAAGGATATAAAGTTCCCCACAGGGCTTTGTGGGACAGCAGCTAACAGTAACTGTTAGGTCCGCTGCAAGCTTAGCCCAAAGGATTTAATTATTCTTATGATGAATGAATACAGAAAATAATTATGCAAGTATTTGTAGAAGGAAGATTATGGGGTTAAAGTGGCTTAGAGGGACCAATCAACAGCTCTTGCACCTGTATCAGTGCTTGTACTGTGAATATAAGCATTGTTTTTAGGGAAAGTTTTTTTATCACAGGAAAAAAAATGCTATTCATGCTCCCTTACAATGATAGCTGTTTTAAAACTACTACTGAATTTTCCCCACTGTTTATCCATGCTACATAGCTCCTGTACTTGAATTAAAGGACTGTATGTAGCATCTCAAAGAGTCTCTGAAGGAAGAATCAGAAATTCCCAGTAGGCTGTAGAGAAGCATTTGCTTCTCTACAGGAACAGAAAATAACAGGAATTTCTCCCATTACTCCATTTGTATCAGGGCTATTTGGTCTGAAGTCTCAAAATGTCTTCTGGGATTTGCTTTGTAGAATACAGGAAAAAAGCAAAACTGGCTTGAGACACACTGCTTTCCAGAAGAAAAAAATACTGTGAAATAGAACACTATTCCTTCATTATAAAAACACTGACTCTTTAACAGCCAAGCATGGCAATTTCCTTCCTTCTTCAATTCCTAGCGTTATAGAGAGAAAGCACTTTTTAAAAATGGAAAAGATTAGAATCTCCACAACAAATACAGGCCAGATGAGAAACATGAGCTGAAATAGTACATGAGGTAGCTTTAGGATGCACTGAGGAAAATCCTATATACTACGATATTTACTGAAATTCATTACATGATTGCACTGGAAGCCTCATGGAATACTCCAAGTAATTTTCTTTTGACATAAGGACAGTTTAATTTTTACATTCATTTTTAGAGAAAGAATTCAAGCTGTAGTCTTAAACTTGAATGTCTTCAGAGCCATGCTATGTAGATCAAACTGCTTTCTGCTCTGTTCTGTAAAATAACGGCCACTACAGATTAGCAAGTAATTTCTGACAAGAAGTACCAAATACATGGTCTTCCCTAACACAATCCCTGTAATGCAGTTTAGAAAACTAGACAAGACAATGAATCATGAAGAAGAACTGGATGAGTAGGTTTAGACAACACATGTACACTAAATATTTTTCCACTTACTGTAGCTACTACAGATAGTATTGAAAGCGTTTCTTCTGGAGTGTGCATTTGCCTTCTAGGTTTCCACTACCACTTTTAAGTGTATGCTATGGCTGGATGCAGCAAGTTTGGCTGGAACAGAGTTCAGTTTCTTTGCAGTAGCTCATGCAGGGCTGCGTTTTGAATTTCTGCTGCAAACGGTGCTGATAATATAGAGATGTTTCAGCGACTGCTGAGCAGCGCGTACGCAGCATCAAGGCCTTTTCTGCCTCTCAGCCCACCCCACCAGCGAGGGGACTGGGGGTGCACAAGGAGTTGGGAGGGGGACAGCTGATCCCAACTGATCCAAGAGATATTCCATACCATACAGCATTATGCTCAGCATATAAAGCTGGAGGAAGAAAAAGAAAGGAAGCTTACATTCCGAGTGATGGCCTTTGTCTTCCCAGACAACATTAGGTGTGATGGAGCTGTGCTCTTCCGGATGTGGCAGAACACCTGCCTGCCCATGGGAAGCGGTGAGTTAATTCCTTGTTTGTTTGGCTTGCATGCACAACTTTTGCTTTAATTCTTAAGCTGTCCTTACTTCAACCTATGGGTTTTCTCACTTTTAGTCTTCCAACTCTCTCCCCATCCCACGAGGGGAGTGTGAGTGAGCAGCCGTGTGGGGCTGAGTTGCCAGTTGGGTTTAAACCACGACACTATTTACTTACACTATTACATACACTTTTTTTTTTGTCCAGAATCCTCAAAAGTTGTTTGTACAGTAGATTTCTTTTTTTCCAAACAGTATCCGACTATTTACTTAGCACTTAACTACCTGTCTAATAACCCTGTACTGGACAGAGTCAACACATGAGAGGAAGGAGAGTACAAGTGCCATTTCAGTCTGGTTTTGCACGAAGTAGCTTCCACTCCTCAAGAATACTGAAAATAGGATGTATCTCAAAAAAAAAATATTTCTAATCAGATTTTCAGTGCTTCACAAAATGAGTTGTTTTCCATTTAAGCAGTATCTTTTTACATATGTGTTACTCCGCAGGTAAATATTTTAAGGATTTTAGGGGTTATTCTTAGAAAGTGACTACGTAAGCAAGGGAACCAGAAACCTTTGGAGAGTTTCTGTCAAATAGATGGCAAATACTATTACTTAAGGCAGCTTTAATGCGATAATAATTTCCTCAAAAAATTCTCACTGAAAAGCAAAGATAAGAAAAGATATCACATGTTGAAATTCACTGTGTGCCAAAAAAAAAATCTTCCAATGAAAGGAAGAGAAGAAAGTATGGATTATTTTCTTACCCTTATCTTCTCCACTCATACTTCAGTGATCTTTTTCAATTAAGGAATACTCATCAGAACACTGAGTTGTGAAGCAGGACATATAATAAACAAAAAACAGATACTATTCCTTCTTTATAAACTGAAAAACCACACCCTATATAAATGAAGGGGGTTTTTTGTTTGATTTTTTGTTTGTTTTGGTTTGGTTTTTAAAAAGAAACTCTTACCCTGATAAAATTATGTGACTAAATTTTTCCACATTTATAAACAATCTACCATAAAATCTACCACCTAAAATTGTTAGATTGTTACTTGCAGCTGCCTGAAAATCTCTCATATTAATACACATACAATTGGAGATTCAGGAGAAAGCACAAATCATCTTCACAGCAGCTTTATGAGCTGCATGCCAGATACTATGTTAGCAGCTGAGCTTAAAAATACCTATGTGGAGGGGAAAAAAAGAAAGAAAGAAAGAAAATCTATCTCAAACTGCAGGTTTGCACATCATCCCCACTAACTTCTGGTGAGGTGAAAGACGACATATGCCTTTTCAAAATACCTGTTTAAGTTTTAGATTGATAGAAGTCAAAAAACCCACCACTGTCAGGTTTCCTCATCATGATACCATTAAAATGATGGATTTCTTTCTTTCACTAAATGATGGATTTCTTTCTTTTTCTCCCCTTTGTTTAATTACAGGTTTATCAATTCTGACTTTATTAGATAATATAGTATTCCTAGCAAGTCTGATGGGATTTATTTTTAGTGGTTTTGCTTTAGAGCTTATGTGAACAATGAGCATGATAAGATCAACAAGCTAAATTTCTCCTACTGATGAAACATTATTGGTTCTTTTTCAATGACTGAAAAGGATTGCTGTTAAGATCAATGGAAGACAGCAGCCCAAGTACAGAAGTCACTTGCTCCGTGTCTGGGAGAAGAAAAGTGCACTAAATCAACCTGCAAGAAGTCTCTCTGGCCAGCAATCAGGATATTACTGAAAAAAAACCCCAACCAAACAAAAAACAAATAATCCAGATCATTTGGGCAGGAGAAAAATTTACTGTAGAAAGAACAGACTAAAAGAGTACAAGAAAGATGAGCTGAGCCTCTCTAAAGCCCCTTTACTGCAAAAGGCGAAATTACTGACAATGACAAATGAAGCACTACAAGGCTCTTTCAAAAAAGTCAATTTCAGAGTTTCCTGACTTCTTTGCTCAAGCAGTTTGTATCAGTTACTACCTGAGACATAAACTTCAGCTAGATGGATCATCACCTGGAGATTGCAAAGTATAACTATGTTCTGAGGTAGAGATTGCAGAGGTTTGAATGAAGTGGGTTTCTTTAAAAATAAAATTGACAGTGCTGTTAGGCTGCTTAATTTTCTTGACCAGAAACTTATGTATCCCATCTTAACTGCTAGAGACTTTATCACCTTCAACCTTCAGAAACGCCTTGCTTTTCCTAGACTCATTCAAACCACTGGTGCAAAATAAATCATTCAAGTTCTGAACCCCTCCCCAGTACACCTCACTGATTTAATTTTCATGGAATGGCTTTCTTAATATCTTGATAGAATTATCCTGTAATCCCAGCAATCTCTCACTTGTTTGCAAGCCATGTATTAACCCTCTCATAAAAAAATTCCTACAAGATTATCAAACCAACAAGTTTCTCAAAGCATACTGTGGATGCACAGAAGAGTCTTAGAAGCCACATCCTGATAAAACCTGGAGAGTGATGAATTGCAGCACCATGATTAAGGCTCTATCAGCCAGAAAAGTTACCCCACACCTAAACTAGGTTTTCAGTATTGAGACTTCAGTTCCTGAACATAAAGGTAGTCAGAACTGATACAAATTTATATCTTAATCCACCTGTCAAGTGCAGTGCCTTCAATACAGAGAAACATGCAGCATGCACATGTAAAGCAATAAGCCAGTGTTCACAGTTACCTGCTGAGCAAAAGTGGCAGCAGTCTTACACATATTTTGCTGTTCTTGTTACAGAAAAGAAAATGTTTGTGTTTTTTCTATACTTTTTCTTTACTTTGAATTTCAAGAAACAAAAGGACATGTGCCCTGAAGCTATGAATTTCATGAAGCGGCTCTAGTGGCCATATTAACCTAAATCAGATGATGAAAATTATCAGTAATGGAATAAGATGGAAGATGAGGAACAGTTTTAAATATTCCAAAATAAACCAGAAGTGCCAGGTACAGTTTCTGAAACTTTTTCTTGGAGCAACATCACTCTACATTGCGAGACTCTTAGCTGGGAGCCCTACTTGCAGTCTGAATACTCTTAATAGCTCCTTTGCATTATAAGATGGACTGGTTATGTCTAGAAGTAAGCAATTTAAGGAAGGAAAAATTGTTCAGAGTTTGGTTATTCAGGGAGTGCCTGAACTACAAAAAAGCTCCGCATATGGTAACAATAACGGAGTACAAAGAGTTCTGTGCAAGAAAAATTATAGTCACAGCTTTACAAAAGCGTTATTTCACAGCTGAAAAATAATTGCCAAGATACTTTTTATTTTTATAGTTTATGCAGGAGATCTGAAAGGCAGTTTCTTGTGGTGCAGATGCATTTTTTGAGTATCTGAGCACTATGACTGCTCTTGCTGCTAAAATATGTACGTAAAAAAACCATGAGAAAGAGCTGGACAAATCCAACTTGGAAAGAACTTTATCTTCTCAAAGACTGTGGGTGGACATCCTTCTGTTTATCATGGCCAACACTGCATTACTTGCAAATATATATGAAAAAAGGGGCCCTGTATGCCTGTGAATCCCAAACTGTGGAGTACCTCTGTTGTCTTCATGCATCAGACTAGCAAGAAGATTATTCCCAGACAGTTTTCCTCCTTGTAGCCCATGTCTCTTACCAGCATCTACTACATTTGTACAGTCATATCTGTATGACAAATTACTGTAGACGGAAACTACTGCTGACCCCAGAAAGAGTAACAGCAGCATAGTTAAAGTTATGGTAAAGAATGGAGCGAAAATGCTTCACCCATCCAAAACCCATTAAAACAGTCAGCCTCAGGAAGTTTTGCAGAACTACCTGTTTCTGTAAAAATACTTGGTTCTGCTACTGAATTCCAGCATAGCTTAACAAGTACTTGAACACGGAAAACATACACACAGACCAGAGAGAAAACACCTACATTCTACCTAAAACTTCTCTTTTCACCCAAAGAAATTGAAACTCCTGTATCTGTAAATAGAAAGCACATGGCTAATTCATCAATGCCAACATCACTGGGTGATTGTATTTGATGTGGTTGGTGCCGTGTTGATGAGAAAACAATAAACTGTGAAAAATGTCACTTCTCAAAAATTAGCTGGCTAGCATTCAGTAGGAGATAGATTGTTGTAACAGCTGTGGCATGATGACTTTGATGAATTAGATTTTTGTTCTTCTGGAATAATTCTGAAGAATCTGTCTCCTCACACCACCATGGAAGCAAATCCATTTGCTCACTGAGACCCTGTTAAAGAACAATCTTTCTTATTACCTGTGTTTTGACGGCTTTACAGAATGTGAAAAAAAAAATCCATTTCACTTCTTTCCATCAACCTGATTTTTGGCTTCTATAGATCTTTTCTTTTTAGGGGGAGTAAGGTCTATTAAGGAAAAATAAAAATATAGTGGGTACATAACACAGTATCATATGGATGTAATCTTCAGAGACTAGTTTTTTCACCTTCCCTCAGGGAAACATCAGCTTTGGAAGACTGACAAACTCAGGAGCAGGAACATGAAATGATTTTTGCTCCATTAGGATAAAAGAATCCTACCATCATGCTCCTTTTATCTGCCTATAGAGGCAAATACTCTGAATGAGTCTCCCAGGGAATTAAGAAAAATACAGCTGCCATAGAGATACTTCTCTTTTGAGTTGCAATGAAGAACATCAACCAGAGTGGATACATCTCCATAAAAGGGAACAGTTAAAACAAAGGGTTTAAAAGAGAACAAAACTAAGAGCCAAGGTACTGAAGCATTTATAAATAAACACACCAAAGATAAAACCCCAATCTCTTTCAGCTATCATGAGGTTGAAGAAAGCTTTGTTTGAAGAATTCCAGTATAAGGAAAAAAAGCTTGTGCAGATACACTACATTAAACTCCAAAGCAGGTGCTCTAAGCTGTGGGCTGCCATATGTGGTCAGATACTGGAACATAAAATTCTGTACATGCAAGTCCATTCAGAAACTTCTGGCATGTACCTATCAGATTCAAAAGGCAAAAATATGCATGCAGGTAATGTAAAGATGCTCCTGTTGTTCTAAACACACTATAGCCTAAATCACTTCTTAGTGGATGGTGCTGTATGTAACTATGCCGCCTCCAAAGTGACTGGAACCAGTAAATTCCCAAAAAGCACAAAGCGTCATGGAAAAACCCCATAGGAAGCACACTTACAAAGATTATTTCAGTCACAGAAATAATGCAGAATTCAGGGATGCAATACAACTTTTTTCACTCTTTCTTCCTGAAACATTTCCCTATACATTTTTTAATGATGCACCACTTGTTCTATTTCCCCGATTTTAACAAGGAAAGAGGGTTGTAGCAATGAAAATAATTTGTATTTCAAGAAAAGATTGTCTGGTTCTTGAAAAAATAAATTTCACACAAATCACGGCAAGTTTCCATAAGGAACTTCTATTACTGTGACCTCGAAAACAAAATCATTAAGCCTGTGAAGTGCTCAGACAGGCATACAGCAGCTTTATTTCCAAGTCTGTGCTTTTATTAGATATATTAACTGGGGAGCTGCGCAGTACTTCACTTACCATCTTAATACCCTATCCCATCAATCTAAGACCTCAGTTCTAATGGCCTGTCACACAAAACACTGGACTACTTTGATTCTAAATTCCCTTTAAACTCCAAGTACAGCCAGTGCCTTCTTGCATGAAGAGAAATCCTTCTTTCTTCTCTGACAACTGCTGCACAGAAACAAGTAAATTCAACCAACAAAACTAACCAAGCAAGCAAAAGCTGCTGAAATCTGACCTACAATAGAACATGGGCTACCCCTCCAGCCAAAAAAACTTGAAAATCCAAATGTGTTATACCTGTGTCTTTTGGAGCCATACTCCAGCAAATCATACACTTCTCTCGGTATTTCCTAATTCCAGTCAAATTATGCAAGTTAAATTGAAGTCCACCAGAGCTGAACACATGAATTCAAAGGCAGAACATAGTTCAGTGTAACAACTGAAAATCTCCAAGCATTTACCAAACTCATTATTTCATTTAATCTCAAACTCTCTAGACTGTTCTTTTAAATTTTTTGGATCCACACACGAATACCTCCAAATAAAATACTTTCATTACTTTCTTCTGACATAACTGGTTTTCAAGATTATAAAAGGATTTTTGCAGAAGCTGGTGACAGCATGAAGAAGAAAAGAAAGTGGTTCTTTGCATTCCCATCTAGGGAGAAAATATTGGGATGTGATGGCAATACCAGATTACACTTAACATACCCTAAGGGCAGAGACCTAAAATGAGAGATCTCCTATCGTATTCAGAGTGGATTAGAAAAAATCAGGATAATTGATCCACACAGCTGGAAGTGGAAATGTTGAGTCATTTTCTCTTCAGAGACAAGCTAATCAGTCAGAGAACCTGAATGAAAACCACAGGCCTGACTTGTGCCTTTTTCCTATTAAAAAAAGGAAGCTACAATTGCACTTTCTCAATGACTAGGAATGCAAATACTACATTATGCATAACGAAAGTAACTGAACTGCTGTATGCTACGCTTGGTTCTTTTGGAGCACTTTCTTTCAATGTTCACTCTCACCCATGGAAAACTCTTACCATTTTTAGTATTATCCTCTGAAACTAACTCCAAGCCGCAAACTTTCATTCCAGTTGCTGGAATCCACAATGTCAGTGTACACATCTAATACTACTGAACTAAAATATGAAATTGAGTGTAAGCTTAAGTCCAGTATAGTGATACAACTCCTGCTTCACAAAAATCTGTGTACTGAGAAGTAGAAGAGTCTACCTGTAAAACTTGGCTTATTTTAGTTGCAATTGATCTGTAAAACAATGAACTGTTACAGAAAGAGCAGTGTAACTTTTGAAAATTTCTAAATTTTTCCTAGGCTTAATCACTTGCTAAGATTTCAGCCTTCCAACAGGAGTTTATTTTCATTAGAATATCATGGAAAGAAACTGATTTCTACATCAGAAACTTTTCAACTCGTAACTGCTCACGCACAGGGATGGCTTTTCATGAGTCAAAGCAGCAAAGAGTTAAATTCCTCTTATTTACACTGGCAATAGCTACCATGAACATGTACAAAATAATCTAAGAAGAATTTTTAACTCAATGGTTCTCTGTTAGATTATCAGTACTTTGTAGATCTCAAAAAAATAAATGTTAAGTGCTTTACCTTAAACTGGGCAGGCAGGGAGAGGGAACCAACAACAACAACAAAAACCCCAAAACAAATGACCAAACAACAAAAAACCAAAAACCAACCCAACCCCCCCCCCAAAAAAAACCCCAACAANAAAAAAAAAAACCCACAAAAAAAAGTCCAACCAAAAAAAATCTCAAAACCATTTTCTGAGGATGATTTCTGATCTGTATCCATGGAAAAACTTCCAACTGACATTCCACACTGCTTGTATACATCTTTCCTTCCAGACAACTACATCTGCTTTCAGAAACGTCTTCAATTAATCTTGATTTCGATATGCACAGGTAGAAAGGTGAAGAAACGAAAATAAGAACAGTCCAAGAAACAGCCTAGATTTTCCCTGTGCTTCAAGAGGCAAAGATGCACACTAAATGCGCCCATGTCAAGATCCCCATAATGGAGGGAAAAGCACTTAAAAGCTTTTATCTACCAGCTAACTCCTGGCACTAAAAAAGCAATCCAAAACCATAGAGCTGAGAACCCTACGAAACTTGACAAAACACTAGCCAAACCATTTTTGTGTAATTACCTAATGATGCTAACCAGTGTGGGGCCCAGTACAGGTGTATCAAAAACCACTTTGATTCCCGGTAGGGAAACAGCTCCTCATTCAGCTCTGCAGAGAAGAGACAGTTCAGGTGACTATCTGCTCCAGATGTTCCTCTCCTCATATCACCTCTCTCCTAAATGGAATCTGAACACTGACTGCAGGTGGAAGTAGTAGTGCTTCTAGGAAACACTTTCACACTGCACTTTCTGGAAATCACAGAATCCAACCACTTAGTCTAGCAATTTAGGAACAAGTTTCTTCAAAATTTTACACCCCTTGACCTCAACTAGGATTAACAATGCATTTAAACTCCCACGTAGGATTAGTCATCTGGGAGCTGTATGGGTAGTACAGTTTTACATATAATTCAGAGTATCAGAAATCAAAATTAAAAACCCAGCATGAAAGAAAATCTCAGAAACATGTTTGTAACCCCCCTTCAGGGGAAGGAACTGATGACTTAAGAATTCTTATAGGGTAGCTTGGGATTTGCCTTCGCATTTGTGACAGATTTAATTGAATCATAGCATCGCTTAGGTTGGAAAAGACCTTTAAGATCATCAATTCCAACCATTAAGTAATTAAACACAGGACTTCTACTGTAATTGATTTAACCTTGTCTTTGAATTTCAAAGCTTCTTGTGAGAAAGTGACAGTTCAGGCAAATTCCAAGAGGCATTTTTAACCACCACTGGTTAATCACTCTACATCCGCCCGCAACTGTCAAACACAAATTGAAAAATGAGACCTAGAATTAAAAATCTTTTGGAACAGGAAATTTTGCTCCAAGGTAGTTTATTTCATACATAAAGCTTGTTCTGTTACACCAGAGAGCTACATCATGCATTGGGAGGAAATGACTGGAAAATTTCAAGTGGCAGGCCTGACGAAAAGCAAGTATGAATGATCTTAGGTACAGTTCAAGCATTAATTGAGCCTGTCAAAGCATAAATATGAAGATGTTAACCACAGCCTTCTGCATGGCACCTGCTAAGCTGCCATGCTGAACTCAGTGGAGTAGCCCAGAGAGACCAGAAATGTATGTATGCTGTCAAAAAAATGACAAACCAGCTTAATTCCTTTCTCTACCTACACATGCTTTATTACGAAAGAGAGGAGGGCAATTTCTAAGTCTGCAGAGGAAAAGACTGAAAAAATACATTTAATTCTTAAATTACACCTACCCCCTATCTATCTACCATCAGCTATAAATCTTTATTTATCTGATAGATATATGGATTTGTGTCATTTTGAATTGACGTCAGCTGAGAATCAAAACTAGCCTTCAGTATCCTAGCATTTCGTGCTCAGTTTTTAATCACACACTGACATCTAGAAAGTCCCATGCAGAGATGTGGATTTTACAACACCAGAGTCCATGCATCCGAGATGGAAAATGCTAGTTCAAAGAGGGGGCTTGGTGGATCCAGCATATGGTAACAATTGCCTGTATTATTAATCATACACTGAGATCATTCATTATAATGTTGTTTTATTTTTCTATTAGTTTTCTACATCCTTATTTGCAATGTTATGTATAAAATGGACTCAAATAATTTAGAAAGTTTCATGAGTTTAAACCAGGACACACTATATAGGCAGGCGTTTACTGCAGCACAAGTAATTTTCTTAAATCACCATGTGGATTTTCTCCTTTAGCTTATATATGGCAATTTATTTTTATAATTTTCAGCGAGGAAAAGGGTAGAGATATCTTTTTATATTTCTGGCTTTTGCAGATGAGGCAGTTGCTCCTTTACTATCACAGTCACAGAAAAGGAATAGCTTGGGGCTGAGTTTCCTCCAGGGAGCTGCAGAAATAAACACTGCCTTCTCTTATTTATGCAGTCAGCATTGCACAAATGTAACAAATGAGAGGATTCAAGCCCACGGTTCATTCAAAATGGCAACTGCCTTGTAAGAGGCTTATAATAAATGTGTTTTGATGTGTAGCTTCGTTTCTGTGACACAGAATTAATAGCAACTTTAATAATAGTAATTTTAAGCGGTCTCAAAATTTTCTGCTAGAATTGTCTTTTATAATTATCTTCAATCACTGTGAAAATGCTGGCATACAAAAAAATTTAACTCATGAGTTGTATTACATATTATTTATACAACCAAAGGTCATAAAACCCCATAATTGTATGAATGTGACTGACGTGATTACAAAGGCCACAGTCAGTCTTTAGCCATGCAGATTTAGAGATCCTGCCACAATTTGTAGGAAAAACTGGAAGTTTATTTGCTGAATATTATCAGTATGTCCTCAGCTAGAGTATGTTTACAAAAGTTACCACATTTTTACAACCTGCCTCTGGTTCTCATGGCACAGAAATATTACAAAGTTAACCTGCATGGCAGCAAGTTTAACACTGCACTCGTTTAACCTGAAGCATCTATTTGGGAACAGCATTGAGGTTTGTTGAGGATACTGTTATTGTATATGGTTCCAAACAAAGACACCTGTAAACCCAGGAATCTTTTAAGATGGACAGCTGACCAGTTGTATCTCTTTCCACTCCCTGAGAAGAAGCAGGGAGTTTGAGGCAAATGGATCAACTGAAAACCTCATTTCTCCCAAGCCAATCCCCTCTGTCGTGACTGAATACAAGGATAAAGCACAAAAACTGAGAAAACACATACTAAAATCACGGTACAAAGAAGTTGTTGAGATTCCATATGTTTTGAATTTTCTGTTCATTTAAAAGGAAAAAAAAAATCAAAACCTGAAAGAGTTACCAGTGTTTCACTACCAAACCTGAAATGTATTGCAAAAGTTTTGCTGCTATATGCCTAAGAAGTACGTTGGGCAGATGCCAAAAATAAAAGGTGGTCTGTGAAGACACCTGTTGAGGAAAAAAAATGCTGTAAACTGGGAGATTTCTATAAGATCCCCAAGCCAAATCCTCAGGGTAAGGTCAGGAATTGAGATGGCTGCTCCTTGAGCTTAGACATTTGTATTTTTGTATGATTCTGAAAAAGACGAGATCTGACCAGCTACTAGAAATACAACAGCTGTTTCAAAAATGCTTAATATTGCCATAGGCTATGTTCAATCACAGATGAAAAATGCACTATCTTTGCTCATTTCTTCTCTTGTGATTATTCCAATTCTATTTGTTTTACAGCAACTGAGTTGCCATTGTATCTGAGGTTGAAAAACTTGCACTTGCATGGGATTAATTTTATGTATCTCCAGAGACACTGCTACTTATTACACATTTGCCTAGGCAGCCCCAATCTCTAACTGGAGACACAGAAGAAAACAAAATATGAAGCACCATCAAAGACAAAGCAACACAGCAGGATAAAAAAAGGCCTTTTACCAATTTCTCACAAGGATGGTTTTCGTGTTCTTCCCCACCAGGCCTATTTCTTCCAACTCAAATACCTCACAGTCCTTCACTGTTCTACCTAGAATTCTCTTTGCCTTTTGCAATATAGGAACAGAAAATGAGGTGAGGAGAAACCAGAGACTTACAACAACAACCTGAAATTCCTTACCGATCAGGATAATAGCTTTTCTCATGGTATACTGGGACAAGTTTTTATGGGTGCAAAAATCAGAAGCATGATGACAAAGACATTTCGTATTCTAGAAGGAATTATATCAGGCTAAAGAATAATTGAAAGTCTCCACCTGCAGTCCTAAGCTTTGCCCCTTTGTTATCCTGAGGTAAGTCTTTTGAGAGCTAGGAAAATTTTTAATTAATTGACAGGTGAGATTTCGAAGATCTACATTTCAGGTTTTATCAAGTGATGATATTTGACACTTACAGAAGAACAACTTCCAATTTAGACACATTTTTTTGTGCAAGAGAGGAATCTGTCTACATTTCATTTCTTGGAGATGAAACAATCATGTTAGACGAAATGGGATTTAATACAAGGCACATGGTCACGTGGAGCAGCCATGACCTTCTATGGCTCCTGAAAGTCTTGTAAATGCATAAAGTGCTCTGCAGACTGACTGCCATGGAGAGACGTAGGAGAAATTTCCCCACTTCTCTGTTTATGAAGAAATGCTCTATGGGTATTTCCATATTCTGAAACTTAATTCTGGAGAAGTGCAGCTTTTCCACCACACACGTGGCAACTTACAGGATGATTTATTTGGATGTTGAGTTTGATCTATTCCCCAGCTTGGCAAAAGTGGTAAGGAGAAAAATTCTGTTTGCTTCAATTTTTAAAGGGGAAACAGTAAATAACTGCTACCCATTTAACCTACAGAGGTTTACAAAACCCCATGGTTTGTGTATTTGGCCTCCTCACTGCATTCACAACGTACTAGTTTTTTTTAGTGGTTGGGTAATTTTGGGGGGAGGCTTTGGTGTGGGTTTTCTTTAAGGGTGTGTATGTGTGTACTTTTTTCCAAGTTCTAGCATTATTTCCAAAGTGTCATACATGACACTGTCATACAAAGGTGATGCAACAAATGGTTGTCATCTTATTCTCCAAAGTTTGTGCACTCTTTTCCCTATTTTATATGAGTAGATGTGATAGTCTATTGCAATTTTAAACTCAAGCTGAAAGAGTCACAACTCTGAATTTGGTCACTGTCTGTTATACAAAGCTTGTTATGAGGAGAAAAAAGAGTTGTACCAGTGTACAATTTTTTTGAAATCACAGTGCCTTAAATAATAACCAGCTAATCATGGTTTTATAAACCCCTTAATAATTTTGTTACTCATTAGCAGTAAGTCCCGCTCATTTTATTGATTTTTGGTGCTGTGTCTTCCTGGGAACTTAGATTTCTCACCATAATTCCTTTTACTGTTATAATTACTTATTCTTAAAGTGCTTTTAAAAACTAGAATGAACAGAGGCAAAGAAAACTTAAGTCTTGGAGAAAACAGCCACTTGCTTTTGTGAGAGAGCTATATTAGGTTTAGGTTAGATGTGGCAGATATACCTCACTATCCTCATAGAATATCCCATAAAATCCAATACAGATTTAAGCAAAAAGGCTTCTACAGGAGTTAAATAAGACTCTGGAGAAATAACTTAGAACTCTAACAGCCTTCTCATAGAGCTCTACAGTAAATTGCACTTGCACTTACGTATTTCCCATTCAATGCAGGAGGGTATGCCTGAAAAGATTGAAACATTCAGCCGTGTGACAACTTTCACAAAGCAAAGCCAAATTTTATTCCCAGTCATTTTCAGGCAGGAAGAAGCAGCGCTCAGTCAAGTGCTAAGCACTGCTGAAGGCTCACATCTGCCTGTGCATGCACAGGCAGGTGCACACATGAGGAGATGCATTCAGACTAAAGTTTGCCCACAACAACACCACTATTAGACCCAGCAATTTCAATACAGCACCGTGGCTCTGAAGTACCTTCACTGTTTTCAGGTCCCACAACAAATCTCTTCAAGGAAACAAGCTTGCACTCAACTACAGAGATAAATCACTCTTAAGAAAAATTGGAATGTGCACTCGGAAACCTGATAATGGTTTCAGTACATCCAAGCAGGTTTCTTGATACTGATGATCAGTTCCTCACCAGCTGACTTTCAACTACTTGTAATTGTAAAGGTGGACATTGGAGGATGATTCATTGGTGACACCACTCTGCAGTTACAGAACCTGCCCAGGTAAAAGCATTGAAATAGGCTGCATCAAATGAAGTGTTGCCAGCAGGTCAAGGGAGGTGATTCTCCCTCTCTGCTCCACTCTTGTGAGACCCCATCTGGAGTACTGTGTCCACCTCTGGCGCCTACAATGTAAGAAAACACATGGACCTGTTGGAGGAAGCCCAGAGGAGGACCACAGAGATGATCAGAAGGATGGAGCACCTCTTCCATGCAGACAGGCTGAGAGAGCTGGCATTCAGCAAAGGCTCCAGAGAAATTTTACTGCAGCCTTTCAACACTAAAAGGGGGCCTGTAAAAAAGGTGTGGAGAAATACAGCTTTTTTTACCAAGGCCTGTAGTGACAGGACAAGGGGTAATGATTTTAAACTAAAAGAAAGTAAGCTTTTGTGGGCTATAAGAAAGAAATTTTTAATTACGAGAGTTTTGAAATACTGGAACAGATTGTCCAGAGTAGCTATGGATGACCTATTCCTAGAAGTGTTCTCAACCCCTGGAAGTTTTCAAGGCCAGGTTAGATGGGGCTTTGAGCTAACCTGGTCTAGTGGATGGCGTCCCTGCCCACGGCAGAGGGATTGGAACTAAATGATCCATAATTTCCTCTCTCACCCAAACTATTTTGAGTCTGTGATTCTACAAAGTTGTCCAACTGCAGGTGCTACGCAGTTTATATTTTACCAATGGAAATATTTTTAAAACTCACTGAAAAATTTAATACCTTTTTTCTGAAATACATAGGCAAATCAATATAGGAAGGTCCTTTGAACTACATTATCAAGTGCTAGAAGTTAAGATCATCACTACACTTCAACAGTCACTGTGTTGTGCACATATATTATCACATTTAGTCACTTGGTTTCTAATACCCATATGACAGCACGCATATACTTCTTTCAATGAAAGGGACACTGTAGACAGTTTGCCTGACTACTAGAAAGAAATGTATTATTAATAGATTTTAGAAAGATGCATTATTTCATACATTATTTTCTTTCCTAAAGTAAACCCTAAAGATATAAATGAAACTGACAGAAAAATGCATTGCATCCATTATCAAAAACTACTCTGTGACAGTCATTGCAGCCAATTGCTAGGACTTCTGTCATAACATTTTAGTTTGCTCTAAATGCATTGAACGACGCAGTCAAGTGAAACAGGACAGAATTAAAAGAAAGGACTCAGAGGGTCCATATGGGAACACTACAGCTTTCTAATATGGAAAATTGAGATGCAGTACCTTAGTAAGTTTTTTAATTAATTAATTATGAATTTCATAAGCAAGAATGAAGAAACTCAACACAAAATATGTACAACATCAAACAATCAGTGCATCTCATTTATGCATTGTAAAAAGTCTGGTTCTTTTGAGAAACTTGTCAAAGGCTTTTCATTTAGCTTTGTTTTTAAAGGAAAATCCTACATTTTCTAGGCACCTGATAAACCAAAAAAAAAAAAAAGGTCCTTTTGACAGTAATAAAGAAAAACCAAAATACATCAACAGGATTTTAGAGTAATTGTAAATCGCTATCATAAATATATGATGAGTTACCGGATAGCCATTTCGCCCTGGTAGACCCTGGTTGAATGAGATGAAATGGTACGACACATTAACAACACAGTCATGACATATGACATAACAAACATGCAGAGTACATTACTAGGAAATTTATAATTTGTGTATTGCTTAATTTTTTTGTATGTGATGACATTTCAAACCAATAAATACGAGACAGGTACTACGGAGTGAAGAAATGAGGTTTTGGCCACGGAAATTATGTGTTTTAACTTATATAAACCCTTTAATTAAAAGGCTACTGGCTACTTCTGATGCCTAGTGAAATTCTGTTTTTTTGAAGAGAATTATCCATGTAAACTGACAGGCAATATGTAGTTAATTTAAAAAAAAAAGGTTTAGTACTTAGGCAGCAACATGTTAGATTCCACTAGAACATAGGTGCCAAAGAAGAAATCTGAGATTGCTGTAAATGATCATAAAAAAATTCCAACTCCCCAGCCTTTGACTGCTATTACATGTGCCACTCAGTAGTCATGTACAAGGAAAATAAACAGAGCACTGCAGCAGCCTTTGAAATTACAACACACACCTAATTCCATCCAGTTTCATGTGGGATATACGAATATTTCATATTTTAAATGAAAACTATTACCACAGTCTCCCAGGTGAAACAATACTTAAGTTCACAACAGCTGCCCCTAGCCAGTGTCTACGTAAGTACAGAAGTTAATTAGGAAGAGAAATTGCACTTTTTAATGCCTTGTATAACCTGAACCATTGCTGCCTGTCAGCAAGATGAATTCTTGCAGGTTTCAAGTACAAAACTTGGAATTTAAAGTTGGGTACTTCTTAAAATTATTCAGCTTTGGAACCTATTTCAGGCTTGTGCTAATATTGCCAAGACTAAGACTCATTTTTGGGGGGGTTGTTTGTTTGTTTGAGTTTTTAAATGTACTTATACTGAAACAATGGGGAGCTGAAGTCAAAGACATTCTTAATGAGGCATATAGTGAACTCTTGCCACGTTGCCTTGGTACAGGAAAACAGCTTGTACCATGATTTATGTTTGCTCTTCGTGTTTCATAGGAGGGCTGCAAAAGAAATCGGGGAAAACAGTGTTTCTTTCAAGTAAACATCACCTTTAAGCCTGGCTTTCCATTGATGGCTTGTTAAATGAATTTGTCACTATGAATTGCTGAGCACATGGTCAAAATCTTACAAGGACAAGTAATAGCATGACTCAATATATTCAGTTTACAGTAAAACCTTTAGGTCACAGCAGGAATTCAACACATTAACTAAATATTCTTAAACATGCATGTAGCATAGAATAGATAGATGACAGGGTCTTGAAAATATTGTGGAAATACCTGTGTCTATTAAAGAAAAAAACATAGAAGTCTGCAAATGGTAAAAGAAATAATGTTTTAACAGTCACACTCCAACACCATATGATGCATATGGATGGCATGACAGATACAAATATTTGAGACATATGTGCTTAGTCCTGTCCTTCAAGTCAGACTTTTGACCTACTCTGGGAATATACAAAATAGCAAACAAAAGACATACAAAAAAACCCAAGCAAAAAACGAAACAACCTCAAAACCTTGGAAGAGAGAAAATGTTTTCTCACAAGAAGAATTAGCACAAGATTCAATCAACTTACTAAATTGAAGAGTACTAGTTAATAATAATTTTGCACAAGCATTAACTGGCTTCAGTAGCAATTACAGTGAAATGAGCTGGACAGCCTGTATGCCTCCAAAGAACAGGGAGCTTGGACCCCAAAAGTTTGTGATAAATGCAGAGGAGGTTGCTACCCAGAAAAAGTGGCCAAGTCTGGGCTTAAGATAGGATACTCACACGTTTTTATACTGCATTAAAATATCTGTTATGAAGTCACAGGCAAAATGAACATAACATACTTACGTGGAATTGTGAATCCAAATGGCAATCTGGAGCGCTGAACATAAAGCTTTATTGGTTTAGAGACTTTTTTCTTAAGGAACTTTCTGATTAAACTATTCAGCTCCAAGATACTGTGTATGTATAAATATCAAAATTCCCTCTTGATTATACATGATCATTTTATCACGCTGATAACTTAAGAGGATCTAACAGATTTCTCCCTGATTCTGGAAGAACCAACAATGTATCACTGTACTTACAGGAGGTCCTGTGGGGTGGGGGAGAGGGAAAAAAGGGTAAAAAAAGAGAAAAAAGAACACGTAAGCTTATGAAGTTACTGAAGAAAGACACACATGCACAGTCAAGCACAAGGCCTCGGGATTGTCAGTGAGCAGCACTGTTAATACAGGGCACGCATTTTCCCACTTAAGTAATCTTGAGCTTTGGTAGTGCTCTGAAACTTGTAAATATGACTACTGCCCAAATGCATGCACTTACCTTAACAAATCTTCAATTACAGTCATGCAATCTTATGAAAATTGCTTCCCCACTCATTTCCATGCAATTTCATGCCAGTCCAAAAATACCAGTCATGGACTACAATTCATTTTGCCAGACTCCACATGAAGCACATGTAACCACATCGCCAGTTTCAGTCAACCACACAGTGAGCATTTGATCAGAGCTTGGCTGCAAAATTGCACAAAGTACCCTTGGCATTTAACCTGGGCATCTTGTCAAGAATATGTGTACCAGCATCTTCCAGAATTCCAACTTGGCCTGTGAGGGGAGGTTTCAGTGGCCACCTGACAGTGCTGAACTTTCTTTTCATCGCCTTCCTCTCTCAAGGCACACATATAAAATGGTCCCCATTAAAACGTCGCACTTCGTGAAGTGATATTTGCACATTTTTTCAATTATTTAGACCTCAAAGACTTTTGTGTAGCAGTTCTTGAAAACATTATCAAAGGGCCACAAATCAAATCTACTATTTCAGTCTTATTAAGTTGAGCAGCTGCAGCTCCCAAATCAATGGCATTTCATTAAGCTTTTATGCCTCTCTCTAATTTCTGAATAAAGTGAAGTGCAAAAGGAGTATAAAACAGCAGCAGCTGTACTTTGAGATTGCTTTTAATATTGACAGCCTTTTGGCTTTAACAGTGCAATTTTTATTGTCCAGAAACTAAGGTAATTTCTTTATTCTGGCAAACATTCTTAAACAGCATTTTAAGGTGCAGGTCTGTTTTTAAATGAGAGATCCATTTCCTTTATTAATAGTTTAACACGTGTTTATTTGAGATGTAAAATGAATCAATGAGCATCCCACAAAATAATTTCCAGGATCATTTGTAACTTAATCTTCAACCACAGAATTTCTCTCTGTATCATAGTCTCTTTCTCTGAAGTAAATACTAAGACAACAGTGAATGGAAACAAGGTGATTTGTAAAAACCTTTTTCAGGGCTTGGTTTTAGTTCTGTGATTCAGGAAGACATGGAAATAGTTTTTAAGAGCCAGATAAATTATCATTTGCATAGATAAGAAAGGCTACAGAAGATTTACGGAGATCAGGTTGATTGGAAGACTTTCCTAGCTGGCAGATTAGACAAGACAGCCAAGGAGAACAGAAATGCTCATTTTCTACTGCATTGCCTCCAGAAAGTTCACCTTGATGAAAAACTCAATCCCACAAGGTAATTGTTTCAATTCCTGTGAATGTCAACAGCAAGGTGCTCAGGATCTCACAACTTTGCCTCAAATGAAATTTCAAGCTACACACCACCAGCAGGTTTCTATCAACAGCAACCTCCCTGGTACAGAGTAACGAACCAACAAATGTTTTTCTTATTTCTGTTAAAACTTAACTGCTCATTTCTATAAAACAACTTCTCTCATGCAGCGTAGTCTACTTATCACATTATGCCCCTGATTACCAACATTCTTGACATAAGGAATTTTATTTCCTTATTTATTTCCTTATAAAATTGTTCTCCTCAAGACAAAGGGGCCTGACGTAACACTTAGTATTCCAACTACTGACTTACATGGAGTTGTTCTAACCTGCACAAGTGTAAGAAGACCCCTAAAGGGTTTGACATTTACACACGTGTTTCCAAAGGCACTGCGTCAAGCATTATGAAGTGTGCCTACAAATTAAGGATGCCCAAGACTAGAAAAAATATCTGGAAGGCCACCAGATATATGCCAAGGGTCACAATATTTTACCAGAGAAGTTTCAGAATTCTTTTCCAGAGCACACATGCAATACAGCTAAAAATCAAGGCATGCTGGGTATGCATCCTCACAAAAACAGGTATCAAATGACAAAAGATCTTATGAAATGGAAAACTTACCAGTCTCTCCTCTTCTTCCCCGCTTACCTCTTTTCCCTGGAGGACCTAAAAAGAAGATGGTGGATTGTAATTTTTTCCCTTGAAATTACACGTTGAATATCATTTGTTTGGATGTAAGGGCATGATGTACTACATGAAGTTCAGAGACTTTGGCTGAGCAGGAGTAAAAGATAATTCAAATAAGATTTAGGAAGTTGGGGATAAATTTGACAGCTATGGTACCCACTATAGGCTCTCTGAAAAAGGCTGGGAGAATCTTTAAAGGTCATCCAGTTTATCTCTCTTTTTCAAGGAAAATGTTAACCACATCTAAATTATTATTGCAACTTCCACAGGCGTTTTTCCTCCCCCCCCCAATATTTCACTGTTCTGACCAGTGGAACATTTTTCTTTATGTCCAACTCGCTGCACTGAAGCCCACCAATTCTTGTGCTTTCCACCATGAACCCCAAAGAAGAAATTTCCCCTTTTCTTCTCTCAAAAAAGTCTTTGTATTCCTCAGAACTGCTGCACCGTTCCTTCAATCTTCCTAAACCAAATATATCGTAGGACATTAGGTTTTATTCAGCTATTCCTGTATTAAGCCAGAAGATTAGTATTTATTTATAAGAGTAAATCCTCTGGAATTTGCTTTCAGCCTCTATCTGAAAACACGCAAGAGATGAAGAAATCATCACCTGGTTGCCATCCCCCAAACACTTAAAAACAATGTATGTGTTGCCAGACTCAGTGTAATGTGCTTTGCCTCCAGTTTATATTTGTTAGACATAAAAAAACGGCTTAGTCACTGTATTCTTTTTGCTGAGAAATCTTTACTTCTCGTTGTCCCTTCTCCACAAATATTTACATAATACAACCAGCATCTGCTGTCACCTCTGAAAAAAAAAAAAAAGGAAAAATCCTTTTTGTCCCTCATTTCTGCCTTCAATATCCTTTTCTAAAAACCGCGGATCTCATATGTCAAGACTGCAGACGCTTTCCCCACTCTTCTTGGTGACCTTGACATACTGTTCCTTAAAATGCCGGGAAAGCACACTTGCACTTCTCCCTATACAGCTTGGAGGAGAAGCAGCAGCTGTGGGGGTGACACAAGTACTGCAACTCGGCTGCTCTGAAAAGAGAACCACAGGTGGGACTCTCAAAGCTGCTGAAGAGAGGCAAGCGCACGGGTGGAATTTCCAGAAGCAGCGGCGCGTGCAGGAGCACAAGTACCTCTGCTGTGGCTGTATCTCACCGTTTGTAATAGATACGAGATGCACAGGTGGTTTTGTGCAAATAGCCTGCTACTTTAAACTTTACAAATCATCTGAAGTATCATGCCACAGCTTTTAAATAGCTTTGCATTATGTATTTTCAGCAATCTGGCTTAAAATACTAAGATGCTGGAAAGCAACATTAGTGAAACAATTTCAAGATAGATATGAAACAGCATTAGTTTTCCAGGTGAATAAAATGCTATTGATTTCAAAAAAAGGAAGGAGGGAGAAGAGAAAAAAAGAAAAGAGAAAGGAGAAGGGAGGAGAAAAAAGTAAGGAGGAGAAAGGAGGAGAAAGGAGGAGAAAGGAGGAGAAAGGAGGAGAAAGGAGGAGAAAGGAAACAGGAAAAGAAGGAAAATAGAAAAGTAGCTCTTGTCCTGAATGTAGAGCAGTTTACTCCTTCCTATCAGAGTGTTATATATTTGTCTAAAAATCCTCCTTGTGTGTTGTACTAATTACAGTAGTGGCATAATGAAACACAACTTTAAAACAACAATATCATACTAGGCAAGAATGGCATGGGATATTCATAATCAATAGCACCAATATTTTGGTATCATGAAAAACAGCAAAAGTGTCACTTAAGAATGGGAGAATCTTGCAACTTCCTACTGAAACACCCCAGCCTCTGCAAGAGGTATCTATGGAAACTTCTTACACAGGAAATAGCATGTTACAGACATAATAAGTTTCTATATGCACCTCTTTTTTCTCCCCCCACCACTAACACTGAAACTTCCTAAGAGTCCCCCTGCATGCACACAGCCCTGCAGAGGCTCTCTGTGGAGATCTCCTGGGCTGTACCCAAGCTCACAACACAGCTGTAGAGCAAATTTGGGCTCATCATGAACATGGATGTGCAGGAGAAACTTACAAGGTTCTCCATGTAATGACATGTCATCGTGCATATAGCTATAATATTCTGCTAAACAGGGTAGTAATGTTTCATTTTATTAAACTTTAACTGTGCTATAGGTGTGCACATACACAAACAAGTCTACTACCAGGTTTGCTTTTGAGAAAGAAACAGCACTTTGAAACTAAAAATTTCAGCTACAGACCAGCAAAACACAATAAAGTCACTAACAGAAAACCCTGCAGGTCACTTCAAGCTATGAATTTTAGGAAGGAATGAAATCTGTCCAGAAAACCAGACTTCCACAGAGCACTAAGTTGCTAGTTTAGCTGTGTACAATGATAGCAAAGAATGAGCTCCAGTTCAGCTCTCTCCTCTGAAACCAATTGCCAATCCCTTATAACACGTTATTCTAAGATTATTAGATTCAAATGAGTGAATCACCAGAAAAATTACTGTAATTACTATGTTTCCAAAGTAACCACATCACTGAGGTTAGGAAAATTACTCTGGACTTAGACCAATATTAATGAAATCACACTACTGCCCCGACCATCAGACCAGAAGTATTTAAGGGTCACTGAGTGACATGTATCTCTTCTCCCTCTCATTAAAACTTTTTTGATTTGTGCACTGTTTAAGTCTGTCAAGGTGGTGGCTTTTGCAAAACTCTAAATAACTGTGAGTTGAGAGATGGACCTTGCAAACTTCTACTAGATTTTGGTGATCATTTGAGGAAATAGTTTCTATATATTTATCTGTTTACTTTTTACCAATACAAACTAATTCATTTTAAACAGTTTACCACAGATGGTTTCAATTCACAGAAAACTAACTCTGAAATTTATGGTCATCGCTAGATAACCTACTGCTTCAGAAAGTACACAAGCTTTCATGCTTTCCTGAACAGGCTGCTTTCTCTAAATCTCAACTGCTAACATATCATCTGTAGCTCCAAGAGTTTCAAGCTATCAAAACCTTGGGCATTTTTCTATAAATACTAATTTTCCATCTGTCTATAAGATTATAATTTTACACTAATTGGAGGATTTGGTGGAGACTCATCACAGCAGAAGGAGCAGTGAATAAAGTTATATTACGGACAACGTCAGCTTACATCAAGTCCACAGACTTTTACAGCTTGCACAAAACACTCAACATGACACAACCACTCTGAACTTTCCTGCCTGGGGTAAGAAAAAAAACATCTCTTCAAGAGTATCAGAAACGTCCATCCCGAACTGATTTTATTCCAGACTATTTTAAGAGTATTTTGTTTTAAAATATATTTTCATATTAAAAATGTAAATATTAGGAGGAAAAATAGGAGTTTAAATCTCAGTGGAGTGAGCTGGGTTAATAAAGACTAATGATACTGAGCAATGAGCAAAAGCTTGTTTCTAGTAGCCAACTTGGGCAAAACATTGTTTTTCCAGGATCACTACATTTACCCACAGGTAGGCAGTAAGAGTAAAATGCCAGATCACATGGTTTTCATTTTTAACTTAATTTAGTTTGAAAATACTTGAAATTATTTTATTCTTCCAAAACCATTTATGAATCTAATTCTTATCAACAGAAAATTTAGAAAGATTTTTTTCCATTCAGTTGTTAAAAAAAAATAATGCCACTGCTATTCCATATTTATGAAGGAAATTTCAGAATGGAAAGAAACAAAAGCTAATTGAAACTAAAAGCCAATTATTTATCTAAATTTATCTCCTCAAGCACAAAATGTCAGCCACTCAAAAAGTTTTGCCTTTCTTACCTACTATGAGCGTCTGTCAAACAAACAAAAAACTGCCACAAATAAACAAAAAAACCCCTCTCACCCCACACAAAACAGACAAAACCACCCATACTCTTTAAATTTATTGATATATTTACAGCAAACGAATTCTATATTTCAGAAACAGCAGACTGAAAAAAAAACAAAACACACACCCTATTTGGTGAGTGAGACCTAGAGTACCCCTACAAGCACCTGCCAGGAACATAACATGCTTTGCCATCTGGTCACCAGCTGATCTAGAAAGTCAAGTTTGTCCTAATTTTGGAAAGAATTACAGTGGCATTATCACGTCAAACTAAAAGGATTTACCCATCTTTGGTTATAACAAACTCCAAAAGCTATTCATCGTCACTGCAAGTAAGAGCTCCTACACCAAACCATGCACCGACCAAAGAATTACACAGGAGTTCAGAATCCTGTTCGCTCCTTTACTGATGCCCAGGATATTGCTCACATAGTGTTTCACACACAAACATAGCTACTGTTAAAGGTAACGAGTATTCCACGGGTACATGAGAAGAAGGATATTTTCCTGGCTATTTCAAAGGACATCCCATTTCACATGACGTTCACAGCAACACAAGGTTTTTACCTGTCAAGTCAGAAAAATGAATTGACCCAATTACATTCTCAGAGTAAATCCTGAGCAACTTTGTTGAAGGTAGTAGAATTACTTCAGTATCATCAGGCATAAAACTGTCAGCCTTGCTGAAATCATGTGATTAAAGTATCCAGAAGTCAGCTGAACTATACCAACCAAACCGTCCTTTCTGATTCAACTCTAACACTGGCAAAATAACTGCTATTGGTTGCATTTCAAGCCCCATCACTCCAAGCTGTAAATGGATCCAACTCTTTCCTTTCCACTTCCAGAGTACAACCCAGCTGTCATCATTTTATCCCACTGCACATTTCTCCCTGTCAAACTGACTCAGGAAGGAGCATGGCACTGAAGAGAGCCAACCCCTCACTGCTCACAGGGAGAAGAGAGCCTCCCCAGCAAACTGGCACCTCTGCCTCACAGCTGTAGGAGCACCAGGCCAACAGGCCAGCACTGCAGGCAGGCAGCGGAGCAGAGTGGCAGGCACTGAGCCTAACACCTCCTCCTGTGAAATACGCATGCCACGAGCAGTGTGGTGGCTCCAGGTAATGCCGTGTGAGTGAGTGCCCCATCCTGCCAACCTCCACCTGCCAGGATGGTCACCACCTCCAGCAAACAGCACTGAAACATCCCAGTGGGCTGAGCACTCACTCAACGGATGTCTGTCTGGGCAACACGAGACTCAACAGGCACATCCATAGTCCCTTCCCACAGCATTGCCATCAAAGGGAAGATTTCTATCTCCAAAGCTGAGCATGTTCTTGTAAACTCTGCATGGATCTATTCCAGGCTACTTCATTAGCCTTTTCTGCTCTCCCCTCTTTTCTCAGCTTTTTTATCTCATGTAACACTTAGACTCTTCTTTCCTCACACTCTGTGTTACCATTCCACCTAACATGTCAGTCTTCTTTGTACCTCAGTCTGCCTCTCACAGCCTGCCTGAACTTCCTACCTCATAAAATTATCTATCTCATTTCGAGCCTCAGCTGGATAAATAACATTCATTGTTTCACACACAGTACATCATCTATTTGGCTCACCATGAAGTATCATTGCATTGCAGGGCTTGGATACATGTCAGAAGCTATTATGCAACTTGGCTGAGGAATCGTCAAAAATGAGTCTGTCTGATCCCCACAACAAAGCAACCTGACTGCCCTAAGTCAGATTTGTACCATTTCTGTACATGCTAAATACCACCTGACTAGAGACATCTAGCATAACATAATTTCACTAGTACCACATGCCACTGAGGAAGAATCCCATTATCGTCACCTGTAAAACAGCCAGACCTGCACACACACACACACACACACACATATATGTTTTTTTACAGAATCATAGAAAGGCTGGGCTTGAAAGGGACCTTAAAGATCATCTGGTTCCAACCCCCCTGCATTCCCCCAGGAATGTCACCCACTAAATCAGGTGCTCAGGGCCCCATCCAACCTGGCCTTGAGCACTTCAAGAGAAGCAGCATCCACAGCTTCTCTGGGTAACCTGTTCCACCACCCTCACAGAAAAGAATTTTTTCGAAACATTTAATCTAGATCTCTTTTCTTTTACTTTAGAACTTGTGCCCTTCGTCCTAGCACTATCTACCTGTGTAAAAAGTTGTTCTCCCTCTTTTCTATAAGCCCCTTTAGGTACTGAAAGGCTACAATATGGTCTCCACAGAGTTTTCTCCAGGCTAGACAGCCGCAATTTTCTCAGCCTGTCCTCTCAGATGACAGTTTCCAGCTCTCTGATCATCTTGGTGGCCTCTTCTGGACTCATGCCAACAGATCCATATCCTTATGTTGGGGATCTCAAAGCTGGACACGGTACTCCAGGTCCCTCACTCTGTTGGCCACACGTCTTGTGATGCAGCCCAGGACAGGGTTGGCTTTCTGGGCTGTGAGTGCACACTGTTAGTTCATGTCCAGATTGTCATCCACCAGAATACCCAAGTCCTTCTCCACGGGGCTGCTCTCAGTGAGTTCCTCTCCCCGTCTCGACTCATGTCTGGGGTTGTCCTGACCCAGGTACAGCATTTTGCACTTGGATTTGTTGAACTTCATGTGGTTCTCGGGGGCCCACTTCTACAGCTTGTCCGTGTCCCCCTGGACAGCATCCTGTCCTTCTGTTGTGTCAGCTGCACTGCTCAGTTCCTGTCATCTACAAACTTGATGAGGGTGCTCTCAATCTTGCTGCCTGTGCAAGAGACAGAGATAGTAAAGAGCACCAGTCCCAAGAGGGAACTGTGAGGGACACCAATTGTCACCAGCTGTTTTCCATCTCACCTGTGAGTTCAAAGATGCTTTCCTTCTGTAACAGTTAGAGCAGAGGGTTCACAGTAATCCTGTCTTTTGAGCATTCCCTAAACACCACACAACTTCCACTTCTCTCACTCCAGCTGCACTCCTCACAGGTAGTTTTCTGGCATGAACATATTACACCTGTTTGGTTCTGTTCAGATCCAGGCACTGGAGTGTTTCAAGTCCAGATTTCCCTGCCAAGCCCTCAGACGGTTTTTTGGGTTGAAGCTGCCTGAGAACTTTGTGAATGCTTCTGGTGCTGCTCCCTGGGGCTAGATGTTTGAGTTCTTAATGGATATTCCCCTTTAGGTGCTCTGCTGGCTACCAGTTCCCATCCCAACGTGAAGCCTGGGTTCATTAAACACTACATGAAATATCAGGTGCATGTGTCTTCTTTTAAAGCCACAATATAAGGTGGGATATCTTCTTTCTACAGATATCACAAATGACCTTATTAACACAGGTAAGAGGTGTGAGAGCAAGTTGTTCTGTGTACAAATCCTCCTCCCACCATTCTTTTTCTCTGCATGTTTATGTTACAGTTGCTTTCGTGTTCTGTAGGAATGATGAATGTTCCAGCAAAAGTGGAACCACTGGTTTACCTAACAGAGCTACAGCATATTTTGTGTCATACTTTATCCCTATATATGCCAACACTTTGGCCATGTCCTTGGCCACAGCTGTAGTTTTAGGAGTGCCTTCACTGACATAATCATACATACACCAAAACTTTCCTGAAACACAGAAGTCTCACAACGCCTTACAGTCCCAAAATTCAATCATAATGACATTTTCTCTCTTTCTTTTTTGTCCAGTAGTAGAAGGACTGGGGTAAGAAACACTGCTGCTTATGTGAGCTCATTTTAGGAAGAGTTAACAGTGCAGAAAGAATAGGTTCTTGAACTTTGCATTTTTTACAGGTTACTTGGTCACCACAGAGCTGTGGCAGAATACAAGTAACTGAATATAGTTAAAATACTGTCAGAGGTGAAGATTCACATTTATAAGGCAAGCAATGAAATGATGCACGTCAGATCCCAGCATTTGTATCCAGATATAATTATGATTTATTTTGCTTAAGTAGTCTGAAATAGATCCCAGTAGCCTGAGCTGGAACAGTTTGATGGTTCTTACAGACTAAATTTTATTGGTAAGGCTGTTAAACTATTTTAATGAACATATAACACTCCAAGCACACATGGTCATCTTGCAAACACAGAAATAGCTGCTATCACCTGGCTGACAAATATTGCTGAGGGACAGCTGAAGCATGTAGGAATAGCTATTCTATACTAGCAAGGCATGAAAGTATTATCATTTCAACTGGCCATTCCATTGTATTATTATCATGCCATATCAATAGTTGGCCCTATGATGCAAAAAGCATATGTCATCTTGAGAAAAACTATTTAATCTTCATTTAACTTTTTCAGATAATAATGTGGATGAAATAAGAAATAAGGTATCAGAATTAAATTATTCTTCAGCCTCAACAGAATTTAAATTGACTTTAGAAAGAAATTTAGACACTTTTTGAGGACACACAGCCAGCCAGATGGTAAAGTAACTATACGGTACAACTATAGTTGTATAAAAGCAAAATCCTCAGAAACAGAAGTTCTTAAAAGCTAATCTTCCATCCACCTTTAGGAAGTCACATTATATCTCAGTATCAAGGTTCTATCATCAGGAAAATGACAAATAATTAGAACAAAACAACAGTGTAAAGCATATTGTCTTTCTCAAATGCAGTGCTTTGACAACAATAGGTTGCAAGTAGAGAGTCAAATTATAATCTCCAAGAATGAGTCATTCCTTCCCTACTGTTTACAGAGTAACACCAGCTACAGGTCAGAACAGAATAGGACTGCAGCATTCTAGGTCATGTAGTTGAGAAATGGGGACTTCTCCACCTTCCTCAACCCCAGTGAATGGAAGGTATCCTTCCACGCAGTAGCACAGAGCAGCTATCCATCCTGGCTGTGCCCTTCATGTTACTTGTGTCTGAGCCATTTTTCATCTAAGCCTTCCATGGCTTTGCATGTGCATGGGAGACTTTGGTCATTCCTCTCTCTGAGGGTTCACGCTAACCTGAGGAAACCCATGGCCTCAAAGCTTCCTCAAGCAACCAAAGGTGTTCATCTCTTCTTCCTTCAAGACGAAAGGACACCTTTCCCATGTCACAGCAGTATGATCATAGGCTTAGATATATGGGCCACACCAGGGCTGAAATCCCCACACCATGGTAGACTTAAAAAGGCTATTTCTCTTTCCTCACAAGTCCTACATAAATTTATTCCTTCTGCTATATCTTCCCACCACATTCCTCATGTCATTTTCCCTTCACATTTCATCAATCTGATTTTGTTTGCTTGTTTTGCTCTTTTTTTTGCATTCTTTTTTCTTGCTGGCCATATGGCTCTCAGCTGCCAGGCCCAGTACAGCAGCAGCTAGGTGAAACAGCTGGAAAAAAGTCCTGCTCAAGCACCCACATCAGGATTAGACACACTGTCAGTACTCTTGGTAGATGAAACACAGGCTGCTAGTTTTGCTTTGGAACAGTTGGGATAGCTCACCTCAGCGCAAACATGGGATATGTTTAGCATATGAAAAGAATGATTTTTCCAATGCTTATAACTTTGTGTAAGTTGGGTTCTCATCTTTTAACCACACATGACAATAGCAGGAGGTCACATGGACCTGATACCTGCCAAGGTTAAATCTCAGTCTTTCACTCCAAATTACAGCTATGTGAGACTTAATTCACAAAGAAGAGGCAAAGCCAGAATATGTTTCCTTTAGCTTTCATTCTTAAACATCTGGTCCTGCTTGCAAAGAAAAAACAACAGACTGCAGTTGCTTTTTTGCAAAAAGGTAAGCCACTGAAAACCCAGTCTCACAATGACAAGGGAGAGGCAGTGCTAACAACAATATGTCAGGTTCCCACAACCCTGATCACAGTTGGTGATGTTATTTTCACTGGCAGTAATGAAAAGAAAATTACCTAAGGATCACAAATCAGATTACTGTGAATGCTCATCATAGAACGGGAATTTGCTACAATTTTGAACAAGTGCTTTTAAGGGACTACAGTCTCTTTCAGTTTTAGTGCCGTTTGTAAATCTTAGCATAATTTTATAAGGTACTCAACTTTTCCACTTACTCTGATTTTTCTTCTCAGCTCAATAGCAAACCTAAAAAAAATCCAAAGTATTGCCACGAACAAGCACAATTCCCATCACAGTTTCATTTTATTCTAAAAATTTTCTTCTGAAAAGTCACTGAGTAACCGTTCCAGGTTTTTAAAGATGAGGAACAACAACATCAACGCCGTATTCAGTTAAAACTGTACAACGCAAATGAAACAAATTTTTAGCATCCAAGACTATCTCCACTTACATTGTGGAGTCCAGGTGTCTCCTCTTACTGCAGATTTGATCCGCATGCTTAACTTTTAAGCCATGATTGACAAGAGTTCGTGATTATGATGACAGATTAAAGTGTTCATTGAATTCAGAGGGTTTTTATTTCAGTTGTGACAGTAGTGTACTGGGAGACAATGAAACACAATATCACGGGATTAAAGGCAGCACATAACTAGTCAGGCACTGGTACTGCAATCATCTTGGTCTCACACACATGCTGATCACCCATTTAAACATAAAACCTTACCCTGAGCAGTGCATATTCCTTTCAAAGTCTTACTCACGTGCCTCCTCTCATTTCTAACATAATAAATATATCATCTGACGAGGAGCTTAGTGACAGCTGCACAAGTTAGTTCTAATTACAAAAAATAATAAGTGGTTTTAAAAGGTTCAATAAGTCTCTATTGCATAACAGCAGCAAAGCAGCATAATTATTGCTTAAAAGCAAAAGTAAATACATAAATAAAAATTGTGCTAGGATTGCCTTACTCCTGAACTACAAATGTCACTTTCTCCTGGGTAATCTAAAACAACATTCTCTTTCTTGATGCACCGTTCACCTATAGAAGGGGAAAACGACAAACTGCAGACAAATGCTTCAGACTATTTTGCCTGAATTAACACAGGAGGTACACAACTGCAAAAGACCAAAATGATAAAGAGGAAGCAATGTATTCACTTTGGTTTACGTTTTACAGCTGCCTGTGAACTTCAGCAGTGATACAGGCTCTGGTTCTTAAGGAGACACATATTCAACCTGACAGACACTGGTAAAATATTTTTATTATCCTAGGCTACATCCTGCTCCACAATCTCAATTATTTCCAATAGCAAACTCCTCCCCCCAAAAAAACCTTCAAAGAAAGGGGAATCTCCCATGCTTTAAACACTCTCATGAGACTACACTCATTAAATATAACAGCTTGTCTTTCATCCACTGGACATTACTTCAGGTTGAGATGTGAGTGCAGTGCATAATGACAATAAAAGAAGACTCCAGCAGATGCCAAAACAACCAGAACCTGGATTATTCCTGCTGTGCAGGTCCTCTTCTGTAATTTAAAAGGATAACCAAGGGAAGTTGTACTAGGTCAAGCTCAGAGTAAGATTAAAGAATTAATGGATAAAAGTCACTTATACTACTGTAGTGACTTGTTTCACTATATTTTTGCAATTATTTTTAAGTTTCAAAAATTGTCTGATATAAATGTAAATCTTAGTACACATCCCACACATGGAGAACTTGAAGAAAGGAGCACAAGAGAATGGATGCTCTCAGCTGCTTCCCTGTGACCAGCTGTATCTACGGTAGCTTGGAAACCATCCAATGCTGTAACTTTGTCAGCCAACTGTAACCCCACGTTGAACCTAAAGAGCTTAATCCACTCTATTATTGCCTTTTCACAGGTGGAACCTGTGCCCTTTTCTTTTATCAAGATCCTTCTTGTGACATAATAAGAGATTCCAAAAATCTAATGACTGTTCATATTAATTTATATAGCTCATCCTTTACCCGTACAAAAGAAATGAACTAGCAGCATAAATAAGTAAAAAAATTCCATCTCAGGCAAAGCACATGGAGTTGATCTATCATTTTAGACACACAAATATACACTCAGAGTCAAGTACACACACAGAAGAGCTTTCTACTTTAAGGCAATTCCAGAGGGCCTTATCAGCTTTGACTGAGGCAAATCTTCCCCTGAAGCTATGGGGGCTTTTACTTGGACAAGTGCTGAATTTAAAAGAAGAATCTAGAGATTTGGCAGAGTTTCAAAGAAAAAGCATGTCAAGGATATTCCTCATAATATATTACAAAACTAACTGTCCTCTAACATATAATAGTTTAAATATGCTGCTCTGTAAATAAGACAACAAATAACGCACTAGCTACACATAACCTATTATTATTTATGCACGAAGATTAGGTGCAAAATTTACTCACAGTATTTTCAGAAAGTAAAATAAAGACATCAACAAAGTTTTTACATACCTACTACTAGCACAGAGTAAAAGCTGAGACTTAAGTCAATCAACTTAATCAAATTCATAGATAGCCGCATACTGTTCCAATTGTGTCTGTGTGTGAGTGGGCATGAGTGTAAGCCAGTCGCAAAGGCAACACACCTCACTGCAAAGAGGGCGATCTGCTTTTGGTCTTCTACCTGCAAAACACAGCTGCAGCTTTCCACAACCAGTAAGTAGCAATAACATTTGGAGTGAAATGACAATAATGCATAACAAGCTTGGAAACAATGAGATCGTGGCCTTTTACCTACAAGTCAAGCTGCAAGAAGTCTGGTATGTGCAGAACTATTGAAAATCTGGCTCTCAGCACCACAACCGAACCTTCAGGGAGCTGACCATAATGGAAGGCTGTTCCTTGTACAGATGTTTGAGCAACAGTTACATTCTTAACCTGCCCAGATGTGACATATGCAATGTGTCACAAAAGGAATAAACCACTTTTTACAAACATCTTTCTTAATGAAACTGGACAGCCTGACTTAACACAGCCTTAAAAGAAGGGGATGTTGAAAAGCACTAGGCTCTGCATTGCATCTAAAATGCTGTCCAGAGTTAATAAATTTATATGGTGCTGTACCTAAATATCCTGAGAGTAGAACTTACAAGAAGTTAAACATTAGCACTTTGCTATGACTAAGTGTTGCATTTTACTAGAGGCAGGGAAATGCTATATTCATCATATAATGGGAAGTTATATTTGTAAGCCCCGTCAAGGTTAAGCAGTAATCAAAGAATCTTCTTTTAAAGTTTAAACTTCAACGACTGTCCGAGTCAGGAAGTGAGTCATCCTCATACCCCCTTACAGTTACAGCTATGTCCCAGCAAGGGCCACAGACCTGCTAAAAGTGTCCAGTCTTCTTCTTGTGAAAACATCTGTGCAGAGCTCTCAGGCAGGAAAAAAAAGGGCTACAGCTTTACTTAGATCCCAAAATCAGTGACATGAACTCCTATATTCCTCAACAAAATACTAACTGGCAATGATGTTTGGAACATGTTATAGTTTGCATATAAACCTACTTGGCAAGCCAGACAGCAATTGGCATAATTTCTCTCGGATAAAGGCACAGACTAACTCCTCCATGCCACTCACGAGCAAGCATGCTGGGGGTCTGGCAATATTTCTCAGATGTTACTACAAGGTCATGACCATCTGCTGAATATCAAAGCCCAACCATCACTGGTGTATTAAGACTACAACAGCTACCCTAGTTAAAGTGATCGTGAATGCAATCCAAAGCAAAATGCAATATGCAATAGCATAAGCCCATCTGTGAATGCAATAGCAAAAGCCTATCCAAATTGAAGAGACATTGGGAAGCCACCTGTTTGCTGCGACCTTTCAAAAACAGCCACAAAGCAGACAGTGCTAGAGTGCACAAACACAGCGAAGGAAGCAAGGTTTGGCAGACTCAGGGGAGGCAGCCCCTTCCTGTGGTCCACACAATGCCACGTCTGAAAGCCTGCCAGGTCTTCAGATAAGTCACACACAAATAAAAGAGAGCCAACATTAACCATATTATTACAAGGTTTAGCAATTTCACTATAACACAGTAAGAAACTCAGAGAAACAAAGAATTTTTACTGCTGTTATTTGCAACTCCTCACTTATGTACTTATATAAGCTGTTGGTGAGAGTGAACAATTCATGTTTCCCAAGTCAACAATTAAAAACAATCAGGAAAAAAAGCCCCACAAACTTCATTATTAGTGAATATGAGTCTCTAGTCCAAACAAGCTTAACTGAATTAGATGACAGATTCAGAAACTGTCATGAGAAATCTTAAAGGCAACAAATGCATGAACAATTTAAAATTAGGGCAACACTCACTTACTAGATAAAGGCAGACCTTTAACTACCAATCTATCCTTTTGAAAGATTGTATTAATTCCTGTGCAAAAGAACATCCACTCAGCTACTGGTGTGATGTCAGACATGTACCATTAAAGTTGCTATTGGATTAGGAGAGATGAGAAGACAGAAGTCTGTAACAGGGTCACTTAGAGGCTCAACAGGAGTTCAGTAGGGGTGGCCTGTTCATTCTTAAGCTCTTGAAACTCTTTCTGAATTCACCATGAAGAGTACTTTGACACCCAGATACTGAGTCATGTGGCTGTTACCTATTAAAATCAAACATTTGGTGGGGAAAGGGAGGAGGGAGAGAAGCTTTCTGCATTTTGGGAGCTCATTATCACAATAGCCAACAAAACAGATTGTTTCTTCAGTTACGGAACAATCAGTAAATGCAACTAGCACCCTATGATCAAACCCAGATTTTGATTATTCAGGCCTTCAATACAATGTTACTGTTTTACCTCTTGTAAGGAATAACAACATATAAGCAAACTTTCCTCTAAAAATAAAACCCAACAGAGACAAAAGCATGTGTTTAGTACACAGGTTATTAGAATTTCCTCTATAAAGCATTTGAGATCTAGAGAACAAAATGCTTAAGTGAAACCCAGCTGCTGTTAGTAGCACCATTACTAGCAGTGCCACTGGTAGACTGTCCCCCTTAAGTAAGACTGAGTTCATGTTCTGAAGCACAGTAACGTAACTTTCACCATTCAATACATTAAAAAAAAAATGTACGGTAAAAATAGATACCTTTGATGTAAAAAAGAAGCACTGAGACAACAAATAACATAAGTAGTTTCCTCATTTATCAAACTGCCATGCACAGCAGAAACATACTTCCTCTAAAGTGTTTTGCTATAGATGTTAAGGCTATTAAGTCATTATTTCTTCTTCATAATCAGGAAGTGTGCACACCAAATTTTTTATGCTAAAGTATACAAGTGTATGCAATCTATGTAAATACTTGAGGAAAAACAGCTTGGAGTGCTAAAGCTATTTGAAATCAGGTAATTAATCCTGCTTCAAGAAACAGATTGAATATGGAAAACAGTTTCCTAGGACTAGTAAAATTGCAGGTACGTGGAGCTTTTGGAAGACTTCATGTATTTATGTTCTCTGGCTAATACAGATTTTTCAGAGCAGGATCAGCAGGGGATTAATGAAATTACCTTCCAAAGTCTTCTAAACTGCATAAACAACTCTCAGAATTTGTTCAGTGCTGTTGTGCAGTTCTCCTACACAATGAATCTATCATACAGAAAAATCAAGATGTATTGAATTAGCACTGGTACCCAAGTAATTTGCTCAGCATGCAGTGCAAAGTCTTGATCACTACGCTTTTCATACATCATAGAGAGCTGAAAACTTCAGTCATGACTATGAAAGTATCATTGCTCCACTAAGAAGTTTTGCACCATATAGAGAGAACAGGGTAGAAAATAGTGTACAGGAGGACAAAGTGCTCTTCCATTACAAAAGTAAAGGTGCAAGTACTTTTCTGTTCCACCCTCTTCCTGAAATCCAGTCGTCACAGCCTCCTGCATCCAGCACCTACTCATTTAAGGATCAGTCTCAGTTTTCTGAACTACCTCATCTTTGCTTGCTACTCAGTGTAGAACCATCTTCCAGATACTTCTTTGCTTTCCATGAGACCTGAGGGCACCTGTCTGCATCTGAACAGTCTTCATAGCACACTTGCACAATGAAAATGCCAGCCAGTTGTCCATAGTTATCTTAATACTTTTCCCTTGCAGGAGATTTTCAAGAGATCCCATAGCAGTAAAGTGAATAGGCATCACATCTTTTTTACCTAATTAACTTTTCAACCTCAAGATGCTGTCACGTATGTAAATTACCAAAAAAGTCAGATTGAGAGTTGCAATCTTCTTAACCCATGTTCGCATTTTGTAGAACATCACAACTGTCAATTTGCCTTCTCAATTGCTATACCATATGTTGAAAACTTCCTTCAGTTAATACCTGCCTGAAGAACGGGAATTTCTGATTACATTTCATTAAAAAATTTCATTTAAAAATTAAATTTAAAAAATTACATAATATGTAGTGTTGGAAATCAGTAGCTGTTTGTTGGGTTTTTTTATTAAAGTAATGAAAATCTGACAAGCACACAACCATTACTTTGTTATGCTTTTGTCATTGCTTAGAATGTGACAAAGCATTCTAAGGATTACACCAAATCTTAAAAGATTTCAAACTACTTTCTCAGTCAACACAAAAACCCAGTTTCAAAGCCTAAAGAAATTGAGACTGAAAATAGTATCTAATTTAGAATCCTGCTGCATATGCGAATATTCAGAAACTTTTCAGAACCCCTAACATCTTTGCAGTAATTTGCTATTTTCCTTCTATCAGGAGTCAGTCATTTCGGCTCTCAGAATCACATCATCAACACATGAAATGGAAAAATACAGAAGCTAAAAGCTCAAATTAGAATCTGCATCACTCAGTATTTACAATTCCTGTGCTTTGCATGTGAAGATATGAGATTTACTATCAGTTCTTAGATCAGCCACCTACTGCAAAATCTTAGTCAAGTAACATTAAAAGCATCTAACCTGCTTTCTGTTTTCCAATATGGATTGTCTCTACTTCCTTTAATATCCAAACTATTACATTAGCAAAGAGATTAAGTGTTTTGTATTCACAAATCATAATGAGCTGAATCTGGAATGTTTACTTAATAGGATTATCATGTATGAGAATAATATTACATTACTACATTTATTACTGTTTCTGTCAGTGCAAGGCCAACACCTATGTATCCAGAATGTTCATAATATTAATACACCACTCATTGTTTCAATATAATACTTAATCTCCTTGCAGCATTGTGGGTACTTCTGAAATTAAAATGTAGAGTTTCTACTCTCTCACAGCAGTCTCTAGGATGGATTTCAAGTCTAACCTTACAACAACAGGATTAAGAAATATATACTGGTATTTAATGAATCAAAACAAAACCCTCAAAGTTAACAAAAACCAGCCAATCAAACAAACAAAAAAACAAGCAGTACGTGCAAGTTGTCTTATCCAACCTTAAAATCTTTTAGAAGACATTTTTCAAATATTTCAAATATTTCAAGATCTACTCAAAATTCACTAGTGCTAATGATGCCTTAGGTTTTAACTTTTATATTTTTCAAATCCCGTACTGCCTAGTGTGTAACTCTGAAGTTTCGTGCAGCCTGTTAACTACTGTTCTCTCATGCTGGTTAGACGTAACAAACCCTCTCTAGGTTTGCTCTTCAAGGACACCAGGCCCCAAAATGTGTAAACTAAAGCCTAGAGGGGGGACAAACTTGGGGTAATTACATCATTAACTGAGGCTATAACTGGAGAATTAACCCTGATATACAAATGGGCCAAACTTATAAAAGTATGAAGAACCCATGACCCAGGGTCCATCTTGGGTGTAGTCTTTTGACTGCTCAGGGTGTACCTTTGAAGGCTCTTCAAATAAATACCTACTTTTATTCTCTTACTCTCATCTAGTCTCTGTTTTTAGGTGGCCATCTCAAGGCATCCCTAATAAGAGGGATCATTTACCAAACAGTGTAAGAGCTTTAAAAGGCCACATCTAAACATCGCCTGCTCCAAAGCAAGAGTTTGTACCAGCCCCGATAGCTACGCATGTTTTCACATCAGTGACTTAACATTATCACTACAGGAGGCAAACTATTTTCTTAATAGCCAGCTCTCTTCTTCAGGAGTTCATGCTAACTCCACAACAGTCACATGCAAACGTGCAGACTGGGATTTTATTCCTGTCTAAAGCAATCAACTCTAAAGACATCTGCAGCTGGGCACAATGCCCACATTGGTACAATTACAATGCTATGTCAGCTTCTCATTGTTTAAGGTGATGGATTTCATAGCTGGGCACATTATCTTGCCAGAGTCAATGGTATTTTTTTCTTGGAAGCAAGCTGGAATGGCACAGGACTGTGCCAATTTCAAAGCACTGCAATGTGTTTCTACAGCCTTTTTCATAGGTCACATTATAAAGCAGTTTCTATTGTGCACGCTGCCAGCACTTTATCCTGAACAGGTGCTAAACAAACTTACAGACTATTACAGTGCAATATATTTGAGAAAATCAAGATATGAACAGCCAACCCTCTTGACAAAACAGCAACAGCAGCATGCAAGTAGAATGGCACGTTAAGTTTAACAGGCCCCTCAATAGGATCCCACTTCATTTATTAGATCAAAGATCACACATTACATCAACTAGGGCAAAAGACCTTTAAAACTTGAAACAGTAGACAAAAATCATTCACAGCAATAGTTCCCCGTTGTATTCACAACTAGAAAGAAGTATTTTGGCTTCCAAATATCTTCTTGTTACTCAGCCACCACAGAATGCAGTGTGATCCAAGATGTTTTCCCAAGGCTTACTCTTATTAATGCAGCACTAATAAAATACAGTACCTGTGGTACCACAAATGAAATACAACTGCCCGCTTACATACTTGAACCTACAGTCTCTGAATAAGGTTTATAATAATCTCTACAATGGACAGAAGGACTGTGAACATTAAGTAGCCGGCTGCAATGTCTTCATCAGTAACACAGACTATGGAACTGAGATGCCTGAGGGACTGGATGCCATTCAGAGGGACCTGGACTGACTTGTGAAGTGGGTCCTTGGGAACCTCATGAGGTTCAAAAGGGCCAAGTGCAAGGTCCCTGGCTCTTGCAAGATATCCCTGCACATGGCAGAGGGGTTGGACTAGACGACCTTTAAAGTTCCCTTTTAACCAAAATGATTCTACGATTCTGTGAGACATACAGCATCTTGTCTGGTTCACAAAATGGGGAAAATAACCAATATGGAGTAGTCTAGAAAACAGTCCCGGATAAAGAGCAAGAAAGAATCTGCTCTGTGCCTCCCACCCCAACCAAAATTCACAGTTTAAATATGATTCACTATGGAAAAATTCATCAATATTGAGACCATACCAGATGCACATTTTGTAGGAAAAAAAATTATGTGCAGCCATATAAAAAAAATCCACCAAAATTACTTTACATAAATATCTTTTTAGAAATAACTGTACATGTTTCTACAAATGTAACTAACTATGAAGAGCTATCCCAAAGGTAAGCACATATATAAGCTGCCAATATTTTAAACACTGTAAAGCTTTCCACTACAGATCCTGCACAGAGGGGTACACTATCAGGCATTAAAATCACCTGAGAGATGTTCACAATGAGACAAGAGGCTGCTTCCTCTGACTCTGCAGAGGTCTGAGGAGTGCAGCACCAACAAGCCCTAAAGATGGCTAAGTGAGCTACCTTTATGAAGTCGTCATTGCAGACCATCCATGTAATGTGCTGTTAGCACACACTGAGGCCAGAATATCATGGAAGGAGACAATTCCAGATTCTTAATTGATTTGTTCTTTGTGATTCTAGGCTGCTTGTAAAACCTCTCCAGGCCCCAGGCCCAACCATCCCAGACTCTGGATGATGCTGGTCAATATGATGTGTGCAAAACAGCTTGAGATACTTTATCAACATACTGCAAGAGAGCAAACTAGGACTAGCTCATCATCAGCTGCTGCTCCATGCTCAGGAATCCAGTTTTAGCAAAATAGTATAGAAAATCACAATTCCTTCATGGATCTTTCAAGGAGCTAGTAAAAAGCCCTACAAGCATTTTTCAGGCACCTAGTGAGCATTATCTGAGCGCCACAAGCAGACTCAATCAGAGGGCCAGTGGAACGGTATGTGGCATTGTGCTGGTCAGCAGGGGCTGAGGCAAGAAAAGGGTTATCAGACAGTGAGTAATGGAACACCTGCTGTCACCTATAGTCAGCTCTGAGTCCGTGCTATACAGTTTCATCACTGACACCACCAGAGTGTGAGTAATGCTGCAGGCCAAACATGGACCTGTCTGTCAACCTCCTGGTGTTTGGACAAAATGTCCTGAGAAGCTGATGCAGTAGCGACATTCAAGAAATGCAGGAATCATGGCTGGATCCCAGCAACTCAGCAATGGCATTAGTGATTCACGCTGTGGGTATTATTCCTGAATTCTGTGAAACCTTTCAGTGTGTGAGTCCCATACATGGAGCCCATATGGTCCCTCAGGACTACTCAAAACTTTCATCACTTTTAAAGCTTTTCAGCACTGAAAAGAATTTGAACTGGTATCTCTAAATCGAACCATCAGTGCAGACAAAAGTGTTGGGAAACATCCAGACGTGCTGCCTCAGTAATACCAGCCTGATCCATTGCCACGTGCTGACCCACTGCATTACTCCAGATCCACCTCCCAAGCTATCATTTGCACAGGTGCAGGACAGCACTCCGGACTAAATGAAAATAACCTAAGTGCTGCTCATTTGTCATGTACAGGATGTGTGGTTAAGACCTAGAGGCCCTCTTCTGTACTTTGCTTCCTCAGCATCTCAAACGAAGTAAAGGAAAACATTTATACAGGCCTACAGACAAGGATTACAGGAGCTGGCTACAGAGCCCCACTAAAATCAAAAGTTTGAATTTTCTCTCTTCCCTTAAGGTATTACTGTACAGGAGAAAAACAATTCTAATCATGATTTTGAGAGTTCCCCTCTGAATCTGAATCAGCATTTCTGTCTCTAAAAAAAGTCAGCTCTATTCTAGGAAAGTTTCCATCAATTTTAAAGATATGTTTTCTTGAATATGATCTGCAAGATTTCTGGTACCTACCTCATTGGCACATCCTGCAAAAAAGGTCAAACAACTCTACACCTCTTTCCTAAATCATCTTAAATCTCAAAAACCTGAGAATTAGTAGAAATACGCCCAAATGGTTCTTCACCATAGAATCATATAGTTCTATATATATATATAATATGTCTATATTGGGTTAGGAAAAAGATAGTCATACTGTGGTGTTCAGATCATTAATATACACTTACAGAAGGAAAAATATATATATATATATTATTATAGAAGGAATGTATATATTATAGAAGGAATTAAGTATCTGCCTACAGGCAAGAAGCTCCCTGAGAAAGTGACTTTATAAGCTGGCAGTAGAGCAGGTAGTCAGCACTGAAAGATACCGTCTTGCTTTCTAGAGAGCGTTTCAGCCAAGTGCCACTGAATTAGTAGCTACTTCTCTGATGTTCTGTAGGTTCTTCAGCCAATTTACAGTTGCTGCCTACCTAAAAAGAGTAAACTTAAAATCACTAAAAAATTTATCCAAGTCAGTGAAAACACAAAACCAGCTTTCAGTGTCAGTTTTAAAAGAAAAGAATATTGTTTTAGGCACCCTTTCATCTTGCCAACACTCAGTTACTGGGGAAGTACTGTATTTCAGGCAAAGACATTTGAGAAGAAAAAAGCTTCTACAAAACACCTCTGAAAATCCCATTTCTAACCACTCAACTACTTGAGCTCTGTGGCTCCTTTCCATATGAGGACACAGAGGTTGGCATGGATGGGATGGGGAGATCAGAACCACAGATGGTAGTGCAGACTACTCCCTTTATTACAATGTTCATAACTACAGGGCACCTGTAGCACCTTACTGTGGGGAAAAAACTAGCCTCTCCAGTTAATATTCTGCCCAGAATTCTGATTCACACAATATACAAGACCTGGTGCTAACGTACCCAAGGCACCCACCTAAATGAGACTTAACCAAACCTGTCCAGCTTAGACTGACTAGATGAATCCAGCATGTGCTGGATAACAAAGGCAACGTTTCTTATATCACATATAGGCAGGCAGCCAGAGGGTGATAGAAACCACAGCAGCAACCACTAATTAGCCTCAAGGAAGGAGGAAGTCAGAGAGATTGGCCTGGGGCTAGGCGACTGCGCCAATGACCTAATGTAGAGAGCAATAAAAAATTAAGACAATAGTCCCAGGGCCCGCAGAGTGGTCAGAGGGGAGAAATTCGATGCCTGGAATTCAGATACCTCGTAGGATCTTCAGCCTGATGAGAACAACTGCTACATGTAGTAGCTGAGCTGCGATCCACGCACCGCACATGCCGCCTGGCTGAGTGAGTATCCCGTTCCCCCGCCACAGGACAGGTCTGAAGTGTAGGACTGAAGCTCTAATTTGTGATACATGCCTGTTTGTAGAACAGGAATCACTGTACCTACTGTATCTGTCCTGCCAAATAAATACATTATAGATTATATGTCAACATGGGGTGTGGTTCTCTCCCATGACTGATCTCCCATGACTACTTCAGTGTCTAACAACTCAGCATATTACATATAATAATATAAAGACTCAGAATGGCTTCATAAATGTTCTTAGAGGAATTAAGCAACCAGGAAAAAGAAACAAAAAAGAAAAAGAAAAGAAATGTGCTTAAATTACCTCATAAAAACCCAGATAAAGTCTGCAATGTAACACATAAACATCACATTCTCTTTTGGAAAGGCTAGCAACAAAAGATCTTAAAAGAAAATGCAGAGCCCTGTGCCTCACATCTGAAAATTTGCCAGGTGTATGCTCTTACAAACAAAAATTTCCTTTAAATGACAGAAATCACTTGTGGAGAAAGTCAGAATGTTTTTAAACTAAATAATTTCTCTTGAACAAGAAAGTCTTTCTGCAGTTATATAAAGCAAGCATTCTAGACAAACAAGAAAAACAGACATAGGAGTGTTGTCAAGCTTTTTCCAAGGTTTAGCCATTTGATAAAGCCTTTGATAATTTATTCATGAATGTTTAATCTGCAGCTTTAATCTTCAAACAGCTTCCTAACTTTATTTTATTACTTATTTCCCTTCCATATTCTACCCCACATAATTACTTTTTAGTTTTGCAAGTGATTTTATGCACTGATTAGCCCAGCAAGTAACAAGTCCATCATTCAAACTTAACCATGCTCATCAGAAATTAGTGAAAACTGGTGGAGAAAAAAAATCCCACTCATCTGCGTTTACTTAAGAGTAAATTAAAAGGCACATTTCTGGCATATGAGGCAACCACTAAAATACCACCCTTCCAACTACTGAAATGTAAATGAACACTTTCCTTCATCGCTAGTTTGTTGTGTTACCATTGTGGTAATGTATTCGTAAGTGTTACAAAGAAACACTTTCCTTGTCACTCTCAATTGAAATACTAACACTTCAGTTTGAACGTCTAGAAGAATATGCTAGATTGAAATTATACTTGAAGGTTTATTTTCTCAATCAACATCATCTGAGCTTTTAAAACTAACATCACTCAAAGGAGTGATTATTTTGGGCTGCGTATGAGGTGAAAGGAAGCAGTCAGACAGAAGAGGACCTTCCAAGGTTGGGAAAAACAATATTTATGGCATCTTGAAGAATCATTTCCTGATTTCTTAATGTTGTGGGGGAAATAAAAAATGAGTTAACTGCAGTGTGTATTTGTAAGAGCTTTAGAAGGACATGAAGAACTTTCATGTCATTTCTGAGGTCGCCAAATTACTATAGGGTCAACTGGGTCAACTTTTCACAGCCCAAGTATAATGGGTAGCAAAATATTCCATTCACCTTCTGTAACAAGTGACAGTTCTTTAGCTAAAACAGTCATTTAACCAATTTCATTCTTTAGAAATTGATTAAGTTGAATTAGTTACAATCTCAAACAGGCTGATGCATTTCAACACTTATCTTGAGTAGTCTGTCACCAGACTTGCACGTAGCAAGCCGAGTAAAAGATTTTCCAAGGACAACACGCTGCTGTTGAGTATCTTAGATCAGAAATGAGCCCGAAATCTCAACACTTGCTAACAGAAACACTGAAAGCTAATGAATGCCTGATGGTATTGAGAGCCATGGTATTTATCTAGGTGCCCAAACACAGGCTGAAGAACCTAATGTCTCAGATTATTACTGAAATAGACCCTTCACCTGGATGTCAGCAGGGTATGAAGAAGAAGTTTGGGTATCAGTTACATTCCTGTACTTCAAAAACACCTCTTGATGTCAATCTCCGTAAAAATCAGGAGTCACATGTGAAGAAGAGATTAGGCACACATCCAGAATATTATGGAAACATAACTATATTTGGCAAACTACTTGATCAGAGAGTGGCTCAGGCTTATACTATGATGAAAGCACAAAACTCAAAATTGCCATACCTAGAGATTTTTTTTAAAAAACACAGAACAAAGTACTACATTCTATGAAAGGAGACTTTTTTCATTTCATGTTTCAAATCTCATCTTACATATCACTATATGCCAAGTTCTAGAGATTTTTTTTTTTTAGTAATAAAATAATCCAGATATCCAAATTGGTTTCAGATATATATACATTTTATGAATAACACTCCTTTAGAAAATTTACAGTGCAATTTCCATAGTCTGAACTTCAATTCCTTTCCCACTACAGAAAAAAAAAAGTGATAAGAAGTTCCTAATAATAATGATATCTATGTACTCTGTTTTTCACTGAATTTGCTGGAATGGAACAATTTGATGAATGCATGGAATAAGATCAGTTATATACTTCATTATTGTTCAACACAAACACCTACGGAGAGGTGAACTTGGTCATCTAGGGCAACTAGCTCAATTTATAAAAGCAGGTTGGGCTTCCCAATTTCAGAGGTCAGTTTTCACTGAATGCCCTCCATCATATCTTCACAGCTCACTGTTTCTTCTACTACTTTAAAAAATCCTGTTTTGATGTCATCCCGTCCTTTGACTAATTTTTTCTTTCACAGTACCATTACAGAAAAATTTTTACAGGCATAGCTGGCACATCTCCCAGAAACTAATCATATAAAATATGCAAAAGCATCACCCTGCTCAACAGATAAAAGCAAAGACACAAGGTACTGAGGTAATAGCACAAAACTTAGCATTCCCATGAAGCACAGTAACACAGCACATGATGGATTTTTGATTAAAACTCCCCTTTCACAACTCAACCCATCCTCAACAACTCCTGACACATTATTCTCTGCCTGTGTCACGGTTGAAGCAGGGTCTGCAAACCACAGGTGGGACTTTTTGAGCTTTGGCAACCGTAACTATATCAATCTTTCTAGACCTGCACTAAGTACCAGTCACTACTGTATGCACAGCATGGACAAAGGTCACTGCACAGAAGGTACTTCTGCTGCAAATGTGAAGGTATAGGGACTTCATAAAGTACCAAATATCCTCCTTATTTGCATTAGGGCCATTAAACACCACTTAATCCACCACCTTTGCTGCCTCCTCACTTTGAGAGGTTTCCCTTTCAATGCTTTGCTGCACCTGAGAGTCAGTCCCCAGCAGAAGCAAAGCTTTCAGAAATGTCTCCACAGTCAGCAAAGGACCCACCAAACAGTGGTTTTCTGATGATAAAGGCTATGCCCTCCTGAAAAACAAACTTTCACTCTTCTCAGGTTTTTCTCTTTATTACAATACCATTTCTTTACTATTAACAAGATTTCCCCATCTGATAAAAAACTCCAAAAAACTGACAAAGTCCACTTCTACCAGAACAGGACACCACTAATTCTGAAAAAAGGTTTTTAGTATAGGCAATTTTATCTTTCCTGAGAGATAATTTGTATTAAAAAAGGGCCAATCTCTAAAGATGTGTCAGAGATGACTAGCGTCGAAAAATGCAAAAAACTGAAATCAGCATTATATTACAGACTAAATCAAAGCCTAACACAGAACTTTCCATTTGTTACTCAGAAGTATCTCCTCAAAACTAAAGCCTTGGCAAGCTTTTTTCCTTCCCCCCCTATAAAACCTAAGTGCCTCCCCAGCCCTTTGCTGGTGAGCGACATCTATGCTTCCTGGTGCTTGGACAGTCCCACAGACAAGTGTCAACCAGCACAGCCAGCAAATGTGATCTTGGTTTTACACAGCTTGCAGATAACTCAGCCGACGGGCTACTGACAACCATCCAGCCAAAGAGCCAAACCAAAGCTTCTACGAGGTGCAGCTGGGCATCTGTACAACAGTGTATTAACACGTCTCCCAGGCACAGGGTGGGCAGAACTCCTTAAGCGCCACTATGGGGAAAAGACGGCAGTCCAAGCTGTGGAAAGTGATAGCTCCCTCTGCACATGGATGGGCTTGTCTTTTGAGAAACACACAATCATTTCTTTTTACGAAAAGCAAATTATTTCTGCTAAATTCAGCTAATAAATTCACTGTCAATCAAAAGCATTTTAACAAACCTGGAGAGAGAGCAGATTACACTCTTACACAGAATGTCCTGTGAGGGCTAAGAAAGCCTGTGAAGTTGTTCTTCAAATGCATTTCTATGTGGAAATAACCTGGCACCTAGCCCACAAAACAAACAAATACCTTGCAGTCTCACAGCAGAGCTATTTTGGCAACGCAGAGCTATTAGAGCTATTTTATGAGTTCTAGAAGCTTCACAATAACACAAGAAATTTCTCCAGAGAATCTACTTTATACTGCATTTAAGAGGAACTGACTCTAGCCTCTATCAGCAGGCTTGCTCTCTCTTCCTCATAAAGGAATGATTTACTTAGAGCGACACAGCAGCAGAGGCTAAGTAAGATAAGAAAACCAAAAACCCATCTAAACATCTTGAGAAGAAGGTGAAGCATGCTAAGCAACCAAAGGCACTCTCTATTTCGGGTCGCTTTTTTGTTCAGACACAACAGACCTTCCTGACTGTCCTGTGACAGCATCCCATGGTAGCCATGCATATATTCTTAACTTGGAGACTCAGTAAGGCATCAGACTCATTTCTCCATGATACCTAGTTTAGCTTCAGCACCGTGTATGTCAGATTCTCTGAGGTGCCAGTTCTGGAACTGTACTCAACATTTGTTGCTGCTTGAAAGCAACATTACAGAGTAATACTAAGCAATTACAGAATACTTTTAAAAAAAATTTGCATTTTAATGCTCAGTTCTTAGAAACTCTGTAACAGGCTTGTTGATCCTCTAACTAAAGAGGAGTTTCAATAAAAAGGCTAAGGAGCATATACATATTTTATGCTTTGAAATATCTGTCTCTAACACTATTCTGTTGGAATAAAGCTGAACAGTCAAAAAGCCTGGTAGAATCTAAATTTTATCCTCTTTCATCCTACAGGATGAGAACACATTACAGATGGATTTAAAAAACTATTTTCGTGCATTTGTTCTGTTTATCTTTTAAATACTTTGTGAGATATAAATATCCTTCAGTCAAGGGCAACAGGAGAATATGTAAGTCAATTCTCACCTTAAAGAAATATTCATATTGCTTTAGATATAGCCTGACTTGCATCTGAGTGATTCTGGCAGGTTCTTTTTTGAGCCTGCATTTTATTCTTCTATTTTTATTTCATAACCTATTTATGTTTTCAGATTAATTTCCTCCATAATGGCATTTTAAGCATTCATAAAAATCCTCGTGAATGTGGCTGGAAGCAAGTGCTCATCTCTCCAAGTAGTTTTAGGAGAAAAAGTCTCAGGGGAGCTCTGCTGACTGGATGTCCCACTGTTTTCTAATCCTCTTGCTATTACATGACTCCATTTTCTAGAAAACTGTGCCCTTCATTTACTTTGTGTCAACACTGTGATTGCTATTACATTTCTCCTCCTTTATCAAGTGCAGCCTTCCAGTTATCTGCTAGGATAGCTGAAGTCAGGTATTGAGCTGAAAACATTATAAGGTTGCATTGCTGGAAAAGAAGGCAGAACAGCATGTTTAGACACAAAGCACTGTAGCTGAAAGAGAAGAATGTTCTGAACAAATTACATCTCTGTGTAAAGGTAATCCACAGTATCCAATACCAAACTCCAATAAAGGACAGACGTTTGCGACATTAGTCTTCACTGACTAGTATGAAGTAAAAGCTTTTCTGGTTTTGAAAGCAATTATCCAAATGTTATAAGAAGTCCAGCTCCAATTCTCCTTTTATTTATACTTCATAGCAGGATTCATGTATCATGTTCTCAGGTTTTATTTCCTTACCTGTCAAGAAGCAAAGAAACAGCTCTTTCTACCAAACTGTTCAGCAAAGAAGTTTAAGTCTCTATGTTCAGCAACTGTTCACCCAATGCATGAAAACTGTACCTTGCCATACACAGAGGCACCCTGTAACTTATATTCACCACTTCTTCTGAACTGTCCACTGTAGTTACTGCAGGGTCAGTTATGTAACAAGCTAACACAGCTATCTTCTCCCCTACAGGAATATATTCTTATTGTACTTTTATCTGTTTAATACATAAACACAAACCAGATTACATAAGTGAGAGACAATATCATACCTCATCTAAAATTAGGAAAAAAATAGAAGTGACTACTGAAATAACATCAACTTTTTTATAAAAGAGTCATTTAGGTTGGAAAAAACCTTTGAGATCAAGTCCAACCATTAACCCAGCACTGCCAAGTCCACCACTAAATCATGTCCCTAAATGCGACATCTACACCCTCACAGGTGGTGGGTGAGCCCCTTCCCTGGGCAGCCTGATTCCAATGCCTGACAACCTTTTTAGGCAATGTTTTTTTTCTAATATCCAATCAAAACCTCCCCTGGTAATTTCCTCTCATCCTACTTCTTGTTTCTCGTGAAAAGTAGAGGTTAAGAGATCAAAGCAGAGGGGTTGTAGAGTCTCCTTATTTGTAAATATTCAAAACCCACCTGGACACAATCCTGTGCAACCTGCTCTAGATGAACCTGCTTTAGCAGGAGGTTGGATTAGATGATCTCGAGAAGTCCCGTCCAACTCCAACTACTCTGTGATTCTCTGAAAAGAGCCTGACCCCCACCTCGCTACGACCTCTTCTCAGGGAGTTGTAGAGAGCAATAAAGTCAACCTTGAGCCTCCTTTGCTCCAGGTTAAACACCTCCAGCTCCCTCATCAGAATCACAGAATCACAAGATCGATTAGGTTGGAAAAGACCTTTGAGACCATCGAGTCCAACCCATGACTTAACACCACCGTGTCAACCGGACCATGGCACTAAGTGCCACATCCAGCCTTTGTTAGACCCCTCCAGGGACGGTGACCCCACCACCTCCCTGGGAAGCCCATTCCAATGCCCAATCACCCCCTCTGTGAAGAATTTCTTCCTAATGTCCAACCTAAACCTCCCCTGGCACAGCTTAAGGCTGTCCTATTGCTGTTTGCTTGGGAGAAGAGGCTGGCCCCCGCCTGGCTACAGCCTCCTTTCAGGGAATTGTACAGAGTGATAAGGTCTCCTCTGAGCCTCCTTTTGTCCATGCTAAACAACCCCAGCTCCCTCAGCTGCTCCTCACAGGACTTGTGTTCCAGACCTTTGCCAACCTTTACTGCCTTTTTCTGGTTATGATCCAGCATCTCAACATCCCTCCTAATTTGAGGGGCCCAGAACTGGATGCAGTACTGAAGGTGTGGCCTCACTAGTGCTGGGTACAGGGGAAGAATCAATTCCCTGGTCCTGCTGGCTACACTATTGCTGATCCAGGCCAGGATGTCATTGGCCTTCTTGGCCACCTGGGCACACACTGGCTCATGTTCAGTCTGCCGTCAATCAGGTCCCGTTCTGCCTGGCCGCTGTCCAGCCACTCTATTCCCAGCCTGTAGTGCTGCAGGGGGTTGCTGGGGACAAAGTGCAGGACCTGGCACTTGGTCTTGTTAAATCTCATACTGTTGGACTCAGCCCATCTAGCCAGCCTGTCCAAGTCCCACTGCAGAGCCCTCCTACCTGCCAGCAGATCACTCCTCTACCCCAACTTGGTGTCACCTGCAGATTTGCTAATGGTGGACTCAATCCCCTCATGCAGATCATCAAGAAAGATATTAAACTGGACTGGGCCCAGCACTGATCCCTGAGGGACACCACTGGTGACTGGCCACTAACTGGATACAGCACCGCTCACCACCATTCTCTCCAGACATTTCTTAACACAGTGGAGAGCGCACCTGTCCAAGCCGTGGGCTGCCAGCTTTTCCAGGAGCATGCTGTGGGAGACAGCGCCAAAGGCTTTGCTGAAGTCCAGGCAGACACATCCACAGCCTCCTGCACTAAGCAGGCTGCCTGAGGTTGGACCACTTATATTCAGTATGGTATGCTAACAGCAACTGATTGTCTTGTTTATAAACAGTATTAACAGTTTATTTTTATAACTTTTCCTGCAACATATATGGGAATCCTTTTTCATTTATTATTACTTACAGAACAGTTTATCTTAATCCACATGTGTTCCTAGTGCATAATGTAAGGTTTATGGTTTGGTTAGCAAGTTGTCAGAGTTCAATTAAATAATTTACATCACTCATCAGTAATGCATGGGCTTTGGCAATACATTTCATGCCATCTGTTTCAAAAGTTTTGAGAGCTCAGAGATTAGTCAAACAGAATTACTAATTCTTAGTCTGAATGCATATTGTGACACTTCATTTCCCAATAAGCCACAAGGGAAAGCAAGCTTTGAAGTATTAATTCAATTTACAAAAAAAAAACAAAACAAAACAAAACAAAACCAAAAATAATTTAGTGGATCATCTATAAGGTCAGGTGAACAAACTAGACAAAACCAAGAACTAACTTAAAACTGTGAGAGACCTTTTATAATTCAAGACCTTTGGGGAAGAGATAAAAAAATAAATACTACTCAGCTTGATTTTATATTGGCCATATGTAGACAATCAGGTAAAATGGTTAAAAAAAATCTGATAATATTTTAATTCTAGGCTCTGCAGCTTATGTATACTCATAAGCTGGAAAACTTCTGAGGCAATTTTACTTTAGGCAAGGGCTCATGAAAAAAAAACTGCATCACGCATACACAACTAACAAAACAACTCCCACAAAACAATCTTTAGAAAGAGGAATCTTGTCTGTAGTACTTTCTCTAAGTTAATATTACTAAAATCCTTTGACCTGGTTAAGAACAGAGCCTGGGCTCAAGGTAAATAGCACATGACACAGAGGTTTTTGAGCATATCAAAGCAATGAAGAGACCAAGGTGGAAAGGCGGGACCCACACTCTTCACACAGCTGAAGCCTGAGAAAAGGCATCGAGCTCCTTATAGTGGATGACTCCCTGCTGAAGGAAGCCAAAGTATTGCCTAAGAAGAGAAAATCAGCTCTTGCCTGGTAAGAGCTCAAAACCTAAAAGAGAAATATAAAAAACTATGTCAAATTTTGATGTCAAAAAGTTTAGAGCAGCTGATGGGTAAATCTAATGGACACGGGGATTGTTATGTGGTAAGGGCAAAGGCTGAGGTACAAACAAGGTTTGCATTTCTCTTCAGGAGTCTCTCAGCTGAGTTGTTTTCTGAGGACAAGGACTTGTTTTCCTGATCTCATTACTTCAAAGAGAAATTCCGTCATTTGACTTTAAACAATATCTAGGGAAGATAACTTACTGGTGAGTTACAGTGTCATCTCATTTCTAGGTTTTCTATGGCTTTACATAGGATGTTCATATTACTGGCAGTTCTGCACAGGAGTTTACCGCCACTGCAGCAATACTTCACAGCAAGGAGCTTTTTCTGATCGCAGGGCTGCTGCTGGCACGCAAACCTCCTAAATAGATACTGCATTACCCTAAGTAAATAAGTAATGCCATTCTTAGAGCAGTAAATGAAATTCATTTGAAACAATGAGGAAACAACATCCGCAGAGGGACAGATGCTCTATCGACTTTCCAAAGACCTCCTCCATGCAGTCCTACTGCATCGCTCTACGATAAGAGTGTACACCAAGGCCTTTGCTTTGGACAGTAATTTAAAGTCCTTCATCAAAATCATGTACTTCCTGAAAAAATTCCTGGACTTACAGTATGCTGCTTTTATTAAAGCAGATGCAGCACTGCTACATTGCTTAAAGCAATTTGCTTTGCAAGACAGAAGCAACTGATTACGTCTGTCCACAGAGAAACTGGCACTTGGTAGCTGAAGTGGAATGGGCTGGTTTAACACAGAAGACCATAGGGAATAAAAGGAACATGGGAATGCCTACAATTTTCAGAGACCTAGCTGCTACTGAATTGTATTACCTTTTGTCAGTGCTCTCAAAATATACTGTCAAAGCCCACACATCCAAAGGAAGTGACTTAGAAGACACGAGGAACCACCTGCTGTGCTCTAAGCTAGGGAAATACTTCCTATTGTCCAAGCAAGTATGCTTGAATCTAATTTAATTATCTTGGGCACGCCAGAATAGGTATCCTTTTCCATTTCTCTTTCTTTCAGAATAATAATTAAACTTTTTTTTTTTTTTTTGGTATCATACTAGCTTTGATCCCAAATTTACACCAGCCGTCATCACCATCACTTGAAAGCACTCCTGTTGTTTCCAGCTCTTTGTTTAGCAAACTTGGAACACTGGCTAATCTCACTCAGATCACTTCACCTGTTTGTAAGAAATTTAATACGTACCCCTATAGGGAGGGAGGGACAGGGATGAAGTGACATGATGCATCAAGTTCCTTATGCCAACAAGTTTTTTCATGGAAATCACCGTTTGGCAAAGGAACATGTCAGATTACTGAGCAATGTGCTGCCTCCAGTATTTTGTCTACAGGGTATTATGTAACGGCTGCTCTACTGACAGTACTTTCCCTTTCTGGGGGAAGGTAGGCAGGCAGTAGGAAAGCACTTTCACTTTGAGCTCAAAGGATCTTCCTCCCTGGCCGGGAAAGATAAATCTAACAGAAAAAGAGATTACCAACTTATTGGATAGTGAATGTTGAGCTCATTCTGAAACTTAAGTGTTAGCATGAGGTGTCCAAACCCAATATTTTGATGTCTAGACAGGGAGATGCAATATTTTAGTGCTGCTTACATAACCATTAATGGAACAAGCTTTCCATGCAAAGCAAGTGTATTAAAATCATTTCATGAAGGCAGCTGTGCTAGTCTTTAGTAAAGACAATACTCTAGCCACACTTCAATACCACACATATTACACTATACATATAGTGAGGAAGAAATTCAGGAAGTTCCATGTGAAACTGGCAAAAGTATGAAGTACAGCAGGAGTGCTTTTGGAAGTAAAACCTGTGCTCAACCAATTCCCTTCATTGCTGTGAAGGAGAAATATATTTTTTGCCTCAATTCAAAATAAGCTGCATTCTATTCCACAACTTAACAGAGACTTTAAGAAAACACACAGCTCCATTGATCCACTTGGCTTGCCTATTACAGGGTACTCAGACTTGTATGTCTGAAAAGCCATATAGTTTAATGATCAAAGCCAAGCAACTGGGAATCAAGCCACATGGTTTATCTTAAAGAGAAAAAAAATATTAAATGGCTTAATTGATTAAGGTTGGGACTGTTCCTTGCTCAGGTGCTCAACAGAGTAAGAGCTCAGTTCTCTAGGAACAGCAATAACTAGGTGCAACCTCAACCTCTGCCTTCACCCAAGGCCCAACCTGCAGAGGGATGGTATTTTGTACTTAAACCATTACAAAGGTAATAGGAAGTTCCCCTGGAGGGTGGCTAACTTTTCTTCCCATTTAGGAGACAGTGCAGGTGAGCAGTGTCCAATCTGTGCTGGGCAGAGCCATGCCTCAGTGCCTCTGTCAGCGCTGCCATGCCCGTGCTCGCCTCAGCAGTTGCCTCAGGCTCACACTCTGAAGCCACGTGGTGTTGGAGCAGCAGATCCAAGTCCCACTGGCTGAGCAGGCATGGCAGGAACTGGCTGCTTCTGCCCTCCATCCGCTCTCTCCTACAGACTCACCTTCCCACAGGCACCTCATTGCGGTGGGTTGAGAAGCAAATCAACTGGACCTTCAGCAACCTTCTCCCAGCTGCCACCTCCTCCGGGGAAAGAGAGGGAATCTGACCCTCCCTCCCACTGTCCACGATCAGATTATGTGCCTTCAGCACCCCCAAACATGATGCCACCATCAGCTGCATAAACGACCTCAGCAGGCTACAGGCGGCCTCAAAGCACCTTCAGTAAATGAGTAATTCCATCAGGAGTTTTGGAGTGCTTTACCAATGAGGGAAAGGTAATAATGGTTTAAATGGCTGATTCTGGCATGAACAGCACTCAAACAATTAACAAAGCTTTTCTAAACTCCTCTGCCAAGGAGCCACATAATTAGTGTCTCCTTCCAGGGAGGTATTTACATTCAAATCCTGTTTTCTTTAGTCAACAAACACCAAATACTACTCCTGATTCTCCCATCATCATGTAAACTACATCTTTTATTGCTGCCTTAGTACCCACAAAAAGAAATACTAAACACATTTTGATACCTAACTTACTTTTCCCCTCTAGTTACAATTAGATGCTTCAGCTCATAAAGCAGTGAGAGGCTGGCTTTTTTCCACTACCACCAATCTCTCTTTTCAGATCTCACACAATCACCCTTGAATTTCAGGAAGTTATTCCTATCTCTCATTCTTGATCTGAAACATCTGGAAGTGGAATTCCAGATTTTGACTTGTGTAAGTGAAGAATAATTTAAAATAATAAAGCTCAAGGGCCAGATTACATGCAAGGAAAGCAACCGTGCAAGGCCCTCGGAGGGTATGAGGCTGAAGGAAGGAAGGCCAGATGGGAGAAGAGGCCAGATACAGTAGTCCACATGAACATAAAGTTTTCTTCACTCTGTTTCCGAACAATTACACAGTGAGGTATTTTAGAACTTAAGTATAAACAAAAATTTCCTGATGTTTCAATGCACGCTAAGTGTATTTATTCACACTGATTGTACTCAGGCTCTTATTCATACTTTTCAGTGTAAAAGCACAGCCAGACAAGGATAGGATCACCTACTACAGGGAGTCTTCATTTGTGAGCAAAGGCTCTGAATGTAAATACTGCAAATTCAAGAGAGGCTCCTGGTAGAAAAAAAATAAAACCAGAGACATTGGAGCAATAATGAACTGTTCAGATTTTAATAACCCTTGCGCTAGTTCAAAAAAAACCGTATTTTTTCTACAATTTTTATGTGAGAACCACACTACAGAACACTGTGTATTTGTAACACTTAACCTGAAGAAGCTTTTTTCACTTAGCTACAACTAAATGAATTCTTTGGTTCTGCAGTGAGCGTAAGAATGTGAGGACACTAATTCCAAACTAAGCCCCTTACAATTTTATTGAAAGCTAAGTCATGAAACATACAGTACCACAGAGAGATGGTCCCCAAGCAGGAAAGGAGAATATTTCATTTTGCCTCATTTGTACCATACCACATTTATAACAAAGCACAATTAAGACGTAATCCTGGATGATCTCAGACAGGAGCAAACTACATTGATAGGAAAAGTTTATTTTTAGTTATATTCAACAGAGCAGGATCAGACCAAAATAGCATTTTATCTGAAGCTGACAAAGAAAGAGATGGAATATGTAGATAGGTAGCCTTTGAAACGGACCAAAATAACATTGAGAACAGCTTTTTAAAATGGTGCCCTACTGTCTCCCTGAGTAATAAATTGATCACCATACTGAGCATTCTTGTTAATCATCCCATACAGCACAGTCTTCCCTACACCACTCTGCCTAATGTGGAATGGTATTCTATTTTTGAAGGGCAATTCCTTTCAGTTGCCCAAGGACAATAACCTTAGTCTCAGTTAACTTGTCAGTTTTGTCATATTTTGAAACTAATATCACAGCTCATGACATCTCAACAGACCATAAAAATGCTCCCTACTCTGTTGTCCATAGCAATACAGTTGTTACCAAACCAACACTAAAATACCCATCTTTTAATTTCATTTCCCTAGAACCAGGCTGGAGATGGATACTTCAGAACACAAGTATTCAACAAATTAAAAAAAAACAAGACACAGAAACATTAGGATTAAAAGGCCATCTGGCCGTCACCATCTCCTTACTTTGGCATTGTGCTAACTCAGCCATCCTGTTTTCTCACAACATCCCTCAATGCTGCCTTTCTCTAGAAAGAAATCTAGGTGTCTTTCGACTTCATTTATGCTTTTAGCTTCAAAATAACTTCCCCGAAATTTATTCCATATGTTTACCATTCATTCTCTCATGAAACAGCCCATAACCTGAACAGAAATGGATAAAAATTTCCCCACCAAGCTGACATCTGGCTGTCTCTTTCTGCTTCTCCTGGGCCTTCCCTGCATACACACCAGGCTGACTGAGCTACCGATAGAGTTTTCTTTTCTCTCCCTAGTGAAAAATTTATAACCAGCAGTTCTTTGTGTCTCACCTTATTGGAAATGTATGCTGAAGGTGCTACGATTTTTTCAAATAAATTACATGAAACCTAACCTTTTGTACTATTAAATACTATAAAATATGTACTGTTTCCTTCATCAAACTCTTTAGAAGTAGTTATCAAAGACCAGTGAAGACCAGTAATAGTCTGAGAAGCTCCAGTCTCACATTTAAGAGGAATGTTTCAGGGCATATCCAGGCCCTTGTAATAAAGTCTGACAGACATGCAGTCTCACATGGTTCTCCTTTATACACCAGTATAAGGAAATTAATTCAAAACAATCCATTTAATGTTAATAGCATTAAACTACCACAAGAAAAATTTAGTTCAGTCTTGAATTTATACCAGTACCTTGGCGTTCAGAAGAGTCACAGAAGTTGTACATTAATCTCTTACCCACTCTAACGGGTTCCATGTGGGACAACGTGCTCTGTCACCCAGTGAAATGGTAGAGCTGGATCCACAGAGAAAATCCGTGGTACCTCAAGGGGCCGTTCTTTCTTTGCATATTCTGATAGAAGCTTATTTGGCTACCTAATTTTCACTGAAAACTCAAAAGAAATGTAGGTAATATTAATAGCAGAAAACTGGTAGAAAACAGTAGAATTCCATGTTGGAACTTGACTGCCAGTTTTGTGGCACTGCAGAACATTGGCCTTCCATGTCAGAGCCATCAGAGTACACAACCCATGACAAACAAGTTGTTGTTTCTCTCTATGAGCAGCACCAAGAGAGTATCTGGCCACTCGGGACTGATGTAACCTGAACTCTTTATATTTGCAGCATATTCAGGAGCTCTTATGATTACAAGGAAATAAAAATACTAAATCAAAGCAGAGCTTTATTTTGCACACGTACTCCGGAGCAGAAATAGAAGGAACCTACAGTAGTATTTAATCACTGTAACCCGGTCTCATACTGTAGTTAATTCCATGATAGAAGCTAACCTTCCACTTGACCTGAGTGCCACAGATGAAGATACACTAGACAAATGAAGAGAACTTGGACTCAAAAATTATTTAATCTTAGCCCTTTGGAAAAGTAAAAAAAAAAAAAAAAAAGAAGAAGAATAAAGATCAAGCAATTGGTTGTATCTGCTCAAAGGAAAACTGCAGTTCAAATCACCAGTGACTTTACTGAGGAAGTAAGCATGAAATGCTCCTGTAGCTGATGACTGAGACACTATTTCCCTTCTGTTTTGCCACAATACATGACGCTTTCTTTAAACACAACCCATTAAATATTGCTCTGAAAAATCCTTCAGTTACTGAAAGGGTTTCTAAGGAGCTCAGAATGCTGGAATTTCAAACCCCATAGGAGAATTTGGTTAGAAAGACAGATGTGGTCATATTCATGAGAACTTGTTTTCCATATTCTTAATCACCTCCAGACATTGCAGAAGTCATATTGTGCAGGAAAGGTACAGGAACATATGCTTTGTTAGCTGCCTACAGTGTGTTACATTCCAACTAAGTATTAAGTATCTGGAAACCAAACAAAACCTCATGCTTTATCAATAGATAGAGAGTCCCACGACTGATAACATTATGGAACATGCTTGGGAACTAATGGTTTCTCTGCTGCGGAATGAAGGCATTAATCATGTAATTTAGAAATCATAAATACTACTTCACAGACTTCTGATTACATTACCCATCAAAAAAAAAAAGAAAAAACCCAAACCAAATCCAGGACTGATATCAACACAATTCTACCTCAAAGGTAATAGAAGTCAGGACTTAATTCCTGTTCCAGCCTTCATGTGAAGCATACCAAAAAATCTTGTCTTTCTGATGCTCAAACTCTGTTAGTGAAGAGCTTAAAAATAAAAAATAAGCAAAGCCTTCTGCCAAGTATTTTTCCTTCAAAAACTTCGCTAGTACATGGCATAAATAACACTCAATTCTTTCTTTTCTCTGATATTTTGAAGCAAATGCTGCCAACAGAATAAACACGTGAATAAAGCTTGCTGTCAAAAAATGAATCAAGTCTGAGACTTACCAGTGTTTTTTATGGGGAAAGAAATGACTAGCAGGTGAAGTAGATACTGCCTCATTAAGCTGTCACATTACATTTCATTAACGTCTTTCAGTTTCTAATGGGATGAGAACTATAAATGTTTACTAAATTACCCAAAAGTGCTCAAAATCTTTCCATTAGCTAATAAAAATTTGCTCCCACAACGATTAAAAAAAGCAAAGCCAGTCTGCATATCTTTCCTTGCTTACTTTTTGAAAAACAAAGAAAAACCACAAATACCAGGCCACACTCAGAGGGTAGAGTTGCTAACAATTTAAGTGACAAAATTAACTAGCAAATGTATCAACAAGTTGCTCCTCTACAAAATAAAGACAAGCATCAGAGACAGAATTATATATTTTAGAAAATTAATTTCCATTTGGAAATGTATTTTTAGTAATTTTCCCTTTTCACAAAAATAGCCACAACTCATCCTTATTAGAATGCTAGTCAAGTCTGTTTCTGCAAAATTTTAAGTCAGTACCTTTCAGCACCCAGATAGTATTTCTAAGGAGAAAGTGTGATAAATACAGTCTTACTGCTTGACAAGGCAATAAAAGAGATTTTCAGCTTGTATTCATAAACCTCTTCCTTTCTTATGTCATTACATTAAACAAGAAATTATAGCTCAGTCACTGAAACGGCAACCTAATTAGGCTGAAGAAAACACTCAAGTTTTGTAGCATTTTGATACTGAACTCTCTATTTTTTCACACAGAATTTTTCCATAAAACCTTTCTTTGATTTTAGCACCTCATGGTGAATTCAGGTAGCTTTTCTGTTACAGGTTTTTTGGTTTGGCTGTGCTGAAAAATTCTGTATAGTTTTGATTTATACTCTGTTCCACATAGAAATTTGAGGGAACAGGTCATTCCAGATGCTGTGTAAGACAGTTTTCTGTTTTCCAGACAGTGTTATCTACAAGATTTCAATTTGTTTTATGTTTTCCTGTACAGTACAGTAACCAGGAACTGAAAGGTTAAAGACTAACTGGAACATCAAATTATGGGTTAAAAGAGATTAATTTTAAAATAAGATTTTAAGGAGAAAATGATGTGAATATGCTAAAAATGCAATTTTTCAAGATGCACAGAATACTTCTCTGGCAAGTAGAGTTCTTTTATTCCAGTCCTTACTTACATTCATACCTGATCATTGAGGACTGTCATTCAACATCAATCTTTTGTCAGATGTGCTATTTCAATATCTTAAGTTGTCACAACACTGGCTATGACTGCTAACTACACCTTCAAAACTAATACAGGGAACTAGCTGCAGATTCCCAATTATTTTCCACCAGCTTTGTCACAAGGTGAACTGCAGGGAAGTACCTGTACCTTCACTGCCTTCCAACCACACCAAAAAGCCTGGACAGCCATTCATTAACAGAACTTCGCTCCACATTTCTTCGTCATAATCTCCCATCACCTTTTACTTCCCCGTACGCTTCCCAAATACAATTCTTCTAACCATTCTCTTCAGAGGGAATGGGTGGTTTAGCAATTATTGCAATTTCTTTTTGTACCATTCACACACTGCAAAGAGAATGCAGTCAAAAAGAGTCTACAGCTGAGATAGTTTGTCATCTGGGTTCTGGAAATAATTAACCTGTTGCTTCAATAGCTCTAAGTTTCATTACACAGATTTTTTGACACTGTGCAAGTCTGAGTGACTGCAGCAAAGCGCAGACCTTCAGATACCATTGCCATTGAGCAGTGATGTGTTGACAGTGTTTTTCTTCATTTCTCGGAATTTTTCTATGGTCAAGAGAAGCTAGACAGCTCAAGAGTGGTTCCCCATGAGGCTCCAGGACAGGCTGGCCTCACCAGTTGTCTGTTGACCCTTGCTGAGCTAAGGACTTTGTCAGAGCAGATAGCTTCTCCGGTAAACACTCCAAAGAGCTGCAAAAGGAAAAAGCCAGACTAAGAAGCTCCATCCCATTACAGCTCATTAAACACTGGCTTGGATCCAGGCAGCTTGGCAGACAGTGGGCAAAAAGGAAAAGCAAGAAAAATGACAATCATCTTCAGCAGAACATGAATTGTACTGTTTCTCTTTATCTCTTGGACAGCAAAAACTGCCAGCCGAGGGTAAGGACTTCGGAGACAAACCCTCCCACCACCTGTGAAAAGTAGCCCCAGGAAGGAGGGCTCTGCTGCCAGTATCACACCAGCCTGGCTGCCGGTGGAAAGGCAGGCATCCTGCCCACTCCCAGAAGATCTGTCCAGTGCAGGAGAGCTTAGCTTAATGCCTAGTGACAGCCCAGAAAGCTCTCTGTCCTGCTCTTTCAGCGCCCAAGCCACCCTGTTCATCACTATCCCACCTCTTACACCAGCAAAGACAAAGTGGTATACAGAGGGTTACTACGGAGAGGTTGGTTTGGGGGTTTTTTCTGATGATTTTGGTGTTGTAGGGCTTTTTCTTGTTTGATTGATTGGGGGAGGGGGGGACTGTTGGGGTTTTGTGTACGTGTGCGTCTTTGGTGGGGTTGTTTGTTTATTTTTATAGGGGGAGCAGTATCACTGTTGCAATGGATTAGTAAAACCATATTCAAGCTATCAAAACAAGAAAAATTAACTTGAATCCATACATCATGTCAGTAAGTCAGCAAAAAAAAACCAAAATGAAGTAGAACAAAGAATTATGTAAGGTCTCAAATCAACCATCACTTCAAGCTTTTCATTCACTCATTTTTCTGGTTGCTTTATAGTTGTGTATTTAATATTACTAACTAAAAATAAAAAAATGACGAAATCAAATCTCATCTATTAAAACTCACAAAGCATATTAGAATAAAATATACTCAGGTTCACTTCAGGTCCTGTGAGAAGAAACAGACAGCAATAAAAATTCTTGTAATAGAGAATCTTTTAAATAACAATTATTCACAGTGATTATAGAATCTCTCCTAAGGTATGAGTGCTCATTTTCTCAATTCCATCAAAGGCTGTGTATATAAAGCTGTGCAGCTCTCATGGTGATAGCTGGGCCAGAAACATTTTTCTAAAATAAAATACTGGTGGCAAAAAGGATTCCTTCACAGTTCCATTTGAGCAACCTGCAAATTTGGCCCCATTCAGCTATCAGGATCCACTCTCTCACCTTTCCCACTTCCCTTGTCTCAGCTGATCCTCAGTATCAAAATAAAACCAGTCCTTTTTTAACAAAAAGAAATACTTGGAACTAGTTAATTTCTCAACTCATTACAACATAGTAATCAGTTTCTCTGAATTGTTAGGTAGGTACTACTGCCCTTGAATCTTAACTTCTCTAAGGAATTACTCCTGCTCCCTGTAGGAAATTACTCCTGAAAGTCTGGAGCCCTATACCTGAAAATAAATTATAATTTTCCACCTTTTTTACCCCTTCTTTTTTTTAAAGGAAATGGCAACCAATGAGTAAAGGACATCCGTAAATGACTAAAAATTTCTTCTTCTAAAGTTCTGCTTTATCAACTGTCAAACAGTCTTGTGGAGAACAGTCTTCTCTATGATGAATCATCAATTACTGGGGCTGAAGGCATATCCAAAATGCCAGACAGCACTCTCCACAAATATCCTTTAGTCAGGCTATGCATTAAGATAACCATACATCTAAAATAAGTCAGAACTCGGGACTACAGCATTTAGTCAAGACGCACAATGAACTTTGTTTCTTGGTTGATGGCCACGTTAATCAGAAAATGTCCCATTTCTTTCAGACAAATGATTTCACAAGTTTACCTATGAATAACAAATGGCTCAAAAGACAGGAAAAATAAATGAGTTCACAAGATGACACTTGTGAAGTTCCGTATTTTCTTAACACTGGATGAACAGAGAAAACAAAAAGATAAATTTTTAAAAGGAAGTGTAACAGAAGTATTGGACAACTGTGAATAATCTCTTTCCTGTGATGTATTTCCCTGAACAACTAAGCGTGGATAAAACTTCTCTTAACAGAACAGGAAGACAAGTCCTTCTTTAACCCCCTGACGAAAGAACCAAGTTCTTTTGTAGCTGTTAGGGGAGATTTGCCATGAATGTGCAAAACAGATCTCTCCTGCTTGATACTATATAGAACTACAGCACAGCACTTTCCATGACCACGGCTTTATTTCTCCTTGGCATGCTCCTTGGAGATATGAAGGTTTTTTTACTTTATGGAAAATATCTATATATTGAAGTGTCCTTTTCTGTTGGCAAAAGCTCCCCACTCAACCTCTAAATATTGCCTATCTAGTTTTCAGTTGCACTTTTTAGCCAAAAAAAATAAAAAAAGAAAATAGAAAAAGAAACAAAAAACCCAAAGAGATGCCAATTTTAAAAAACACATGCTCTGTTTTAAAATAAACTCCTTTGAAAAACATCAATATTACACGATGAAAATGATTATTTATTTTATGTCTGTTACTATTTTCTCAAGTCTGTTTCCAAGCCTCTACTTCTCAAAAGCACATTCAATAAAATCACTCAACTGAATGACTTCCTATTCAACACTAAGAATAAAGAGCCTACAATCTGGTTTAAAATTATTGATGTCTAAAAAGCATTTCCAATTAATGATAAAGCTTATGTATGAACAGTAGAAACAGTGAAAGACTAATTGTAGCTGTTACAGCTACATCATCAAACCCCTGCAAATCACATCTTATGTTGACTCACACTACGTATTTTTTATGTCTGCATTCTGTATGCATTTATATAGGCTTTTTTGGGTTGGGTTCTTGTTTCCCCTTCAGTAAGCACGTTTCAAGACAGAAGTGAGAGGAAGAATAACTTCAGCATTCACCAGAATGCCAATTGCAGATGAAAGCTGTACTTATCCCAGTGACAAGCAAAGCACAAAAAGTGGAAAGATAAGTTCCTTTGTGGTTTTTGCTCTGTCTATTGCCTTGTCATCACCAAAAAAAGATTCTGTTTATGACGGAAAACTCTGTCACAGACATCTCTGTCCAGGCCTTAAACCAGCTGATTGATTCAGGCAGAAGTACGGCAGTATCAACATACCAGTTACATTCCTTTGTGACTTGATAGATATTAGTTTTCTAAATGCAAATGAGGAATGAGAACATAGATACACAGGAAGCCTCTTCCTTCATGTAAAGTCTAGTGGAAATAATCACTGTGGCTTTGGCCCTATCTTTAACCTTCTTGCATATCAGGATTGGATAGATGACACTGTCTCAGTAACCATATTTGTGCTACCTCAGGTTAAGCTTTTCTCAGCAAAAATAAGATATGTTTCCTACAACATTAATGATGATTTAAACTCTAAGTAACAAGCTCAGGAGAAAGTCTCTAATGGATCTATCTATAGATGCATTGTAAAATATTTTTCATTAGCATACAAAGCAGTATTTTTGACTGATTTTTTTCTGCCAGAAGTTGAGCATCAAAGACAGTGATCCTGAGCCACAAGTGTTTCAGGCTCTGCTCAACTCCTGCATATGGTTTTCCACACAGATTGCAACTCATCCTGATGCACAGAGCTGGAAGAACAATTTGCTTTAGTCCTAAAAGGAGTCATTTAAATAATGTTTTTTACAAGGATACTTTTTGTTCTTTGCTTCTTCACATACTCATTGGGCACCATGTTTTAATTACGGTGATTTGTATGTGGTGTACTAACACCTGTCAGGTGATAAAGAAAGAAGAGTCTCTAGGTCACCAGTACAAATGCTAACATCTATACATATCTGAAATATACCTTGACACCTACAAGATCACCACCTCTGGTAAAAAAGTCAGCTGAGACTAAATAATAAGGCATTTTACAAGGGCAGAGAGCTTTTCTTCACCCTTTTGTAGGCTAAATTAGAGGTCCAACAAGCATCGTTGGATATGGTGTTATAGAATGGGGACTACAACTTCCTGCATTTTACAGACACAGTAAGAGAATAACATTTCAGAAGTCACTGCTTGACTGTTTCATTACTAATTTATTTCCTCCATCCTCCCTCTGATATTCTGATAAAGTAATTTACACTGCAGCAAGGACAGGAAGAAGCTATATGCTAAGGAATGCTGATTCTGAAGAGCACTCTGTATTAAATAGTAATGTGCCTTCCTTACTATTGTACAGGGTATATAGAGAGAAAGAAAGGAAACTATGACTCATATTTTCCACTCAATTTATACAAGGGCTTCCATTAACATACCAACAACCAAATGTGTGCAGCAAGGAGAGTATACTCTCTTCCCCAGTAAATGTAAACTATATGTCCACATGCACACACATCAAGAGGATATGATTACATCCAGTGTAATCAGAAACTCAAATAGTTTGTGACATCCAAACTCTAGATGCATACATAGTCTTAGGACCATATTCTGTCCTCATAAGGATACTCACAGGTTGCATGGATTGACACATTTTATTGAAGCATCGCAGTAAAACAGATTTTGATAACTACTTCCATACTTCCGTAGTATTTGGCTCTAGCACCTCACAGTGAGAACATAATTCATATTAAGCCTCACCCTGGAGCCCTGGATACTGACAAATTCAAATTCAAACCTCCCCTCTTCTATGCCTGCTCTTAGGTGGATCATGTAACTGCTGATCTTCTGATTAATAAATAAATGACTATTAACAAACTGCTGTCAATTTATGAAGTGATACTTTATCTATCCTTCAGAAAGCAATGATTTCCCAGCATTTCTCAACTTTCACCACATCATAACAGCACCTCTCTCTAACAAACCCTACTGTGTACCTGGGAAAATTATGATCATCCTTGCCACCATACAAATACAGACAGCAGAGACTATAAAACGCAACTCTCAATTCCAATAAAGATACGCTGGTATAACAGCAAATAAAATTAGTTTTATTTAACTTTTCAGCTTTAGTGTTAGACTTACTTAAGAATAATCAAAATCACTCCACAAGAAAAGATAGGGGAAAAGAGAAGGGAAAAAGGATGAGGCAAAGCCTCAGCTGTAACTCAAGGTGCCATGTAATGGTTCTGCCTTGGCTCTTTGCAGCATGAGCAGAAGCAGGTGAGCCCAACATGGTCCTGCCTGCCCTCTGGGCCAGTTGGTATGGCCAAGCAGACCATGGTACCACCATGCCTCTGTTTCTCTGCTGAACACCCAACAGTATCAAGCAAACATGACAGGACATCTCACCTGCAGATCTCTACAACCTGCCCAGTGCCTTCTCTCCATTTAGTGACAGGAGAAGAAGAGCATTTGTGGTTTGGATAAGGGATTAATCTCACAGCAGTGCACTACACAGCTCCCTGATTTCTAGAAGAGATGGTGTGGAAAAGACCTAAGCAATTTCACAGAGAATAAAGTTCTAGAGTAAGACCTCTATGGTTAAACACCATGTACTATGAATCCCCTTGAGTGTTGCAAAGCATTTTATAATAATTAAGAGCACGTAAGAACACCTTTCATACCAAAGCATGTAGACTTTGTCTTGTGCAAAATGCTAAATAAAATCTGAATAAAATCTTCCAAATATTCTTACTAAGTGTTACTACACTTACTTGGTTCTATAGATCTTAATGGTTTAAAATAAGAATGAAAAAACAGTATTCAGGAACAGTGCGTTAAAAGTTGGCAGCAACATGTCAAAGCACAAAGGAAAAGAGATGGTTTACTATTTCTTCTCTATATTACTGAAGCACCAAACCTTATGGTAACCTTCAGAGCTGCCATAATCACTTAAACTACTACTGCTACTATTATTGGCATGTAGTAGTCCAAGGACATTAGCCTTGGGTTCCACATTTTAAAAAAATAGCCCAGGGAGATGTTCTTAACAGAGAAACCTATATAAACCAAGCAACACTTAACCAAAAGCTAGTAAGACTTAGTGAATGATTCTTTTTATTTCGCACATTTTTCATTTCAAAATGCCCCTTTTCTTCTAGAAAAGATATTTATGCAAGAGATTGTTGTTTACCATTTGCATAACAGGGTATTATTCAAGCGTTTCATATATACTGGTTTACCACTGAGCACAGGAAAAAGATTTTGTGTGAAAGAGGAGTAGTTTTCTTTTTTTTTTTTTTTTTAGCAAATCCACAGGTTCAGGCAGTTCATAAAGGACCCTATAAAAGCTTACATTTCAAATGTAGTAAATTGTCAGAACTATAGAAAAAGAGCAAGAAATCCATGTGCAAATCAGCCGTATTATTCTCTCCACTACTGCTGCTCAGAACAAACAGTTCAATGATTACAGTTCAGACTATATTTAGGATAAAGTAAGCACAAGGTGTCATGCTAAGGAACAAGAAAGGGTGGGAAAAAAAAGCTGATCATACTTTCTGAGAAGAGTTGTACAGTTAATGTACAGTTGATGGAAATAGTTTTTCTTTACCATAAGGTATATCCAAGAGGTTTGTAAACCTAAGTTTTCCTTGCTTATTCCTAGGCGGTGAGAAGGAAGAGAAACCAGACAGCTATCCACTGGGGAAAGACTTGGATGCGTCTGCATGCCTAATGAACACAGCGATAAAAATCTATCCCTGTAAACTTTATAATCTATTTAACACGTACCTTATCCTCAGTGGAAGAGAGCACATTCCTTCAGGATGTAACACTGCAACGGAAACCTCTGTCAGAAAAAACGTGGTACACAGCTGAGGATCAGAACAAAGTGTTAATATCTGGTATGTGTTTTCCTGGACATGTATTCCTATGCTGCCATGGAAAAGGGGGTTTGCAGGACTTTACAGTAATTTTGAAAGCTTGTCTTACTCAGACATATTATTCAGAAGCTTATTTTTGACTTGCACTTGCATTATATTTATATACACTTGCATTGTAATTAGCTTAGTTTCCCAAGCAGAAACAGTTTGGAGTTTTATTTTCTGTTTCTGTCAATTTTGCTGTGTTTGAAAGGTAGAATTTCCTCTCTCACTCACATACAACCAAATTTTGTGAGAGAGAGACGAGGACAGAGAGCCTTTGGCCATCTTAAGTATTTTACTCCAACAGCCAGCACACCTCAGAAGTGAAAGATGCTAAATCTTCTTGAGGAAACTCAGTTCATCAGCCAAAACAAACTGAAGTACAAGTGAAGCCAAGCCTACAGCTTCAGCCACTACTTGTATCTGTGAACTCCCCAGCAGCTCTCCCCTCACTTGTATCACTTCAGGGGCACAAGCCTCAAATGATAGAAGCTGGCTATCACTTGTATCAGTCTTTCCCACAGGAGATTTAGTACACTCACTAATAATTTTTAAAAAAATCATGTCTTCCATCCAAACTGAGATGATGCATAGACCACTCTATCTGTATTCAAATTTTGTTGATACTCATTGCTGGTATTTCCCTGCTACTAGCTACATAACTGAAAACATATCCTTCACTCTAGTTGTTGAGGGAAAACTAGGGAAATTCCACTACAACACAAAGCCTTCAATAAAGATGATGAGGAACTCTGCTGTCTCTGGTTTTGACCCTATAAACAAGGAGAAAAAGTCCCACGCCTCAATTCTGCAAGATGATTAAATTTGAACAAATCAATAAATTTAGTTTCACCTCAGTTTCACTTTCCAACAGCTTCATGTTGTGACCTATTAATGTAAATCTACTGTAATTGTTAAACTTTCTCCTCCTCCAACAAATGAAAAGCAAACAAGTATTTCACATACACATTCCACTTCTGGTCTTTGATACTTTGATACAAAACACGCTTTGTTTACTTGTATCTTCTTTTAAAGTCAAGCCACTACATTTCAGCGCCAGCAAGAACGTAAATCTCCAAACAATAAGGTATGGTGATACATAGCTTAATACACAGCTGACAGGATTAAGTGTTTACTTCACAGTCATTGTCACCTCTGCCCACACTCAGAATATCAAATAGAGCATAATCACAGAGCTGTGACAACAACAGTTCCACAAAAGGCTGGCCATGGAACCCACTGGCATTACAGTGAATCAGTGAAGCCTAGTATGCACCTGGCTATAAAAAAGGAGTGGCTTTTGCAGAAGTTGCACTGCGTGCATGTGTGTATTTATGCGTGGAAATGTTTGCATGTGAACATGTGTATAGATGTCTATTTGCCCACCCTGCATTGAGATTAAACATTCAAAAAGACTAATTTCAATAATCACTGAACATTTCAAAATAGATTTTAAAGGACTGAACACTGCATAAATGCGAAGAGAAACTTCTTATTCTCCAATTACAGCACAGGTTGGATCTCCAAAAGAGCCTAAGGCTATGGTAGAGATATAGGAGCTGGCTCAAAGTGAATCCATTGCAGGTGTAAGAGTCACTTTGTGCTTCTCAGCAGAGTAAATCACCATGCACAGGGGCTCCACGTTGAGCCTGATGAACCACCTTTGCCATCGACCACCGCGAGCTTCTCTAAAGCTGAGCACAAACTCAGTGGGAGCAGAATCAGGTCAATGAATCAGGTCAATTCAGCTTCTGAATATTCAGGCATCTGCAAACATCTTTTGCTGTTGCTTAACTTCATGCGGAATTGCTGCTTAGCAACTACAAAACCATTTCAGTTAGGAATGAGAACTTTGCATTGTGGAGATTAGCCTTGTATTTCAGTTTGCTTTAAATATAAAAAAGGCTTCAGCTATTTCCCAAACCTGATCATTAGCAGGGCTTCTCTTGGACCCACTTGCTTAGATCATAGAGAACTTTCCAGCACTTTAAAGGAATCAATTTGCTAGTATTACTCAGCAACTAGAGTACCTCCACTGTTACGGCATGGTTTTAGCTCCCAGGTACTGAGAGAAAATGGATTGAATCAACTACCATATACAGACACATTTTTCCTGAGAAAAATCTGGACCACTGCCAAATGCAAAGTCACATCTTCTCATGCAAAGCATGAGGGGCAGAGTTACGGCAGGGCAACCTTATCAGAGACAGCTATGAATTCGAAGACAACTCTGTGACTGTGGCTAATAACCCAAACAAGAGGAGCATCTGCAGATGCTGCAACTGAAGCCATTCTAAGCCATTCTAGCTTACACATGCACTGAGGTAATGCTGGTACTTCATACATTAGTTAGATCCTTACTGAAATTAAGAGGTCAGTACCTAGGATCAATTTTAAAACGTGAATCTGACTATTTGGAAACAGTTCAGAGAACAGCTAAATAGTATTAGTCAAGGCTTGGAAATGTGCCTCAAAATGAAAAGCTTAAGCACTTAATCTATTTATTTTATCAAAGAGAAGGTTAAGATGTGACCTGATTATGGTTTATAAGTAGCTACACATGAACAGACTCCTCAGATTAGACAGCCATTTACTCCAGCAGAGAAATGCATGGCTAGAACCAAGAGCTAGGAAAAAAGTGTAAGTATAAATGTTCAAGTGAGATGAATTAACCATTATGGGTAGGACTTTTTTTTTCTTTTTTTTTTTGGTACACTGGTGCACTTAACCATCAAGCGCTGTCTAAATATATATTTATCAGATGAAATTATATGGCCTGTTATCAGAAGAAAAGAACTGTCCTTACCACCTGAGGACTTACACAGCCTTCACATTACAGTGACATTTTCACTTCAGGCTGCAAATCAATCAGCACAAAGTACTGGGCATTTACACACTGATGTAAAAAAAAGAAGGCAAGAGAAGATGCCAAAAAAAGAAGGCAACTCCATTATCTTATCTATATTCTGTCTAAAATCAATTCCACTTTGAAGTACTGACACACAGATGTGAACAGGCAAACCTGACTGTACAAGCACACATGCTCACACAAAAACTCAGCAGTCTTAAAACGGTTTTGCGGAGTTCACAAACTTTGCTCACGATAAAACTCTGACCTAAAGAACAATGTAACCAAAGTATAAAATATGAGCAGTAAGATCCCTAACATTAAACAGGTCTGGCACCTTTTCTTTCCCTTTGCAGTATCAGTTTAACGCAATGATCACAGGGTAAGATAAAGCTGTGTGACATTTCAGGATGCTGCATGCTACAGTTTCTTTGTATACCTTTATTAGGGTAGCAGCAAGAAAAACCATTTCACTCTTAAATTCTTCTGCATCACTAAGATCTGCTTTGTCAAAATAGCTCTACCTTCCTTTGAACTCTCAATCCCTACTCAGAACAACTGCCAAAGAGGATATCAGAAGGCAAAAAATAGCATAATGCATTTAAAAAACAAAGCCATTGTAATTGCTTTTGATCTGATTCCTCTGGAAAAAAGCAGTTAAGGAAAGATGTTCTGAACCATGATAGCCTGCATGGCCCTGTTTGGCTCTTCAGAATATTATTATTATTATTATTATTATTATTATTATTATTATTATTATTATTATTATTATTCGAGGACACTGTAACAATGGTGATGATATTTTATTGTATGGAACTAATATTCTTAATTGTGTTTGATAAAATATCATTTTTATATTTGTGTATGGAAGTCAGCATTTCCTTTTATTTTCGAACAACGAAAATTCAACAGACCATTACACTGCAACTGAAAAGTTAAAAGTGAGTTTTCCTGAGAAGTCTGTTCAACCTGAAAGTGAGGCAGAGAGTCAGATGGCAGTCTTAAGAGAAAAAAAAAATGGGGGAATAGAAATGTTGTGTTCTTCAACAATTCAAGGAATAACTACAGCACAACATACATCTCTTCAAGAGCAAGAAATTAAAAAAAAATAGCAGGAAAGCGCAGGAGAAATAACATGATACTGTGCCTTTAAGTTTATAGATACAGACAATACAGGGCTGAGTTGGGACCTTCAGGACTGAGAAGAGTCAAAGGATCATCCTACTGTAAGGTATTTGCTACTTAGCTAATTATGGTTCATGAGAAAAGTATAATGAGGAGGGGGATTTTGGTGTTCACAAGGCAGTGGGCAATGCTGGTGACATAAAGGTCAGCAGAAGCTGATGAAAATTCACATGGTGGTAACACGGAGGCATTCTACATCTGTGACGTAGTTTTGTGGTGGAATGTGCCTGTAATTAAACCCTTCCATAGGGTATATACCACATTGGGTTTGGGCTTTGTTTTGTGCTGGGCTCCTGCATCTGCTTCAGCTTCATGACTGTCTTTTGCTGCCACATGCCTCCAGGAAATATGAATAAATATGGAAATATGGATAAGCCTGTTCCCAAGAGGATTTACAATTTTTGCAGTTCTCTGTGCTGTTCTCTTCCTCTTTTACATAAATATATCATAATCTCCCAAAAAGGTAGATAGGAGGTGGTTCAATGAGATTTTCATGGTTGAAAATACTCCTTTCTCTTTCTTCCACCTACCAAGCTATCTGACTAAGCCACATAACTTTTTAGGACTTAAGACAGAAAACCTGGGTGTTGTTTTTTGGAATATGGTTAGTGTATCTTTTCATTTAATATATATATTCAGAGTGCAAGAACCATAGTTAGATAGACTAATCTTTAGCCACTTCATTACTAGAAAAACTTATTTTTCCATCATTTATGGCGGTATTCATGTGTTATTACTAGACATATAAAACCAGTGAAGATGCATAACAAAAGGAAAGGGGAATTTACTCTCAGTGACACAGCAAATAAAAATAAGATGGAAAATGAAAAACAATAGTAAAATAAGTAGTACAAAAAATACACTACCCAAAATAAGAGGCACAAAATGGGATACTTTTCCTCTGCACCTTCCCTCCCTGCCAGAAGCTTATGTGGCACATTGTAAATGGTAGGGTTCTACGAAGGATGATACAGCATCATTAAAGCTATATTAAAAAAATATCCTCTTGGCTCCAAAACTGTGGTGTGCTTCACTCAATAAATTACAAGTGACAGCTCTTTCACTTTACCAATAGGCCTGTTGTGTGAGACATTGTACTGTTGCTTCGCTGCCCTTGTGAAATTCCATTTACAATGTTTGCAGTGCTGCTGCTTTTGGAGTTGCAGTAGGATTACTGACAGAAGAATTAACTATCTTCATTTATAACAGTCACAGGACAAAGATACATAAATGAATCAAGGGTACTAATTTTTTTAATGAACCTCTCAAAGATACCATCATAATGACAGCTGATCATTTGCCTACTGTATTTTGCACTCAGATCTCAGAATTATGCAAAAGAGACATGAAATCTTCTACCAGGATGACAATTATCTAACTGCTTCACCTTTGATTCAGCAGAAACATCAAATATTCCATCTTCCTCGTGCATTACTTCTGGAAGGGAAACCAAGAGCCGAAGTTACATGTAGCATAAGCAACTCTTAAACAGAGGATTAAAATACCAATATTCTATCCTTTCTATTATACTGTCAAGACACATTATAATCATGTCTTGGGTTATAATGGAAAACAAACAGCATAGTAAAAATAATTATTCATACTGTGTTTCTCAAGTGCTAAAGCTAGAGAATTATTTTGTTTTACTCATCTTTGGACAACTTCCTTGGCATGAACTTCCCCTGTACTGGGCCCCATGTTTCACTATAAGACATTTTCCTGACAGTCATTCAGTCATAAAAAGATGACAATTGAATTAGAGAGACACCACTTCTCTTAAAAGCATTAAGCTCTGACGTTTAAGCCTCTTTTTTTAATGCTTTTAGTTTTCTGTGATATTAAGTTTCATTAGCCCTTGTTCTTCCCTTCATGTCTACAAAAAAAGGCACCTGGTACACAATATATTTTCTTCAAAAATGATACTAAGAATTATTATTTTTTGTTTTAATAAGGTCCATCTTCTTCCCTTAGCAAAAGTCATAAGGATATCCAAGAGCATAGAGAGATATCTCAATATGTTTATTGATCGTATGGTGTTCCACACACCACCCAAGATGTCTAAACCTGTTAGGCTTAGAAACCCACCCGAACGCACACACACACCCTGTTCTTTTTCAGGCTGTGTTCTGTTGAAACTAACCTATCAATAAAAAAATATTTAGAAATTCTGTATCACCAGGAAGTTGATCCAGTAACATCTGAGATGGAAGAACTGAGCAGTACTTTTATGTTCTGTCCTTAGTGTCATTAACTAATCATGACTGTGCTCCACAGCAGAACACATTCATACTCAAGGCTGTACTAAGATTTGGTAGGGGGAACTGCCAAGATAAATTAAATTGGCAACTGCCCACACAATGTCTCTCAAGTATCTTATGTATGTTAAAACAAGGTCTACTTAAACTCATCCTTACTTTTATCTACATAGATCTTAAACTTTGTAAGACCTTAACAGGAATCTTCTAAGAAAGACTGTAATATCTAAGATATTTTTATCCTCTACTTTCTGGGGGAGAAAAAAAAAAAAAAACAACAAAAAACCACAACAATGGCCTGTTTGTGAGGGGCCCTGCTGCAGGGACTGTTGTCCTTTTAGCTTTGATACTTCATGATCTATGACACTCCCTGCCTATCTCCATCTAGCAAGTGCCAAAAGGAGAGAATAAGACTGGCTGTTTTGACCTCCGCATGCTCGTAACACTTTGCAACATTCAGTGTGGCTGAATCTCATGCTCCAGGGCTTCAGCCAGATGTTGGCGAGGTCAATTCACTCTACTTGGGCAGGCCTTCCCAAGGACCATCAGAGACCAGCCACAGGTTCAAAGCAGACAGAAGATGAAGTGCCCCACTGTTCAAAAACTGCAGCAGGAATCCGCCTTTGAGATACCTGACTGATATGTGACCAGTTCACATGTTCATGGCATTACTGATTATCAGACCATTCCAGTATGAAAAGACTTCCCCTGTTTGAGATGAGCAAGGGCCTTTGGTTTGTTTCCTTATTCCCTCCTCCAGAACAGAATAGAGGCTTTCCCTGGGGCCACTGGGATATATTCCGCACAACCTGAACAATACAGAAAGCTCAGATATTTTACCAATGCATTTGTCACTCTTGCTTACTGCTTACAGCATGCAGTTTCCAGAGGAATAAAGTATTTTCATCATGGTCTCTGGTACTGCCTGTGATATACAGGAAGATGTCAGTGTAGGTTATTTAGAAGCCTCCTCATGGCCTTACTATGAAACTTTGGTATTAACTACCATATTTTTTAAGGAGCTAATTCCAAATAATATTTTTATCCATGATAGCAGAGAATTATATAATTTACTGCTATAATCTGCTGATGTTTCCTTGATTACTGCACACATACATGAACGTACATATGAATTTGTATATACATCGATCCACAGCTGTATGCCAACATGAATTAAAACAGAAGTGTAATTAAACAGCATACACAACAAACTATATATTTTTTTTATTGAACTGGTTTTCTTGTTCCTGAACCAGCTTAAACCAAAGAAAAACCAGGGAGTAAATTGCCTGTGGGTTTGCTCTCAAACAGCTCTCTGTGCTGGACAGGAGGGTGAGACTATGAATCATCCACTGGTCATCTACTCAGACCGAAACAATAATAGACAGTCTGAGAACTGCATCCAGCATCATTGCTGGAGTTCAGGAATTGTGTTCCTATCACATGCCTCTGTTTTAAGAGGTTTTAAGAAATGGCAGTAAGTGCACTTGCTTTAGGCTAAATTTGGGGTTGAAAGGAACCAATTCAGAAGGAAACATGCTGAACAAATTAACTCTCTTCCAGTATTCTACTTAACCATTTTAATTAATGTGAACATCGAAAAGTGAAAAGTCAGCTAGTTTATTCTGAGCTTGCAACTTAACAAGAGGGTCAGTTACAGAACCATAAGCAAGAAAATATGTGCATGTGTGAAATGGTTCTTGACAGCATAAAATTATTTAGTGGTCCATTAAAAGCATCGTCACTAAATACTTTCTGCCTTTAGATTTTGAACAGAACTTAGTAATGGATTTGTCTATAACATTTCCTTGCTCAGGAGGTAAAAAAATCTTTAGATTTTTACCAAGCAGGTGTGCAGCCTACTCTACATAATTAAAAGTAGACAAGATTGCAAAGATAAAAAATGGAAAGAGTCATTTGCACTAAGAAAGCACAAAAGAGGGAGAATGAGAGTATGTCATGAAATATAATTCCCGTCCAATGTCTGTGGACCCATAAACCAGATTTTCTCTGTTCCACGTACAGAGAAATATCCACAAACCTATTACTAGTAGCATGTTTTAGAAAACAGAACTCTCACTGTTTTCTCTCAGAGAACTACGTTTTCACACCTCCTTTTTTGTTATTTTTACACTTTTTTCCTTGTGTTAATGAATACATGCAACACCAAACAGTTCAAGTTTCAAACCTTGATCTGCAAGGTAAAATTCACACATTAATGGCAATTTAACATATGTATTTCCAGAATCAGATCCTTCTCAGTGACCCTGATTTCAGTCAACTATAGCACTAGCTGTTAAGAAATTGTAAACCAAATAAAAATTAGAATTACTGAAAGTTACATATAGAATTAATATATTTATGTTACTGAGATTAATGTTCATGTGAAGTCCTCCTGTTGTTGCATACAACACTGTATTCTCTATTACATCTTGAGAAATACATGGAAAGTCACTTTTCTAAGTATTACATAACAAGAAAATCCTTTTAGCTCTTGTTTGCAATCTACATTTCACTTGGACATCTTAAAATCACAAAAGCCATCCACAGAGAGGGATTTAAAAATCATTACTTTAGAATACTTGTTTAATAGAAAGTGATGGCTTAAATGCTACAATATGTTCCTTGAATATCTTCACATTAAATGGTAATTGAACAAAAAGCTGCCTGGTCCTCTTCAAGGGCAAGTCCCACAAAGCTCCTCATTATCGTAATTTCCAATTTGGAAGCCAAACTAAATAACAAGAAGTAATTTGCCAATTAGAACTTCCTGCTCTTTTTCCCTTTATTCCTTAAACACCATTCAGGGGCTGAACCAGTCAAACACTTTTAGCTTCAAAACTGCAACTGAAAGAATTTAATTTGTGTCTCTCCACGGTGAACCTGTCAAGAGGCAGCAGTGATGCATACCATGGCCCGACACAACAGTTGCCCTTAAATACACACAGAGTTCTCCATGTACTTGCTCTGCCTCAGGTTTCTTTTAATCATTTCCTTCATTTTTCTTCCCCTAAAATGTATGCACACTTTTCCAAACCTTAAGATTTCTCATCAATGATTTTGGACATATGGAATAGTCCCAGACAAAATTCATCTTTTGTGTTCGAGATGCTTTTAACAAATAAGAGGCACGTAATGATAAAACCAACACAAAAGAGTGCTCAGAAGAAACAAGGTTCCATTCAGCTGGTGAAAGCCACAGAGACCAGATCACTCCAGAGAGATTTACAGCTTCAAAAACAAGACCATGTGTGAACTGAGCTATATGCTGTCCTGAGAATTCAAACACCGACCAAAAATAATGAAAACTGGTTCACTCTTCAGAAGTTCATTTTAAATGTGTGCATGCAAGGCCAAGTACAGATACACAGATGAACAGTAATGTATACAAGTGATGCTCATATCATGGACTATTTAAAAACTATCTGAAGCAATCAAAAAAAGGCATTTTCTTAGATAACCAAGTATTGCATTGTTATGAAAGTCTGCCATATATACGGTTTTTAAGAAGATATGTAAGCACAAAAAAAAAGGAGCAGTAAAGCTAGAGTAAAGATGTCTCTGTAGTTATTATATACTTATGGCAAAATAAATGCTAGATACTGAAAAAAAAATTTTAAAAATATTTTTGTCTCAATGCATATACTCTCTTAACAAAAGCCAGCGTGATTATCTGCTTAAAAGAAGGCATTTAGTGTTTTCCTTTTATTTATTTACAGAAGATTTTCCAGTCACCTTTCAGATCAGCAGCTTGATCTACAGAGAGTCTGGTACTTCCTGCAACAGTTCGTTATGCGAGAATAATGAAGAGAAGGATCTAATAGCATACAGATCAATCTGCCTTTTGAGGTATCAGGGCCCTGAGGTCAGAACATCACATTGCCACAACTGATCCCAGGAGAAAGAAAAAGTGTGTTATTTTGAAAGACATAAAAATTTAGAACTCTGTACATTTGTGATTTTTAACATAACTGTAAGCCCTTAAATCTCTTCTGCAACTGCCATGTCCATTATATTGACTATTTAAACAGCTTTTTCTGTTGCTCAGCCATTTCTGGCTAAACTCTCCCTTTTTGGGGGAAAAATTTCAAAATCTGTTAAAAAACCCCACAGGGATGTACTTCCCCCACACATACTGTGTGAATAATATGGGACAGATTGCGCTGGACAGGTCTCTTTTCAGCCTTTATGATGCTGCCTGTGCAAATATTTTGTGGTGTAAGTGGAAGGCAAGATTTGAGGAAGGCTGCACCAGAGGGAAATTCAGTCTAACCTAGTCTAACTGGTACTGCCTGTGATATACTGTGCAGCTTGGGTAATTGAACTAGGTTTGAGAGAGATAGTAAGAAATGGCATTTCTGGTGGCAGATTATGCAGAAAAAGCACATCAGGACACACACATAAGCGGCATGTTTCCTGGTCACCTCCACGTACCACTAAACTTCACACAGCTAAGGCAGCCCGGACTTAAAGTCAAAAAAAGTACCTCAGCAGCACAAGGCCTTGATCATTTCCCCACTGAAGTCTTCTCCAGCATGGGAACCTGCTGTTTTCTAGGTATATGCATCTCGTGTGACCAAAGAGATTTTCTGACTTTTAACACAGAGCATAAAATTCAGCACTCCTGCTGCATAGTCCAGTCAAAACATTCCTTCCCTTATTAAACCTCACAGAGGCATGTGGATAACAAACCACTGCCTAGCAATCATACCTAACACATAAGTCTGTGTGATATATAAAGAAATCTGAAATGTGCTCTGAGACACTGGACTGAGGATTTGCACTACAACACTTAAATTGCATCTCTTTCAGTCGAATTCTACATTCAGCCTCCTGGCAAGAGGCACAACCAGAAAAGGAAGAAAAAGACAGAAAAAAAAAAATAAAGCAAAGCATGACCAAGGGCATTTAACTGGTCTACAAGATGATAAAAATATAATTAAATCACCTCCATTTAAATATATGTTATACCAGAATATAAGTTGCAACCTCATTTATAGATGAATTCTGGTGGGAAAGATGAAATATAGCCTCTGGTCATCTCAAACTAGAGCCTGGTACAAAAAGCTGGGAAAAACAAAGGTTCATTCATAGACCATCAAGATAATATAACTATATACTTAAAGATCAATCTTGCTGCAAATACTTTGAAAATTGGCTTACCCCAGTGCCGTTCTAAAAATAAAAAAAAAAATTTTAGGCTTCTTGAATTTCAGAAGTCTTTGGCAGTTCTCGTCAACTCAGTTAATCAACTAATACCTCCTAAGGGTTCTTCTGAGACATCTAAAAATCCCATTTCGGTGTACTCAAGGAATTATGACCCAGTCTGTATGCATGGGATAAGACCCAGGAGTGAATCTACAACACAGTACTTTGTTTGGCAAAAAGATAAATATATCTACTTGAAGAAACATCTTTACAACTTTCTAATTTATTTTAACAGCATGCATCAGAAATAGTTCAGTTCAAAAACAAGAATGAGCAGGGGAAATGTAATTACATGCTAAAAAAGGAAGTAACTTCCCTAAGTCTACTCTAAACCTCCAAGGAACAACCTTCACAGTATTCTGGAGTCACAGACAAATATATAAACCCTTATATTAATATTCACTAGGAACCATATACCATTATGTGGTATGTATTGCACCCAGAGATCTCAAAATACAGTATCATCTAAGGCAATATCCCAGTTCCATATGACACGAGCATTACTACACTGATTTTCAGGGTAGGTAAAATGAAGACAAAAATGGTTTTTCTCTTTCTTTCGTAAAGGAAAGTAATTCACTATGTTCTCACATTCGGAAAACAAGTGTTTGCCAAGTGGTGTATGGGGGACATCAGTGAGCAAACTCCCTTGAACCAAATGAATACATTTGGAAAGGCCAAAGAAAGAACTCAATTGTGGCTATTGCCACACACTGCACAACTTCTTAAAGGTATCATCAGTCCCACATTTAAATTACTTCACTGTCACATAATCCAGCATCATTCAAAATACTTTGTCATCTTCCTATCAGACAGCTATGAATTAATGGGACAACACCCAAAGCTGTTCATAGCAACTTAGTCATCAGTTAACTGAGGTTTTAAATGAAAAATTCTGTCATGCTGTGAAAACTTTCTAACTAGAAACTCACAGAAGGTTTTATGAAAGCAAGCATTTCAAATTCCTACAACATACTTCATTTGGCCAGCCATGACTTAGACACAAAATGTAAGCCCAAACCAGGACTCCTCCAGCTCTGCCTACCATACAGCAAGTGTGACAAAAATATTCAAAGCACTTTTTCTGACTCATGCCTGCAGTTCATTTGGCTAACGTAAATACACATTGATAACCTGGGTCCACGAGAGGGCTCTAAAAGCAATTAGGAGCACTTTCAAAATGCCATAGCAATGAAGTGATAAAATTAAACAAACATTAGAACACCATGCTATCAGATGTGAACTGGTTTACACCACCAAGGGCCAAGGCCATGTATTCTCCAAGTCTGTCCTAAACCACAAGACAGTCTGTCCCCCATCCCATGCTTGCGCAAAATGGAGGAATCTGAGAAAGAATGTGGACAACAATGCACTGCCTCCCTTCGCCAAAATCTCACAGAAACATCTCTTTGGGTGGTCCATATGCACTGGTCTTCGTTTCTAGGGATGGTATGCACCAGGGAAATTCACAAGAGGAAACAGGTAGGTTACTACAAAATGGCCTTTCATGACTATTGTGCATTCCTGGTATCAAACCTATTCCCGCAGTGTGTTAAATGGGGAAAATTGCTCACAAACAGGAAGTACCTGCCACTCAAGTTCAGCCTTACAGTTTTTACACATAATATACAGCCAACTGCAACGTTTTATTATGTCAATTAAAAACATTCTCTGGAAAACTCATAATATGGTGTATAACCACTAAATATACTTAGCAATACATTTACATATAGAACAATATTCACTCTTTTCTGTCCCTTACTGTGTCCAATGGTTTGGTGGTCCAATTCCTCAGGAACACCTGTTAGCCTCACAAAAACCACCATCATAATTTTGAGTTTATTGGCAGCCTGAGGAGGGAGGCCAATGACTGGCATGAGGAATGAATTGCCCTCAGAGTCCTGGAAAAGTGTCATTCTGCAGTGCAGCTGAGGCAGATTGGCAGAAGCTGCCTGCACTAAACCTGTCCTGATAATGAACATTCCTATTCAGTAAAAGTGATTTAAAAAATATATAAATACAGCTTTGCTCAAGGAATCACACAAGCAGAAGGCAAATAACTGTTGATTTCAGCACAGGTGTCCAGGTCCTATCATATCTCTTCTTAATTCAGTTTCCGTAACGCCAAAGACACAGTGTTATGTCTAGAGCTAGAGGGAAATGTTCTCAGAGGGCACCTGCCTTAGTAACAGTCACATCTGCTCAGAAAAACCACAGCCTGTTAACTTTCACTGTCTGGACCATTTTGCACAGCAAACCTAGAACTGCCACTGGCTCCTGATGCTGTGTGCAGGTCCCACATCTTCACCAATTCACTCTTTTTAATACAAAGACAGTGACAAACTGATGGGTGGGATCTTCAGGACCTTTATTTTAGGAGCCATGGAAAGAGATGATGTTTTGCTGTGACTGCAAGCATCCTAATATAAATATTGCCAGGTACAGTATCAGAGGATCTACGACTCAAGACCAGATTCTGCTGGTGGTTAATACTGTATTTGGAGAACAGTCTTAACTCAGAACTAAGTCATATTCAGCCCACATTTGTTAAGCGATTAGGTTATTCAGCATTTAATTAGAAAATATTTTATAGGCTAAGCTACTTTATTCCACATATGATGCTTCTCTCCACTTAGCATTTAGAGATAATGGTTCATGCTTTGAAGCATGTTTGTTTCATAGTACATAAAAAGTTCATTATAAACCGTAATTACCATATATGTTAAACTGGCTGCATAATGATTACTTGCAATTAAGAAATCACTTTAATAATTAACTTAGGGGAAAATTCATTAGCCTCTCTGTTTATTTTGTTAATATCCTAGAGATGATGTTCCACTGGGATAAAAGTTAAATTAGTTAGGACTCCTTGAACATCACAGACTTCACATTACGCACTTAAGAGCAGAACAAAGAATTCCACTAGCTTCAGTAATACAGGAATTTACAATGTAACAAATACATAGGACAGCAGATCAAATACCATTTTGAAATAATTGCTATCCCACCAATGTTACTTTTAAAATATTGAGACTATTAGTTTTAAACGCCATAATTTAGTGAATCATTTGATTCTCAAATAAAGTATTTCCATCTCCTACTGTACTTCCCAATATCAGTATTTTAAAAAGCACAGATGCTAGAATTGAAACATTTAATCACAATAAAGAAACTAAATTACATGACTACTTTAAAACTAAATACAAATAAAACTGAGTCAACTGTACCTGCTACATCACTTGAAGTAATATTTTAACGCCCTAGTAAGTATAAATATATTTATCTAAGTATTTATCAACAGCTTTTTTCTGCAGAATCTATGCACTGAAAGTGATGGTGCCTCAGTACTTATGCCCATCTGGCCTACAAAAAATGAAAGGTCACTCAGAAAGATGCAGCATCCATCAAGGGTTTTTTTCAAGCAGAAATACTTGCATTTGAAGAAATAATCAACATGACTCATCACGGTTTGAAAACTGACTAATTGCCACTTCTGCTAGAGCAAAATGAGAACGGGCTTGAAACAATCTTTCAGCAGTTTGGTGATGGTACCACTGGATGCGATACCCTGGAAGGGACAGACCTTAACTCAAGAGCACATGGCCTGCACCAGCTACTCGATAACGAGTTCCATCATGGAAAGGCAGCATGCAAGGCTGGCCACCCACCCTCCACTGCAAGCTAATCCAGTCATCCTCTGTCAATTCAAGGAACTGCTCCAGTTTGTCTGTCTGGGGCTCTTCTCTAACACCTATCATTAAGGACTGAATCCACAAAAACTACTGGATACAGATAAACAAGGAAAAAGCCACAGAATGGATTTTCATTACCAATGAAAATGGAAAAAGTCTAGTAGCACTTACATCAATTTAAACAAGACTGGACAGCACATAACCAGACAACCATCCCACCTGAGAAAGGCAGCACACAGGATGAACTTGCTTTTACAGCCTTTTTTTCCTACAGCTCCCAAACAGAAACTAATATACTGTGATGGCAGTTAATAAAACCTAAGTCCACACTTTGTTTTGATGATGCTATCACAGGCAACAGGCTGGGAAATCCACAACAGAAGGCAGTAATAGTTGTAAAATTAAAATTTACACTAGGAAAAAATAAAAGACCCTTGAAGCAATTTCTTAAATTGTTCTGAGTCAACTAGCCTGTTTGGATTTTTGGCTTGTTTCAAACTGGAAGCACTGACGCATTCTACAGAAAAGGCAAGGTTGCCTGCACAGCTTGTCTGACCTCCACATCTAACCCTGAGCCTACCAGGAGCAGCACATTCCAAACTCCCATTTATCACTTATTTTAACCACCATAAATTACTTTTCATGCTATAAAGCAACAGGTTATAATCCAGTAAAAATTTTAGAACTCCAGAAAGTTTATTCAGGCTTAGGTATCCATTTTAAACATGCTACCACCCCACCAAATTTGGTTATTATAAGAGCCAGTTTCAACAGCTGTACTTCATAAGTGAAGTGCCCTTGCTTCACAGAGAAAAGTGAAGCACCATTTGGTAGTAAAGTTTGATCCTACATGAATAACATCATATGGACTAACAGAATATGTCTAAACAAAGCATTCCATTGACCCTGCCTGCTCTTTTTGAACCAGCTATTTCATGCTATTACTCTTGTTTCATTTATGTATTTTCAAACGTATGCTGAAGTACAAAAACACTATATAAATATGAATGACAGATTTAAGTCAACTCTTAGTTTTCCCTTTCCATACCCAGAGAAACTCCACTGGTTTTTGACTAAGTCATCCTAGAACTGCATAATAAGTAAAATGCTTACTCTGGATCTGTTCAACTGAGATACAGTAGTCTAGTGTTTTACAGCATGCTCTTGTATTTGAATGTATTCATAATACTCTGAATAATCCTGCTTAGAATGGTAGTATAGTAGGAAAATAGGTAAAACAGGAAAAAGTCAAAGTATTCTTCTATATAATGTTAAAAGAAATCATTTACAAATTTCAGGGAGCTATCCACTTCCCACCCCTCCTATTCTGTTTTTTTCTCTCATACACAGACACGCCCATATTCACCCCCACATTTTTGTTTAAAAAGCACTGTATTTATATGATCTCACCAAATGGACAAAATCCCTTATATTTAAGGTAAGAAAACAGTCCATGGGACAGTAAACACAAACTTGTCCAGCAGATGCGCTTTGAGAGTAAGAAATTTTGTAAGGGTTACACTTCAAAAGATGCTTTTCCAACTGTCTGCCTAAAGTGGCAGAACTGGGCTGGTCCTGTCACTGTCACAACTCAAGAGTGTGCAGGCTCTAATTTGACCCTTCTGAAAAAAAAAAGTAAAATTACAAACACATAAAAGGAAGCATTTAAACATCTCTGTTTAGCACACTAGCTAAGCTAATGTGTAGGTGTCAAGTGAAACAAAGATAAAGAAAGTTTCTAAAGGGGTTTGTGTGTTCCAGATAAAAGCAAAGACCTTTTAAGACCCAGCTTTTGAAGTGGGCTTCCCAGGACTCAAACATGGACAAGACTGAAACATATCTTCATTTCCTCTGACCTGTAAGTATTTAAAGATCAAGCAACTGAGGAACAATGCAGCTAGGCATCTTCATGCATCTGTGATATATCTCCAAGCACCTTGAAGTTGTACTTTTTATCACATCCATATTCTAATGTGAAGTATGACAGCGTCACAAAGAGCTTTAGACATAAGCATTGGTTCAATTCAGTTTTCTGAAACAGCATCTTGCCAGCAATGCCACACCAACAATCAAATCATACAGACGCACAAAGTTGGCCTACAGGAGACAAGACAGGATTTCATGCAGTATTCAAATAACTGTAAACTGCAGACTCCATACTGTCAACAGGTAAGAGAAATGTATAAAATTCCAGTTATACATCTTTTTACCTGAGCCCTGACAGACAAGAAAGAACTGTTTCAATGAGAGAAGTCTGACATGACATTACCAGAAAATCGGATGGACACAGCTCTTGAAGCAGGAATTGATACACACTACACTGCAGACACACAGTGACAAACATGTTAAAGAAGTTATCATCATTATTCCTAGTCCTAAAATTTCTTTTTTCAAAATATTTTCAGTTTCTGCTTTTGAATTATTTCCAGTAATATTATTACTATTAATATGATTACCAGATGAAAGAACTGTACAGATGACATCTTTCAAAAACCTAAACAGATTACTTGATGCAGTTCAGCAGTCAAAAAATGTCTTCATGACCTTCCACTCAAACCCCCACTTCAAGCATTCATTCATGTTTGCCGCAGGGATTTAAGTATAGCTTTGTTTACAAAATCCTCTTTGTCAAAGGCTAACACTGATAAATCCAACATCAAAAATTCCTAGCTTTTCAGATGTGAGCAACACCAAGAAGTCTGTGAAAACTATATAGTCACACAGGCTGAAAATTTTATTAGTTAGGTCACCAATACGAGAAAATAAATCAAATTTCAGTGGCCTCCTGGGGTGAAGTGAAAGTTAGCCACCTACCCAGGTTCTTCTCATTCTCAATAAAACACATGGATTTGTAGACAGTGCATTAAAAGGCAAATTCATCAGATGCTAAGAGCTGTGATGACAACCATTGTCTCTTCTATCCCCCCACACTGTCATTTTTCACCCATGTAATATTCAATGCATGGTAGCAGTGTGTACTAACCAATTGCACAAGGAATTGTGAGCCACTGTTTTCACTTGGGTAAAGAATACACACATTTCCCTAGTATTTCCTTTACCTTAAAATAATATGAAATAATTTTCAAAGTTTTTAATGTAAACTTTTGTCTTCTTTAAAAATACAAAAATGAAAAATCCTTAATAGTATCCTTTTCTGCTGAATGGATTATGACAGTAAGACCTATTTTTATTTCAACAGTTGTACAGGATGTACTTGCTACCAGTGATTATGCATGAAACACTTGCTGGAGTAGATTTATGGCAGGGTAATCCTCTAATGATCCCAACAGAGAACAGTCCATGTGATTAATACAGATTGAGGTACAGTACTAAGACTGTCTGTATGAGATGCTGAATTCACAGAAAAGATGACAATGTGCCCAATACATAAAACAGACAAATTAAGTGTCAACCCCCTTTTCTACCTTCACTAAGATGCACAAGATGAAAGGACTGTTGGAGGTGGGGGAGCTGGATGGCACCCACACATATTGGGTGTTACTATCCTTTTAACCATTATCCCAGAGCTACGCGAGTCATTATCAGTATCTGTTGGGCAGAAAACCAGTGGGAATACAAAGTTACTCCTTAACTTGCTGTTTATTAGTTTACTATCCTAGGAATCAAGCTCTTTCTGTTACAATCCTTCACACGATAGATTTGGTGCATACAGGGAGCTGCTTTTGACTGAATAAAAGGCATTACAGAATCCCAGAATCGGCCAGGATGGAAGGGCCCAGAGTGCCTCATCTGGTCAAACGTCCCTGATCAAGCAGGGTCATCCCAGAGCACATGGCACGGGATTGTGTCCAGATAGTTCTTGAGTATCTCCAGTGAGGGAGACTCCACACCCTCTCTGGGCAATCTGTTCCAGTAAATCGTCAGCTGCACAGTAAAGAAGTTCTTCCTTACGTTCAGGTGGAACAAGCCATTCTTTCCGAAGGCATCTTCAGAAATCCAACACATGAGACAAACATCCCTACAGGTTTTTCTAAAGGGTCTGAGGTAGGTAACTTTCTGCATCCCTTTAGACAGACATTAAAGACCTGCCTATATTGCTGCTTGTCTTTACAATAAAAAAACCAACCATTAACTACCAAAAAACATATAAAATACCTCCTTTAATCATGTTTCCCTTTTTAGATGAACAGTGCAGTGAAAAGGCTAGATCTGAGAACAAGCCTATTACATCACAATCTTAGGCAACCACCGAAATTCTGAAGAACTCAATGACTGATCTCATGGAGTGCACTTCTTCCTTTTTCCAGCTTTCCTGATTGCTCTAATAATAGTCAATTATTTGCTGTGTTAGTGCTACACACTGCAGTTGTTCAGAGAAGTCAGTCTTTTGTCAATTCCCAGATAAATCATGAATCTGTAATTCTCTGTCTGTTCTTAGGTCCCGACCAGTATCTTTTTCTCTAGAAGCTGCTCTTGACATGTACCAGCATGTCAAGAATTCAAGGGGTTTGAATCCTAAGTTCACAGCTCTTCACTATGGCAGATGTTTTCTTTCACTAAAGCTGAAGTGGCCTTCAAATATTATACCTCGGGCAAGCACAAGGCAAACATCCAGGCACAACTTTCCCTTTTATGGAGAAAAGTAACAGTTTGATCAGTCAGTGAACAAAAGCTACAACAGATCATTCATTCCACACTCTTACCTGAAACACTGGTACTTCTCCAGCTTTTTATTCCTTAACATCATCAGTAATTCCAGATGTGACCACCTACGAAAATCATATCTATTCCATTTTAAGGGTTGCTAATATATGCACCAAATTAGGAAATTATGATTCTGTTCCTGTAACACCCAAATTAGTTAACTGACATATTGTTTTATCTCTTAAATTATCTCTGCTGACTTAAAGGTCCAGAATCCAGTAGCTATGGTGGGAAACAACAGGCCTAGACTTTGGACAAAGAAAAGTCTGACTGGCATAGCAATGAGAAATCCTATTTATTGTACTGCAAACTCTAGACAAAGTGTCCAGTACCCTGATCTGAAAGAAAATGGGTTATCTAGAACTTGTCACCACCCTGGCATGTATCATAAGGGTCAAAAGGAGTTATTTGTCTTTTATTCTGTCTCCTGCTTAACAATTTTTATTCTTGTCTTTGGGCACTCAGGCCACTCCACACAGTGGGAAGAGAATATCCACTGGCAGGGGTGCAACTTCAGCATCGTCCTCTTCACACTGGTGAGCAGCTGCCTGACAACCAGAGTAAGTAGACAGCACTGAGCACTGCTCCACTATGCAGGCCTAAAGTGCTCATTTATCTTCCCTCTTGGCAGTCCTGCTCCTTAATAGGGTGCTTTAAACAGACAGGAAGAAACTTCATGATGTCCTGATCAGTGAGGATGATTGACTTTTCTCCTTATATTCACGTACCCTCACACTGCTCTTTTTCCCTCATCTGTTTTGCTTTTAGTATATCCAAAGAAAGCCCAGTCCTTCCCTCTCTGAAGCTCTGAACTTGATAACAAGTAGGTGCTTGGGTTTTATTTCATTTCAAAGTGGTGGTGTTTCTCATGCCACTTCCATGCTCTTAGTGCTGCAGGCACCACCAGGGGAGATCTAAGCAATCACTTCTCTTTCTTTTCCTTACAGCTTCCAAGGCATCAAACGAAGCAGCTGCAGGTGAAAAGGGAGAAGCAGCTCCAGAGTACACAGAAGACCATCAGCAACCCACTAAGGAAAATTTGAGAGCAAATGAATTAAAAAAACTAAGCGTTAGAATTGATTACTTATTACTTCAGTGGTTACAAATTAGCAACCTAATGTGATTACAGTTAGATATTACTATGGAAGGGTATCTCCTCTGCAGTGTGATTTTAAGGGCACAACAGCCGTAAAGAGGATAAAAATTTAAGTTTAATTAATATTATGGGGGGACCTTCACCTAAACAAGGAAATTCACAGTTCGGATTTAAATGAAAATTTTCAGGCTAAAACAGAGAAGTAACTGGTTTTTGCCACAGAAATCTTGATGAGCAGTTATCAGAGCTTGTTTTCCTTCCATTTACACCGACTGGCAGAAATCAGAAATGAACATGATTTTATTCCAGGCTGATGGGCCGAGTGTAATGAATATAAATCTCACAGTTTCTCCTTCATAAAAAAGGCACAGCAGCATAGCCTGCATCAAGTGCCTCTGATATCACCAGCAAAAAAACTCTATTCACCATAACAGAAACAACATCAGGCTCAATGCTAATCAATTCTTTTTACAGAGATGTAATCAGACTTTAAACACATTAAGGACCCTTGGTGCTATCACAGGAATGAAAATGTGGCAGAAGTGCTTATTTGTGATCATGTTCTTCCTTCATGCATTCTGATACAAATTAAGAAACTCAGTAGAGCTACTCAACCTAAATGAGATGAGAAAGAAACCATCTGTCAGAATAAAAAATGAAAAAGAAAAGGTAATACTATTTACGAATTTGAAAAAAATCTTACAAATTTCAAGTTAGTTGGCTTGTTATAATCCAAGGATTTAAAATACCCCTTAAGCCACTCTTGAAATTAAAAAAGTGTTCTTATTTCTCCCTAAAGATTTCAATAATGTAGTATTGATCCTCTTGAGAGACAACAAAAATATAACATATACTTTGAGTCCACATGGACCAGAACCATTAACAAAGGTGATACTTTAAACCATGTGTGATTACCTCTCCACTTACTAAACTCCTCTGTTCAGCTGATGGAACGTCATGCATTAGCAAGAGGCTTTTTTTACTGTGATGTTTGTAACATGGTGCTCATCCATATTATCAACAAATCTGCAAAACCCAAGCTTTACTACTCCAGCTGCCTTTTACATGCACAGCATAAGCAGTCATTGACACAAGAAAGTATTGAGCTGGCACCAGGCACACAACCATGTAGCCAACACTGACACACACCGAGTTTAAATAGTGCCATACCATTGCCAACACTGCAGCGCCAGTATCAAAGGCATGGACATAACTGAAATGCCATAGTCTATGTCTCTAAAGCTTCTGAATACCTCTATATAAAATTACAGTTATGTTGACATGCCACCTGTTAGGCTGAAGAAAAACTGAGTAACATTGTGCCCTTGTGAGGCCACCTTTCACTGCATGTCCTGCTGACATTTTTCCTTCTGCCCAGCACAGCAGCCCTGGTGTGTGACTCACCATGGTGTGTGTCCGAGGCAGGGCAGAGCTGGGTGATGTTTGCTGGCACCCTGCAGCGGCCTTGGCTCGAGCAGCACATTGCCTCACTCAGCCAGGGCACGCTCCCCGGGCACGCACAGGTCCTGCCAACCCTTCCAGCAGCTCCGCGTGCTCTCCCTCGAGCGCTGGATCTCGTGTGCGCTGCGCTGGGACAAAATGACAGGGAGAGAAAGAGAAGAGGCTCCTAACTGCAATGGGGGCTTTACTGGAAAAGAAGCTTCTAAAAAAATTCACAGGCCATGCGTCACGTTCCTAAGTTGAAGGATGAGAGTGACCAAAACAGAACTATTAAATGATACAGCTCTGCGACTGTTTTAATTTGCAATTTTGTCAGATTCTCATCTGTCAAAGACTCTCTCACCTAAGGGCAGGGTGTGTATCTCTTGAAAATACCATGTTTTAATGTTCTCTATTTGCTTTTTCTGTAAGCTCAAATATCACTGTAGCTTTGTTCTAATAGAAGACTGCAATTGTGAAAAAGGATCTGGAAGACAGTATCAGATGAGAACTACAACACAGAAGACAATTTCAAGTAAACAATTTCAGGAGACAATTTCAAGGAAATCCCTTGAATTTTAATTCATTGGCTTTTTAAAGTTTTAACAGTAATGTTGTAGAGCATTAAGAAAATCTGTTTATTAGTAATAGGTGCTTTCTGATCTTTAGATACTTACATGAGGCTGTTCTTTTTTTACAAAATGATGGTTTCTGACAGAGACATACTGGCAACCATAGGAAGTGTTCTAGCTCCCCTTATTTATATTTTAAGAAAAGAATATGAGAATTATAAACTGTATCATTTTGCCCAATAAATTTCAACACCAGTTTGAAGAAATCATTTTTAAGGGCTGCAGGGCAGTTTAATTCTACAACACAGATTTTTGCTCCCGTACAAAGACTGCTAGCTAAGCTAACAATTGTAGTAACTTTTTTGCAATGTGGACACCTGTTCAGTACAAACTGAAGTAAGACAGGCTACTCATCTCACATAAACCACCAGCTGTTAGATGGTACCAGGATTCAGTGACTACTGACCTGGGATAGATTTGAACTGGTGACCCAGGAGTGGAAGACTGTATATCCAATTACGAATCCACATTTAAAAAACTCAACCTTTTTAATTGCATTCTAATCTCAAAGATCTCAGTTTTATCGAATGGTCTCATTTCAATGAAATGCAGGCATATCTAGGAACTTTGTTCTTTCTAATTGTGGATTTAACTGCACGTGCACTTGCTTGCATTATAATGGAAGAGGGTATTTCTTGACTTGCTCGCTGGCTCACCATACTTGTAATAAGAATGTACAAGTCTTTAAAATCTGTTCCTAGAACAGAATGGGATTTACAATTTCTTTGCCGTGCACGAGTACCACTTAAGAAGAAGGTATTTAAGCAGAATTGAGGTACATTCAGCAGTTCTGAGCTCTTGGAGGACATGGGGTTGGATAGTAAGTATTAGCAGATGGTTTTCATTAAATATGCAAAACCAAAAGTCTAACTACCTTTAAAAGCTAGGAACAAGTTGACCTGGAGAGCAGAGAAACAGCTTGAGAAACACAGGAACTGAAAGAAACTGTAACATTTAACAAGTCTGGAGTATGGCCCTGTTCGCCTGGTTTCTGCGGTAAAAGAAACATGGCAGCTGCACTGTGTAGGATGACTCTGTTTACTGGAGAAGGATGGAGAAGAAGGAAAACCAGAAGAAAATAGTGAGAAATACAAGCAGCTTTGCACTAGTAGTGAAGGTCTTAATGTTGGGAGTGTATTTATTTATCTGTTTATGACTGAAGTTGCATAGAGGCACAGCACAGACCACTCTACTCAGCCTGCTAGATTTGAAGCTAGCTTGATTATCTTTTGTGAAGCCTAGACACAACCTAAGCCTTGTGCAAAGTGTTCTGGCTGCACTCTAACTTAGGTAGTTCCAGAACAAAGGTAAAGACAGGAGACTTCAAGTCTGATTTTGAGTCCAGAAGAGCATAGAAGTGAAAACACTTTTGTAAACACAGAAAACCACACCCAAGATGGCAGAATTACAGGTTTACTGAACATAGGGTCTTTGCAACTGTTCTGAGCTGACTGACAGTGAATGTGGTAAGGCAGGCCTAAAAAAAATCTACAAGAAAAACAGCAGCAGAGGAGAAGCTATTGCAGCAGACAGCAGCAGATGTGAGAGCAATAAAACCAAAGATCACAAAATAAAGCACCCCCTCAAAAGAAACCCCAAACCCACAGACTTTCCACATGCAGAGAGCAACCCACGCATCCCTGTGTTTGAGGAGTAAGTCAAAATCACTTGTTATAAACATTTCTTCAATACAATACATAATGCACAATGCATTATGCACTGAAGAAAAAAATTAGCACTCATTGAATTTGGACATGCTGGGGAGGGAAAAGTACTACCAGAACTGCTTCTTATGGAAAACACTTAAACAGCAGCAACTTGGGTCTAAGATTGGGAGTTTTCAACAAGACACACACCTGCAAAAGGAAGTTATAGGATTGCTCAGAGGAAAAGTTTTCAGCTAGCCATTAACCACAAAGCAACATGAAAAGTCTGTGAAAAAAACTGTGGGCTCACCCCGCCTTGATTCTTTCAATATCTTTTACATTTACAGCGTCCTGTGAATGTTAATGACTGCCCTAAAACACAAGGTTTTTACTTGGATTTAAAAAAAAAAAAAAAAAAAAGCAGTATTGATGTGTATTCTGACTCATTTAAGCATAACTCCAAAGCTTCTCTATATCTTGAGGCAGACATAGTGGGAGAAACTTGCATATTCATTGTGCAAAATCATTAGGTTTTCTGCAAAGCATGGATTAAAAATCTCTAGCTATTGCCAAGGAGCCTGGGTCTAACCTATCTGCATAAAGATTGCATGGTAAGTTATGCAAAAATCACTTGCTCTCATTACACTGTCCTTCTGCTGGCTTCACTGAAGTAAAAATAGTACTGATTTGGTCCTGTCAGAGCCACAGACAGATGTGAGGTGAAAACCACCCAGGCCAGCTAGTAAACTCCCTGAATTATATGAGTATCTTTAAATATCAGAAATAAGAGGTAGACTGTAATTCAAAAATAAGACTGCAAGGTTATTAAAAGATGAAAATATGCTAACTGATTCACAGGCACGTAAACACACACACACACACACACAAATACACATACACACCGATACACCCTGAAGCATAAAAATCAATGTGCCAAAGCACCTGATTCCACACACTGTCTGCAGCCTATTTTCCTGCAAATGTATTTCCTCCTTGCAGAGCCTGGCAAGCAGACTGCAGAAAAAAAAGGCTTTGTAAGTTTCTCAAGGTAATGAAAGGAATCTTAATCCATACAGCTCCTTTCAGATAGGAAAATTCCCATTTGAAATGACAACTTGCATCACACTGAGGCAATTTACAGGTGACAGGATACTGTATTAGCTCCCCAAAGAGTATAATAAGTTAAACTGCAATTCGGTCTTAACTATCAGCCAACTGCTGCAAAGGGAATAAAAGGACAAGCCAAGTAAAAGTAAAACTGCACGCGAGAGGGGAGTTGCAGGATCAGAAGCAGCAGCATATGGTGCACCAGCACTGGGAGCACACGGCCAGCTCTCACTTCAGGTCCTAAGCGAGTCTTATCTGGGGCTGACCATGTGACCGTGGGACTGGCAATCAGTGACAGGGTTTGTGCTCCCACCCACGCTGACAGCACTCCCACCCACCTGCTCACCAGCTCCCGCTGCCCCTACACCTCAGCACGCTTCACACAGGGCAGTACGATACGGCTTTGCAACACATTTCTAACACTGATGTTGCGAGCTTCCCGCACTAGTTTGCTCAGGATTTGACCTTACAAACTACGAATATTTGTCGGAAAGCTACGTTCCTAAAACATGATGCTAGGCACACATATGATACAGGGAATTAGGGATTAGGGATCATCTAATCAGCCTTGGGAAGATGACCCAAAATCTTGAGCTTCTTTTTCCTCCCACCATATGTTTCTATCAGTCAGAAGCTTAAACAAAACCAACGTGAACTTAAGCATCTCATATACAAGTGCATAAACAAGCAGTATTTAGATTTTTTCCTTTCAAATCACGCTTATAATATACTATTTACTCTTTGTATGCTCAACAATGCCATGTGGTTAATATCCTGTTTTAAGGTCTATTACTGAAATCAAACATTGCCATGAAGATACTAACATGAATACACCACATTTGGTTACACAGATAGTATAAATGTGTAAAACCAAGTGTTGTTAATGGCATGATTTAGCAAAGTTTTTAAATAATTATATTTAAATCTTCAAGGGGTCAGAGTCTCAAAATTAACTAAAAACCAGAACTGTGAGCAACTTGAATCATGGGTACTTTCTCTCCTTACCGTATTTATACCAATCATGAAGCAACTGCCAAAGAATATTTAAGAATAATTTAAGAAACTCTAGGTTTGTTCAGCTGAGAGTGAAACTCATTCAGTTTACATTGCTGTTTTAGCTTTTAACCACAGGTCCTGCCACTGTCTCTGTGTTCCCGTAAGTCTGAACCCTGTCCACTGGCACAATCCAGCCACATTTCCTATAATTAGGAGAAGAGTGGTCATTTGTTAACCCAGTGTCAGCTTGTACTCTGGGCCAGTAGTGAAGCAAGAGGAGACATGTGACCTTTCCACTGACCTGAATGACGAGGTGATGACCTCTGCAGTGCAGCCCATAAAGGAAAGGGGACACTGTAAAATGGTCATTATGATTAATGGTTTTCTCAGGCTAGGCCAAACGAGTAATTGCTCAATTAAAAAACCTTCAAGCCCCAAACACTTAGCTTTATTACCTGTAGATACCAGATATCTTTACAACTTCTAATCCTCTTTGCTCTAACTGGGAATTACATGGAAACATTTCTCGCTGCATTTTAGGAATTCAAATTAAACTTTTTGGATTAAAGGTATACATAATTAAAATACAATCCACCTGAAAAGCAAAGGTGACTTTCATAGCTCTCTGTTATTCTGAACTTTGGGTTCCAGCTAGTGAGTTTTGCTTGTAGTATCCCAGTCTTGCTTGCAAAAATTTGGATTCCAAGATGTTTCAGAAAAAGAGATAATTAACAAGCTGTAATTGTTAGAAAATTAAGCACATTTTCTCAAGTTGTTCTCGAGTGAGACAATTGTCTCCTATTGTTTTGAAGGCATTAGCAATCTGTTCTGTCAGCCCAGAATGTTTGCTGTGCCAAAAACTGAGCAATTCAGCATTATGAATTACCAGCCTTTATTCTAACACAACACAGGCAAAGTTTATATGTATTGTTGCTCACAAGTTCACAACCCAGGAAAGCAGTCAGTAACTTCTTGACAGGACATTGCTAACGTTACCATTATGGGACAGTTTGCTGGCAAATCCGCCCTATTCCCTTTCATAACTTCTCTAATCTGCAAAGGGATGGCAAACTTAAAGAGATAAAAAACAAATATCCTAGTAAAGCACTGGTTTTTTCCTAGTCCCCAAAAGTTAATATCAGAGATAACTGCAATTAACTGTAGAAGTTATGTAATGTGTTGGTGAACAGAAGACACTCAACTCCTAAATCTGAAACCACAGGGCATTAAATTTGAATGAAGGGGCTGTACTTCACATCTGCTGTATTTCAGTGCAACTGACTTCAGAATCACGTCTGATACATTTCTGTTCTCAATTACTTCAGCATCTTTTTCAGCAAGGAGGATGAGAGGAGCACCTGTCAGCCTTCAGGGAACACTGGGTCACAGGATAATTATATATTAAATGGTTTCATGGCCTAGAATAAGGTCAGGGATTCTGCCATTTATGGAACAATATAACTGTTGTCAGAAAGCATATCCTGTAACAAGAGTCCCACAGTCAACTTAGTGACCATATGCAAATACCTCCAAAATACCTTTCCTTTTTTAGCAGCTCATTATAAGGGATATACCCCTAGAGAACAAAAAAAAAAAAAAAAAAAGGGGGCAAAATCTGTTAAGAATTCCAGAAGTACTAGGCAGAAAATCTCTGGAACTGCTGGAGAAATGACTAAGATTGGGCACCTGCTATTCACTTACCTAACAGTCAAATAATTTTTCCACCTTTTTTTTTTTAAGCCAAAGAGGCCACCAATAATATCCTTCTGCATATATCCATGGAGATAACTCAGTTAGCAATTGCATAACTTAATTTTAAAAAGGTTACCTGGAGAGTTTAATGGAGAATCCATACACTGCAAAAGTGAGAACACGGAATCATGAAATACTGCCTTCAGTCCAAGAATTCAGTATTTCATTTCCTAATTAAGTGATTAAATTCTCTCAGAAAAATGCTAAGCAGTCTACAAAAGCAAAGGTTAACTGATCACTCCATTAGGACAGACCTGGTTGTGATAAAGGTTGACAATACTATGTACAATAAAAAATAGTTTATCCATTTTCGTTTTTACTTTTATTTAATCTTGAGTGGTACTTACAGGTAATGTCAGGAGATACATCTTACAGTCTTCTAACTAAAAGCAATTAATAACAAAGAAGTTCTTTGGAAAGGAAAGTGACATTTAGAAATCGGAACCCATAAAATGCTAATGCAATTGTAGTGCCTTTATGCATAATCACTCAAACTGAAAATGAAAATATTAAAGTGCAAATGTTTGCTTGCTCTTATACGCAGTTAAAAATAGCCATTTCTTTCCTGTTAGAAAGATTTATTCATTATATGATTTTTTTTTTTCCTAAAAATCAGCTTTTGTCTGTTTTTATCTTCAGGCAATCTTTGCTTAAAAGGTTCCTCTTTAAGACTGCTGCCCTTATCAACTGCTCTCTCTTCTCTATCTTGTCAGCCTTTATAAAAGTTTAAACTCCTGACATTTTCTGCTTCCTTTTTGCATCTGTAGTTCCAAACCTGTCTATATGAATTGGCTCGCATATTGGGTTAAAACTTCTCCATAAAAACTGGCTTCAGAGTGAAAAAGAATGTCAGAACTGTTTTCAACTGCTATGAGTCATTACTCAGTACTATTTTTCAGTCACCTGGTTTCTTAGTTTTGGTGGATTGAGTTCCCACTCCCCGTTCCAAAGTCCTAAAAGCTTCTAAATTTTTCTCCTCAGGCTACAACAGAAGGACTGGAGGTAGTAGAAAACACATCTTGCTCTACTTTCACCAGCACCATCAGCTAGCCCTCATTTTTCATAAAAAGTTGCATCGTATGATGTTTTATTCCTCTTTCCCCTCTAACTCTTCTAGGTGGAGCACTTATGGCTCATTTTGTTAATCAGCTCAGTTCCATCCATATGGCAGCAGATAAATTAAACTATTACCATGAAGGACAAACACTGGCTATAAATTTATGGTTATAAATCTGTTGTTCTTCCCTGTATCACATCCTTCCTTCCCAACCCCCACTAAGTTTTAGGTACAAAACATTCCAAGAACTGCTGATATGCAGACACTATTAAGAACTTGCACCCATCTAAGCTGGCATCTGGCCAAAAGCACCCTCACCCCTCTACATTTTTACTTTTAGAATAATAGAAATAGCCTGTCAAATCAAAATTCTTCAAGTTCTTAGATACTTCTGTCCTCCCAAGAGTGTTCTCAGACACATCAATAAAAATTCTCGCAGCTCCAAAAGTTCATACAAACCTTAAGAAAGATATATTTGTTTAATCACACTAGTGACACTCACCATCATTCTCTGTATCTCCCCCAAGAACTGAGATCTCACTTTTAGTTTTGTAACTGTTTCAAGCTCACTTCCATTAGACAGCTTAAATATGGTGAATGTGTTATGCCTGCAGCATTCCCATGATCTAGAACCGACACAATATCCAGTTCTACCTTCACATGCTCATCTGACATGTTCCTTTGTTTAAAAAGGACATCACTTTATATTTGCCTGCTAAAGTAAATTCTATAAAAAATGAGATCACTTTTATTATTACAGCAATCAATACCCTCTACAGTACTTTCATAGACGTAAATGAGCAATCCAAAGCTCTAACCAGTAAATAAGCCTCTTGAAAGTAAAAGTAAAGCCTAAGTAATATAAAGATTTATTGTAGAATAGCCCCGGTCGTATCTCTTCAAAGGTTTCAATCTATCTATCACAGTTTTGCTTTAAATGTCTGCTGAGCATAAGACCCATTCATAATGCTAGGGGATTTGTTGGAGAAAATACACTGGTACCATTTTAACAGCCTTTAGCAGAGATAGTTTTGACAGCATTCCACATGAAACTTTACTTGCTGGATGGCAGAGCAGTACTTAATCGTGAGTTTTATCAATCCATTCAAATTTGACATGTTTACCAATGGAGAGCAGTCTCAGCTGCTGGGCACACAGAATCCAACCACGGAGTAAGATTTTAAAAGCTTCTGAAACTGCCAAAATCACTGCTCTGGTTCTGGTCCTGATTTTTGCATTTTCACTACAAATACTGGACATAACCTGAATGTCTCACAGCATTTTAAAAGTTCAGTGTATTATTAAAGAGTTGAAGTCAGATTTCAGTTGTTTTACTCCTTCAGTTGCACACATATTTTCTGTCTAAAAAGAGCAATCAAGCAGTACAGGAGGGAAAAAAAGACTTTCTCTTCCTTTCTGTCTACTATTTCTCCCCCTCCAAAGCCCTGGAGACTGAGCATATTACTTAATTGATTTAAGCCTGCTATATCCATCTTTTCAACTCACAGTGCACCAACCGGGAGAGAAATTCAAATTTGGGTGAAACAGCGATGAAATATAATGTCTGACAGCACTAGATTATTTATTCTCTTTTCATCTTATTCTGTCTCAGTGGGGGTTGGAGAAGAATTCTGCAAAATAAAATGAAAGGAAAGTGAAGGGAGGGAAGCTCATATTGTGAACTCTCTAGGACAACTACCATTTTCTTATGCCATGTTCACACCATGACTGACAAAAGTTCTACCAGCCTATGAGTAGACTTTCTAGGCACTTCTACACTTCAAAAAAAAAATTATTTGGACTACTAGTCATTATCCACAACCAACTGGATGGTAACTTTTTAGCACTTCAAGAGAGCCTGTGTGTCTGACACACCCCTGGATGGAGTGCCCCCTCAGCCTGGATGTAAAGAGGTGGTAAATCTGACCCTGATTATTTATTAAAATATAATACAAAAACGTGTGTATGCACAAATTAATGCAGAAGGGAGTGGGCAAAAAATAATCAAAGAGAGTGAAATTGTTTCTTGGGAATGACTGCTGGCATAATTCTAAAATATACTTTATTTATATTAAGTTCCAAGCTGTGCTAAAGAGTTTCAGTAGCATATATTTTATTCCCTGTTGGTAACAAATGTGTTTCACTTGGCACCACCACTATGTCAATTGCCACAGCCTCCATCCATCCATCACTAGCTGATTTTCAAAACCTGAAAGATTTTCTTTTAGATACAGCTGTAACTCATTAGCTTCTTTTTGCCAGTCTTTTTGCAATGCACCTCTTTAGCTCCTACACAGACACACCTTTCTCACTGAATGCTAGACTATTTTCGTGCCTTGGTTTTGACTCTAAAGTCAGTAAAATTAGAGTATCGTAAGTATGCTCACTGTAATACTGTTATCCTTTCCGTTTCTGGCTCTCAACTGAATTACTAAGCTCTAGTTTACCAATATGCTTGTACTCTTGAATTTATTCGGGTTTTTTTTTTGCAAAGGGGAGGGGAAATTGGTACAGCGATCTTTCACATTCAGTAATCTCTTCTCAATGTACATCAGAGACCAGACTGCACTGCTTTATTATCAGTTTACTCTTGGCCCTTGGAGTTACCAACCTTATGCTAAGGAATACATACCATGTACCATCTCCTAAGCAGAGACAAATATCAAAGACTTAATTTACTGAACATATTCTACCTCTGTTGGAAAAAATGTTAGGTCTAAATTAATCCTGAAAACAGGGATGACAAAGTCCCAGCCACAAATACTCAGTGCATCACTGTTCATGGACCATAAACTAATGTACAGATTCTAATCTGTACAGAAAGACCCCGAGAGTCTCAAGTCCTGAGGAGCCTTTAGTCTGGAGAATTAAGTAAAGATTTCTATGCCCTATCTTGAATTAATTTATAAACCATTTCCAAACACAAGAAAAAGTCCCATTCCTACCTTTAGAGTCTCAAAAAACATCCAAGAAATGCTGGGAGGTTTTGTAACATCTATGAAACACGTATAATTCCGTGATATCATGGAATAAAGGCTTATAAGGCACTCATCTAGAACTACAAACATAATTATTCCATTCTGAATTAAACAACAGCAAATGACACACAACTAAATATTCTCTCTGAAGCTCTTGTTAAAGCTTTTTCTGTCTCCACCACCATGTAATTCTTCTCATTTTCTTGTCCCATGGAGCCATTCAGCTGTACAGACATAGAGAGGACATGCAGGGCTCAGAAAAGCTCACTGAGATCATCCCGTGTTGCAACCTTTTAGTTTATTGACACGAAGAAGCAAGAACGAGCCCTGGAAAGTTCAGCACCCTGTCTGGGGATGTTCCTACCTGGCAGGTTCATGTTTCATAAAGGCTGTACCCTACTGGGGTAAAAGAGATCAGGACAACAATAAACACTTCCTGTATCTTCCAAAGCCAGATCAGCTACATGCTGTCTCCAGCTTGGTATCTACAGAGAAGTAAAAACAAAGTCCATAAATCAGAGCTTTTTTTTGCCACGTGAGCAATCATTTTGCACTGCAAACTTGTCTGCAAAGTGCAGCTTAGAAGCCGAGTGATCCTCAAAATGACAATAATTTCTTAAAGTTTTGTGTAGTGTCTGGAGCATTAGAGTCTCGAGTGACAAGCAGAATAAAATAGTGAGTGCCTGCAAGTCAGTGTTTTCACTCTTGTCAGCTCATGCACGAGGGTCTGCAAGACCACATAACTTTCTTAAGGTGAAACACTTCTCTTGAGTTATGAATCCTTCTGTCACCAGTAAAACAGTAAAGCTAAGAGGAATACAATGCCAAAACCACTTACTTTGTAGTATATGTAGAAAAACAAAAACTCTGTCCCCTCTGACACAAAACCCTCTTCCTTCACCCTCTATGACTTGCCCACAAAATAGGTGTACACTAACAATACCAAAAAAAGTACCGAAGACAACTCTATTCGCTACCGCCTATTTCCTTCCAGATTTCCAGGAGGCAATTTCACAGAGCCAATTAGGTTGGAAAAGACCTCTGAGATCACCAAGTACAAATACAGTGAACTAAGTCAATTATATAGAATTGAGCATAGGCCAAAGTAAGAGGAGGAGGTGCACCAGGCATCAGAACAGATGTCTACACAGCAGCCCACAGAGGAGCCCCACGCCCAGAGCAGGGGTGTATTTTCCTGAAGGAAACAGCCTCTGGAGAGGACCCATGCTGAAAAGTGTGAGGGAAGGAACAAGACAGAAGAACTCCTATGTGCTGATTACATCCCCTCCTAAATCCCACTTGTGCAACTTGGGCCAGGCAGAGGAGCGTGGAGGAAAGGACTGAAGTTGTTTGAATTGGGGAACAGGAGGAGATGGTTAACATTTATTTGTTTCTTAGGACCCCAATCAAATTTAATTGGCAGCCAGTTAGTTATCCCCACGGCAAATCCCTTTTTTGCCCACAATGGTAATTTTTAAGAAATCCCCCTGCCTTTATCTTGAACCACAAGTTTTCTGATTTGTTTGTTTCCTGGTTTTCCCATCCGACTGAGGCATGGAGAGTGTGGCTATGTGGGAATTTCACTGCTAACTCACCATGATCAGTAATACAACTTCTATGGTTTCACTGAGATTATTTGATCCCTTGATGCATTTGACAGAATATTAATTGTTCATTCTACATTTTTCATTTTCATATGTTTTTCTTAGTCATGCGCTCTGTTGGCTACGTTACATTTGTCCATTAAGCAGCTGTTAAGCCTTCTCTGAACCATATATTTGCCAACTAATACTGAATCACCTTGTCAAACATGTATTTACAACATGCTCATTTTACCTCAGAGCAAAACATTCTCTCAACATCTAAACTGTTCTCTCTGCACTTTCCATTTACCTGCTAACACCAGAAGTTGCCCAGCATACATCTGCAACATGATTAGGGAACAGACATTTTGCCTGCCCTGGTAATTGGCTGGTACTGCAAGTGCCACTCTCCAAGAAGGTGTTTGGGAGGAAAGGTGTAGTGGGTCATTTTCACTGCTTCCACTCTTGATGGAGCATGCACCATCAGGACTTGGTAACACGTTCGCTTCTCATTATCACTAGCTAGATTTAGTATTAACTGTATGTCTACTTCAAAAGCTTCTCTTCTTCCAGATTTCCCATTTCACTTCTCGGAAGAGCCTGAAACTGTTACAGGCTTCTCCCCTTTTGTTTTAATTATTTTAGGATTCTCTCAAAATTGCTCCAAGACAAATATTATCATCTTCTCTCAGATTGCTCTCAGGTTCTCTGAGCTATATTCCTTTGCAGGAATAGAAGCTTAGTTCTAGAACACAGATTCATCACTTAGTTAAATATAACATTATGCAAATTAGTTTCTCTTGTTCATATTAATGTTAGCGATAAAATGCATATACAGACATACACATAAACCTATAAACACTAATCATAAGACTAAGCAGTAGTTTAGCTCCATTCCCTGAATAGTGAAAGATACAAATCTGTTTACCTAATTTAAAACCAATTTAATATTTTTTATCCTGAAGTAAAACCAAATGTGTTCACATTTTAGAGTCAAGACCAAGCCAAATATGCTTGATAGGACTGAGACAACAGTTCATAGTTTTCCAGAGAAAAAAATGCAGAGAGAAGGAAATTAAACAAGCATTCTTGCATATATTTCCTGATGTTGTTTTCATTATGGAGAAGTAAAATTGCATTTACTCCCTTCACAGCAAAGGTCAAACAACCTGATAAAATCTAGTTAATGCACTGAGAATGATTGATGTTTAAATGAAAAAGTCATGCTATTTTATGTAGCAAAACGTGTTCTCTCTTCTTTATTCTCTCCATATTGTTAATATATTTATTCTTAATATAACAAAAAGGTCTAAGACCAAACTAAAGGTCAGAGGAGCCTTCTGATTTATGTACTCCCATATCCAATAAAGATTAAGCCATCCATGACATTTTCATAATGGTAACATACCTCCTCTGTTCAGTACTTGAACTACTTAGTTCAACCACAATATTGATTTTTAGCCTAATCCTTATCCTGTATGAGTACTCACACACCTATTTTACAAACTTCATGCTTCTCTGAAAGGAGCACTAGGTATTACCAGTAATCGTATGTACAATAAAACAAATGCACGCATAACTTCTTAGAGATTCTGACTTGAAACCCCTTTGAATCAACCCTGAACATGGCTTTTTAGCTCTCAGAAACCAAAGAACTGGTCACTTGTCATTATAGGTAAGCACATGCTATAAGCTTTCCTCAGTACCTATATGCTATGGAAGCATCCTACAGAATAGCTGACAGTGTTTACTGCATGTCAAGTCACTGTCATGTTCCAGAAAAAACATCTCATGACATTCTAGAAAAACTTTAATAAATGCTGTCCAGAGACACACCGGGAACACCACTCTCTCTGCCCAACAGCTGAACAGCCATTTGCAGCCTTGACACAGTTCCTGCTCCTAGACCCTCGAAGTAGGGCAGAAAGTGTGATGATAAAAACCCAAGGACCTATGTGATTTTTTGCTAGTTCATCTGGAAGCATTCATTTAATTTTAAGGCAATGGAGCTGTAACAGGTGATCAATTGCTCAGCATTCTGTATAAAAATCCCTGCGAGACAGAGAGACTATCTTGGTCACACATTTAACAGTGGCACACAACACAAACCTATGGCTTTAAATATATGCACCATTATGTTAAGCTGGAGTTACTGAACCGATATTGACGCTATCCCATTTATGAGTACTGTCTGTCAGGATAGCAATAATTACTTACTTTCAAATCCAGTTATGATCATCAAGGTCACATTTTCTGGTGTGGACGCCTAATAGCACAAGTTTTCTGCTAATTTTCTGCCTTCAGTTTTTCTCTTCCTATTAAAAACCCATTTCAGTTTGGCAGCTTAGATTTGAGGCTACCTCAGACTGCCAAATCACCATTATGGAATTTTATTCTTTTTTCAACTCAGGAAGATTGCCATCTGAATACTCTCTAGCAATCACTTGCAGCATCTGAGAAGCGATGACTTCTTTATTCTGGGTACAGAAAGAAAAGCACCTAAGGTTGATCAGTAAAATAACTTGAATATGTTTTTAAAAAAAATAGTAATAATATGTGTATTAATATACATAAAATTGCTAGTTGACGTACGAAATAAGTCAAAGCCTAAAATACTGTAGGTCCATACTAAATATAAAGAGAAGTGTGTAACTATGAAGTCAGCTGTTTATTTGGTAGAGTTCAGTTTATTTACAGTATTATAACCAATGAATAAGCAGCAGAAGCAAGTGTCTTGGGTGAGAAATTCAAGCCTGGGTTCCATTCTTTACCAATTGCAAAGCCATTCCCTCTTATGGATAAACCGTCTTTAGTCCTTCCCTTTACCTTCCATGGATTTTCTATCACCTCTGAACCAGTGACCTGACCTCCTACCCACACAGACCACCCTTAAAAAATTTCTTGGCTTATTTGACACAGCTTTCAGTCTCCTGTGATACTAATCAGGGTCCTGAAAAAGATTACTATAGCCCCCGATACTGCTGTAGAAAAAAAGCATTTAACTGCTCCCCAAGTAACCTGAAAGAAAGCTTAAAGAAAGTCTAGACAACAGACCAAGGATTCATTTGTGGGCAGCTGCCACAACTCTGCAATGCAGAAATATTATTTGCTGAAGGAAAATAAAGATTAAATTTCGTGCTTTAATTTGCTGATAAAACATCAAGCTCTGTCAGAGTCAGCCATCAAACTTGCATTAAGTCTCAGTTATTTGCAGGTATAGCCTTACCAAGTGAAGTCTGAAGCAGAAAAAAAAAGTATGTGGTATACAAAAAAAAAAATCTGATCTTCACCATTTCCCTCACAGCAGACCAAAATACCATGCAAAAAGCATAATTCTGTCCTATAGTATTACATGTCTTACACAAACACCATTCTCTCATCATCCTTACAACTAATTTTAGTTGAAAATCCTGGAAGTCTTGGGGACAGTAAACTCTCGGATGAAATTCTGAATTCCCCCATCTTTAAATCACTGTAAAAACACTCTTCAATATCAAATTAACCAAAATTTCATCCTATATACCAAATATATCAATATCCCTATACATCATGAAACCCAGCACCAAAGCAAAAGAGCTTTGCTGTTTGTTTCCTATTTGTTATGCCTTCAATTTTCATGCAAATTAAAGTTAGACTTGGCTCCTGAGTTCTTCTTTCCTTGCCAAAAACAAACATTTAAATACTTGCTTTAGATAGAACTTCTGGGAATAAAATGTATTTTTTTCATATTTAAAGCAATATAAATACTAGGCAATATTCTCTTAAATTCCAGAAAATTATTTCATGGAGGAACTAGGTACATGGAGCATGGCTGTGCCCATGCCTGCTCCACAGTAGTACTGCATTCCATCAACCAGTGACAGGTGCCTACGTCACGGAAGTTTGGACAGTAATTCTTCAGCAACACAAGGCAGTTAAGTTCTTCTTTCCTTATCTCTGCATATTCAAATGAGTAACAAAATCATCTCCTAACCATGTCCTTGCTTTTCAGCCTGGCCCATCAACGCGCAGCCGAGTTCCTTCAGAGGTAACGGAGAGGGTACCATCTGCTATCAATACCGTCCACACTCCTCCCAGTCGAGACTTGTTTCAGGCCAAGCTTCTTTGCTGAGTTAACAGAAGGTGACAAGCCTGGCAGTTTGAAAATTCTCCCTGCATGACTGATTCAGCCTGGCTGACCAGACACATGCTAATGAGAATGTGCCAGCTCACAACAAAAACATTTCTGAATAATTTAAAACTTCAGAGCTTCGTGTGCCAGATAATACAATTCATTGTTTAATGACAGTGCCAGTATAATGTACAGGCATCTACTACAAACACAGACTGCAAAATCATCATCAGACCTAACTTCATAAATAATGCAAAAGGGAAAAGAAGCAAAGCCGACTTAAAACTTTGTTTTCATCTGCATCAGCAAGACTGATGACACAAGCTATATACATTTCACATATGCTTGATTTTCAGGCTTCATGTATTTGTGTGAATGCTTAGCTTTCTTTCAAAGATAAAGGGCACTGCTGACTAAACTTATGCCCTGAAGTTTTTCAAAGACAATACTTATCCTCGTTTTTCTTTTAGCTTGCCTGTGGAAGTGTATCACCAACACCATCCACTCAAGAAGGCAGAAGTGAATCAAAGAGGTGCTTCAAAACAAAGGAAAGAATATTTAGGACACTGTCTTTGGCGATAGGTCCCATCATGCCACGCTGTGCCTTTACTGCAAGTCCTTAAAACTAGTTAGACTTTACTGCAAGTCCTTAAAACTAGTTAGACTAGTTAACTTGGAAAATACTGCCATTAACTACCTTTCCACAAACAAGTATTTTTGACAAATCCATTCTTAACTGCAAGAGTTGAAGTCTGTTGATCCCAAATACGGTTGAAAATCCAATCATGATACCACACTTTTTTTCAGTTTAAAATGAGTTTTTAACCTAAGAGTGAGTTTAGGTTTGGGTTTTTTTGATATTGTTTTGTGTGTGTGTGTGTTTCATGGTTTTTTTTTTTCTTTTAATATTTAATACACTGAGCCTGTGCAATTTTTAATCAAAGGGACTCTGCCAGACTTGAATAAAACCAGTCTTATTCTTCAAAACAACTGGCACTAACAGAAGAATTGCTAAGTTAAAAACCAGTTTAAACAGCAACTCTGAAGGAGCAGAAAACTGTATTTAGATGCTTTGGAGTTGATGCAAATCCCTGGTACAACACTAAGGTGGGGATGTAGGTACACTCTCAGCAGCCCTATAGTACTTGTTATAATAGCATCAGTCTGACACACGTCCATTAATGACTGTAACTCAGGCACAGAAAGCCTTGCAATTTTATTAGACACTTCCATAGACATGGACAGATAACTGTTCATTTTTGCAATGACTCCACATGCCAAAGAAGATTGGCACAGTGTATGAAATAGGTAGTGTAATAAAAGTTCAGTTGGAATAGCAAGAATGGTCATTGAGCGACCATTCTGTTAAAAGAAGAAAATACACACACACATACACACAAGTGTTTGGGGTCTGTTTTGTTTCCTCCACTACATGCTGTGCTTTGACAACTGGCTGTGTATTCAGAGCTCCACAAATTACTAACTGGCCTTTGTTCCAGGAATCTTTGTCTTAATTTTGATAACTGCACTTTCTGTTAGATATGCTGCAGCATGATTAAGTTGTTCTCCCATTAGAGATTTATTTCATTTACAAGAGAAAATTTCTTCTTTGACAAAATAGGGGAAAAGTTCTGCCACCCTCCTGCGAGCATGTTCTTGTCATTCCTCGTACCCTGTTAGCACTTTCTGTGCACTCCAAGTCAGCATTTGCCATGCTGTGACCCAAAGGCAGCAGTCACCATCTGCACCCTAGCAGCTTCATGGGTTGGATAGCTATTTGGAAATTCCTCCAAAATGACAAAAAAACATCTTGCACCACCTCACAGACTGCTTTCCACTGCCATGACTGGCCCCAGCTGCACCTGACACCACAAGTGTTTGGACAGCTCCAGCCAGCACTGCGGATTTCAAGGCCGTGTTCTGTTCAACTATGCATGCTGGTCTCATCCTCGTTATACCATGGGCACCCAAGACTGCTGAGATTGTCACTATCCCAAATATTTGCTACATCTTCTTGGGACTTCAGAAACTGAATCCCGTTTAAAACTTTCATGTACCCCCTTCATACTACAACCCCTTTTGATATCAGTCTCTGGTGCTCTATTATAAGACTTCACCTGCTATGTAGGTGTTGTATCTACTGAAAACCTAAAAACAACTTCAAAAAAAATCCTAATGATTACATGTATTTCTCCTCCTCTTCTTCCATCTCTTTAGCAAAGGTGCAACTATATCAGGGCAAGGGCCACACCTAAGACAGAATGTTGGATTGCTGCTCTTACTAGTATTTCAAGATTTCAGAATCTTCTCTTGCATGTTAGATGCTAACCTCTGCTCCACCAGCCATCTTTGGGGAGCCTACCAGCAGTTCTGAGCTAATTACAGAGGCTATAGACTCCCTTGCCCTTCCTATGCTTAGATGGAGTTGGTCGTGTTCTATATTAAAGTCACCTCCTTTTATGAAAGGAAGGCAAAAGTAGGCTTCACTTCATTTTCTGACTCAATTTATGTGTCTGGCTATTTCAGCATAAGAGTTCTACTGCAGAGATAAGGAAATGCATGAGCTATTTAAAAGGAAATTAAAAAAAAATTTGTCAGACTTTCTGACTAATTAGTGAGTGTTCATAAATTAAGAATTTTATCCTAATACGAAGCCAGATTTTTTTTTGTACTAAGGGAAAACAGAGGAAGAGAAGATTGCTGACACAAAGATGGTAAGAAAGACCAACAAAACCAGCATTCTCACATTCCTGTAAAACACTGGGCGAGAAAGTTGTGGGCCCTTCCCCTGAGGTTTGAGTTCTCACTTCCCAACTAATTAGAGAGACCAGGTTTTCCTGCCTCTCCATTTGCTTTCTGGGATCCTATTCCCATTTCAGAGGTCACCTGCCTAGTGACCTCGTATCTAACAGATATGGGAGGCCTCGTACAAGACCTCTATTTTCTCAGCTGCCAACCTTGCTTGCCCTGTGCCTGTGACCATTATGTCATCAGAGGAACAAGGGAGAGAAAAGAGGGGTTTGACCCCAACAAACTCTGCATCAACATCATGCCTAGTGTGCTGCCTGGATTTTGCTCCAGTGATGGCACCTTCTTTTCAAATGATGCAGGATACAGACTCCATAGAAGACATTTGTTCCATGTGCCTTTTTATGAACAGAAGACACTGCAGAAGCTGCTTCTTCAGGTCTTTATGAAAATAGCAGAAAATTACCTTTTTTAAGAGTAAAGGTGGCAAAATAATCAAAGCCTTCTAAAGGGGACCTGCAACGATCTCTTCCAGACAGACCATGACCAAACCATGGCAAAACTGGAAGGATTATGCATATTATCTCTGCAGCAGCCAGGTTACTCTGTTTCCCCTGTCCCTCCTTTTCCAAACACACCCCAGAAAGGGCAAACTGTGCTTTTCTTGGCTTTTGTGGTCCTGTCACCAAGCAAATGCATCAGTTCCAGTAGTAAGACTTCAAGGAATATTGCTTGTAGGATGACAGTGAACTAAATATTAAGTGGCTAATGCATTTTCTTAGTTTAAGAATGTCTGGTTTTATTTGGAAATTTTACTAACAGGTCCAGAATACTTGTTGAAATACTTCTCTGAAAGTCAGGTAGTGCTTTCAGAAGCTCATCAGTAAGATAGCCTGGAGCTTTTTCTCTTCTTTTCTGGCACTGGAATAAAATGGATGTACTGGCATGTAGTCTGAGGACCACAACCCCATTCTAATGAGGTGTTACAGGGCCAAGCAGAAAATAATTCTCCTGCACAGTCCCTTGGTGTCTAGTATACAAGTGTAGCACTGGCATTTTCATAACTAAAAGCAGTCATGACTAGTTAAAGCACAGGCTGAACAGGCTTCAATGCCAAAGCTTTGGGGAAAAACCAGATTTGCTTGGAAAGCTAAATAGGATCAGGATGTAGCAACTTCACGGCCGTACTTCACCATGTCAAATGCAGATTCCACATTCATTACAAAATGACTTCCCAAAGCAGAGATGCTTGTAGGTATGATTTCTGGGTAAGGAGATCCTTTCACCACAGTTTCTCCAACTAGGCACATGCTCACAGTATTATGTGCAAGTATGAGAGACACATTTCCTCACTGTCCAGCCCTTTTGCAAGCAAGCATCTGTTAAAGATGCTGAGCTATATGAAGAGCAGCTGAAATGCACCACATAGTCAATGCTGGATACGAGCTTTTGTTTGTTTGTTTTGCTCACCAGAATCAGATGTTATTCACCCCTAAGCCACAAGCTAAAAGGCAAATTTCTACCCTCCTTTAATACAGGAATCTGTATACTCTTGGGAGCCAGTACTTTGAGAGCTTAGAGTTGACTGCCTTATCTACATAGCACTGAGGGGTGCAACAACCAGTTAGGCCTCTGAATTTTTGGAAACACTGTGTTCCACCAGCCTGCCCAAAATACTAAAGGCAGAGTTAGGGGAGGTAGAACAGCATGCTGTTGCAAACATTAAACAGGCACAACTCAAGGGCAAAGAGGCCCTGCAGAAAGACCTTAACAAATTAGAGAGATGGGCAATCACCAACAGTTTGAAGTATAACAAGGGCAAGTCCTGGACTCTGCAACGTGGGACAAGGCAACCCTGGATGTATAGATGAGTACAGACTGGGAACCTCAAATCCTGTGTGCAGTTTTGGGCACCACAGTCTAAAAAAGATACTAAACTATTAGAAAGCACCCAAAGGAGAGCCAAGAGGATGGTGAAGGGTTTTGAGGGGAAGCCATATGAAGAGTGCCTGAGATAATTTGGTCTGTTCGGTCTGGAGAAGAGGAGACTGAGGGGAGACTTCATATCTGTCTACAGCTATCCTCATGAGGGGAAAAGAACAGGCAGACACTGATCTTTTCATTCTTGTGACCAGTGACAGGACTCAAGAAAACAGCATGAAGCTGAGTCAGGGAAAGTTTAGGTCAGATACCAGGAAAAGGTCTTTTTTTTCACCCAGAGGGTGGTTGGGCACTGGAACAGGCTCCCCGGGGAAGTGGTCACAGCATCAAGCCTGACAGAGTTCAAGAAGCATTTGCACAACGTTCTCAGGCACATGGAGTGATTCTTGGGGTGTCCCATGCAGGAGCAGGAGTTGTACTTGACGGTCCTGATGGGTCCCTTCCAACTCAGCATGTTCTATGATACTGCTGTAATGGCTTGCCCTCCTGTCTGTTGCTCCTACCTTGAAGCTACATGGAAGAGGGAAACTTCAATCTGTCAGCAAACATGCAACAGCGCTCCCTTACAAATCCAGTGGCTGTAACTGCCCCTTCTGGGATAAAGTTTAGGTCTCATTGCAGCTGCAAAAACAGCCAAAGGGTGCCAGAATGCCAATTCACATGTCAGTGTGTGGCCAGTGCCCATAACCATTCTGTGCCTGTGCCAAAAATAAGTCGCAAGTCGCAGTACATTTCGTTTCTTTAACAGCCAGGTAAGCAGATTCATTACAGGAAACATTATAGTACTACAAGGGGGAAAAAAATCTTCCTCCTTCAGAATATTCATCTTGTGGTTAAAATCTTGTGCTTTTAAAAAAATCCTCATGCCAAAACTGCAATGTGCAGTCTGAAGAGGCAATACCCAATCTCCAAAAAACATATACAGAAGTACAAGAACTTCGTAACTCCAAATAATACAAGGTGACGTTCACAAGTGGTACAAACCCCAGTAACAGCAGTGGGATTTACTATGGACTTATGGTTAGCAGTGTGATTAAGCACCCATCCAAACTGGGGCAAGCTGCTGCATTAGTTGTCAAAGCAGGTAATTACTGAAGCTTGATAAGACAGTACGATATTAACCCCTAGTCACATTAAGAGAGGCTCCTTGTGGAACAAAAAGCTGGCATACAAAATTCAAGGAAGTATATAAATGTTTATGTAAGTCTAAGAAATAAGGCATACTTCATTAACATTACATTTTGAAATTGTATTTCTACAGCACATCTTATTCAAGCGTTTTCCAAAACCTAAGCTTCTGAAAAATAACTCATTTTTGCTGAAAAAATTCAAAATTAGTGCTTGAAAGAAATTTTAAAATGTTATTTGAATGGAAGCCTGACTTCTGGTTTTCCCCCCAGTTTAAACGCCTGGAAAAACATAGTGCCATTACACAGGAAAACCACAAGGGGCCATTACTCAAGCTCTACTTTGGTATTTGCAGACCTTTTGAACCCATCTTCTCCACATAAATTTCCAGCTATTGTAAACAGAGCTCTACCCACTAGACCTACTAAGCTTAATGATATGGAGAAATGCCACACTTCACCATCTGGAAAGAACACACTTCATACAGCTTCCAGCTCAAAGCCAGGGTGAGCACAGTGGCCAAATCCACACTTGGTACAAATTAGTGCCATCTCACTTCAGCACTGAGGTTTTTCCAAGTAATGCCAGCTGAGTGGCCATTGAAACGTAGTGACATCTTTGCGCCACAATCATCTACAAGTGTAACTGAAGGTAATGCAGCTATAGCAGGATAGAAAAAAAAATCTAGAAGGCACTGCAAGACTGCAGACCTCGTGCCTCACAGGGCTTTTGTACAGCCTACATTCGGTATATGCTTTTGTAGAGCCTGTGAAGTGGGCAATGAAGAATGAGGGTTGTATCCAGGCAGGAGTGGAGAAGGTAACAGTGTTGAGGGCAGGTAGACTCCTTGTGATACAGAAGGTCAGAACCAATGTCATTTGCACCAGGGAGCAAGAAGGACCTGTGCCATCACCCTACCATCTACCATTCATAATCAGCCAGCCAAACCATTCTGTTTGCAACATTCAGCTGAAGAACTGTGGTACTGGGCTTATTTAACTTTCTGCAGAGACAGCAGCCATCACACAGGAAATCCAGTCCTCATGGAATCCCTACCTTGCATGTGCTGTGTAGCAGTGTGGCAATGAAACCCGGGGAAGTGTTGAAGAGCTCAGTCTCACTGTAGGTTGACAGACTTGCCAGGCTGACTAGAAGTCACGTTTCAGATTACCCTTCACATGACCAGAGCAGATTCAGACCACAGTTCACTGCAACACCCAGTTATACATATGACCTTGTAGGCTGGCAGGAAGAACTTCCCACGGGAAACTCAGAAGAGAATCCGAAGAGAATCCCAGTTATCAGATTTGGGTGCTGAACTTCAGCAGCTGAGGTTGTGTATCTTCATTCTCTCTGTCTCTGTCCCCCAAAGAGATTTTATCATCCAACAAGAAACAGAGAGAAGTGAAATGAACTTAAGCTGCTCTGAAGAGACCAAGTACTCAAAAATTAACAAGCGGGCTCTGAAGTTCCTCCAGTGCCCAAACTCCAAATCTGTTTTTCCTTTGCGACTAACCCAGAAAGACCACCCCAAACAGCCAATCAATCAGGATGAGCTGGATAAAATACCTTACTCAAAGTTGGAGTTGGAGCAACAGATGGAAACGAAGAGCTGATTACATGAAAGCTACTCATAGCGTAGTTTCACTGGCAACACCACTGCCTTTTTCCCTGTAATACCAAATTCCTATCTACTTGGATGTTGGGAAATCCTATACACTCCAGAACACTACGTACTACAGTAAGTAGTGACTTGTGACCACCAGTTAAGGATACATACCTCACTTGTGACCTCAGTCAGCATTGCACTGAGGTCCAGAGAAGCAGATTAGAAAATCTGTGCTTTTATCTGACCAGCTGACTAGACCACTAAGTGTTCGTATTTGAGTAGTATCAACTGACTCATAGAAAGGGCTGATGGACAAATATTTTTACCCTACTTGAAAGTACTTATTTTGCTAAATAAAATGCTACTAAAGAGAAAAATTACATAGAATTCCCCCATGAACTGTTCTTTGTTCAAATAAAATTTGGAGGAAGTCAATATGTATACCAGTACCTAAAAAGCCAGAAGTCCCCTCTCTCTAGCAATTTTCCTTATCTCTCTGACACTAGCCTATCTTTTTAAAACCTTGCCTTTCAAAGAACTCCCCACAGATGCCATGCTTTGCACAAGCAAGGTCCTGAAGAGCAGCACTCTGCACTGCACAGGATATAGATTTGGTTCCATGTCAGCAATAAGAACACAATCCCTTACTACTGCAGCCTTTCTTAGAATTACAATTATTAAGCAACTAGTGTTTGAATTTTTAACATCTCTTTTAAGATATGAAGTCACATATTTCAGGGGTTTCTATTCCATATTCATTATGAAAACTTCACCTTCCAAGATCTTAAATTTTATTTTTTCTTCCTTTTTTTTTGTTTTTCTGAACCGTATCTCTTAGCTGAATAAGGGAAAGGAACCCCATCTTCACCCTCCCCAACCCCAATTTCTCAAGAACAAGGTTGAAGGAACAACAGTCATAAGGCTCATTTCAGCTCACAGCTCCTTAAATGGTCACAAAACACAGATGACAGAGAGCACACAGATGCCCATCCACTTATCTCCATCTTTTCAACCTGCCTGGCAAACTCTGTGGACAACACAGAACCACACCAGAATCCTGGCCTCAGCAGCATTACTGGAGTGGGATTTGCTGCTGCAGTATATAATTCTGTGAAGAGCTGCAGGCAGGCAGAGTGAAAGGCCAGTGAGACACAGCTGCGAACTCAAACAAAACTATTAAGTCCAATATTAGAGCCAGCAGCTTTGTCAGCATACCTCTAATGTAAACAACACATAGGCTGCACAGTACACCCTCAGGAACAAAGCGAACAGCCTTCCTCCAACTACCAGACTTCCTCTCCAACACGAAGACAAGGCTCAGGATTCATACTTGAGACCCAACTAAAATTTACAGTTTTCCAGGCCCTATCATCTTGAACGCATCATGACACACAGAAGCCAAGGAAAACAAATGGAATTCATGTTTTACTGGGTTCCACATGCTGCGATATTTCCAAGCCTACTAGCATCCACCAAGAAACATGCAGAATGCTCAGTTCTGAAAACAAATCCATTACGAGGACAAAGCACAGAACAGAATCAACTCAACAAGCTACTCCAGATGTTTTTCATTTCACTGTATTCTGCAGAGGAAGTGAATTTGGTACAAAATATACTTGGCTTCGGTCCGTGTTCTTTTTATTATTAAGCTTGGGGGGCAGGGGAAGTAGTGCCCATCTTTGCAGGCAATTCCTCTTCCTTCTTGGTGTACACTCACTCCCACTCGAAGCAGATGGTACAGAAGGGTCACCTATTCAAAGCTGGTTGAGGGTACTACTCTGGCAGTGAAGTACACACAGGGAGATAAATTAATGTGCACTGTAGACAGAACACATGCTGTACATGCACTGGATCAACAAGATGTGAAGCTGGACTTGGAGACCCTGGCATGTGTACACGACAGCAGAGGAAAACTGACAGCAGTACAGGCAGGCAGCTTTCCCTTTCCCCTAAATGAGGCTAAACCAGCAACATAAACATGACTGTACACCTTGGCTGTCACCCAAAAGTTTACTCTGAAGGGAGAAATCTGATTTACCCAAAATTATGTGCTCTATAGATACCATATGTACAGTAAATACATATCTTCTGGAAGAATACACACCCACACTTACTCAACATAAGCAACTGACTGAAGCGCCATCAACTCCAGCAAGTTAAGCTTCCTTCAGTGAGTTACAGGGGATAACTTTATACAATTTACTATCCCAGAGCATTCCACTTGCACAAAAGGAGAAGCTGCTGCATACACCTCGGGTTTGAGAAGCATGCGTTTGAAACAAAACTCTTAGACAGCTCTCCCATGCTAAGCACAGAAAAAGGTTAAGGAAGAAAGAGGATGTGAAACGATTTTTTTCTGTGCAGTACATTCCTCCCACCAAACAGTGTATCTAAACATAGTCAAAATAATAGTATAAACAGAGCAGATTAATAAAACTATGGGGTTTTTATTTTTTGGTACTAAACTAAGAACAGTTTAGGCACAAACCTGATTAATCTGAATCACCTTTCAAAACCTACTCTTCAATGTCAAAGTCTGAAGACAGATTTTGATCCTAGATTTGATTTCTTTATCCAGTAATATGAACTACTACTTAAAATATCAACAAGTTATTAAAACACAAAAATTGCCAGTCTATTTCTGCATTGTTAGCATGATGAATCATTCATCTAATTCCTTCATTAAATGCCACCTGATTATTCAAACCCCTGTCTAGCAAACATTTGTGCCTTGTGCTACAAATTTAATAGCTGACAATCACCGACACACAGTTATTCCCTAGCAAATTTGTACTCATTATTCACATACTATTTAAAGTTTATTAACTATGACGTTCCTATGAGTCCAAAAGCAGATTAAGTGAACATGTCAACACAACTGTGTGTACATCTGCACACGTAAGTTACTTCTAGAAACTATTTCTAATTTATCTAAAAAAATCTTCAGTTGTGCAGGAGCAGATGCATGTTTGGGAACAGGTAACTGCAACTTGATACCTACTGAAAGCATGTAGGTATGTACTGTAGGTTTGTAGCTGTATGCAATTATGTCCTGGCCAATATGCCAGGATATAACTGCAAGACAGCTAAATCTTCTAAGGGCACCCATGCAGTCTTGTGATGAAATTTTGGGAAAATTCTCTTTCTACCCAAATGATGTGATACAGGAAGTACCAAAAGAGTGACTTTATCTCCAGGGAACTAACAAGCCTGCATGGTTACAATGCAGATATATAGCCCCTGGCAAAGGCAACTTCTACCTCTTCCCACCTCTCAATCTGACAAACTATAAAGCACTACTGTCACATTTCCCTGCATATTTAAAATCCTCCAGGGAACAGCTATTTATTACTGCTATATATACAGCTATATTCAATAATATTTACTTACTATCTCAAACAGCATTTTGTTTCCATACAAAATTAATGCAAGAACATTTTGCTACTTTTTCAGGCTTTTTAAAAGAACACTGCATATTTCCATATGTTGACTTCTGCTTCCTTTCTAAGTTTGCTTCCAGTTGTTTTACTGCAGCTGTGAAGGTGTGCACAATTTCTTTGTCTTTTACAAAGCACCCAGAAAAGTTCTTCAGTAAGTAAGTCTGCACAGCTCCCCCACACACTTCAGACACACAGTTAAAACCTGGGAAATGGAATTACTCCATCCTTTCCAGTTAACAGTTTACTTTAATAACCAGGTCAAGCTGTACTTTCAGGCCACAACAGGATGCCTTTAGGAACACAAAACATGAGAGCACTCTTGGGTCATCAAGTTCAGTGCTGTAGCATTAGCACCAATACCTAACAAGCTCCATTTCAAAACTCTTTAGAATTTCTTATGCTAACACTCTAATTAGAAGACCACTGCAGACCTTTGATTTAAGGATGAGAAAGTTTTTTCTAATTTGCAGCCAGAACTTAGTCGTGTCCATTTAAAGCCAATTTAGAAGCAACTCAAGCTCCTTCAGATATCTATAACCCAAAATGAAAGTAAAATTCAGCCTGAAAACTGAGATTGCAATCAGATAAACTTTAACTTAGAAAACAAGTGTGGGAAACATAGGACTTAATTTTAACTTCTCTTCCAAGTGAATCACAATTAAGACACCTTTAGCTCTGCAAGAAAATGGGTTTTAAAACCTCAAAGCTACCTGATTACATGTCAATCTACTGAAAAGCAAATCCAGCAAGAGAGATTCCAGTGAGATTCTGCAGGATTTGAAGGAAATGCTAGCTATAATTCAGTGCTCCACGAAGGTTACACCGCAGAGAGTAAGATAGAAAATCTGAAGACAGATACACCACTAAAGACAGAAGCAACTTCTGTAAAGTGCAAAAGGGGTTTAGAAAGGCAAGAATTACAAATTTTTCATCTAAGGAGGATATGAAGATGGCCACAGGGTTGACACTGTACTTTCGGGGAGTTGCCTGCTTACTGCTAAAGGATCTGGGCAAACATTTGCAAAGGGCATTATACCCACACTTTTCCAGCAAGCGTATCTCTTCAATGCACAAGTCAGAGTGATGAGAGTCAAAATGTTTTGACAGCATTAAAGGAAGGACTGCTCATATAACCATGTTATTATTACATGAACACTGCCACAGAAGGATTAAAAAATGCAGATGCTCTGTAGATATTCTTGTCCCAGAAACTCAGTTCTTTTTTGTTAAGTTCTTAAAAACGTGTCCTAAGCTTTTAAACCTACACTTATACATAGAAACAGCTTAAAAGCAAATGCAGAATTTAAGCAGGCTAGAGTTAACAGACATCCCCTTTGTTCTGTCAGAGGGGGAACTGCTAAAGGTCAGCGTGTTTTCAGAGCACGCTACAATAGCTATCAGTCACAAGAGAGCTGCAATACAAATCTCTGTAAGGAAGTTGATGGCTACAAGGATACAGCCTGAATTCCACTGTCACTGTGTTACAGTAAAAGGCACATCAAGGAGAAACTTCCACTGCCGTGGCAAAATTTGTACCCACGCAGCAAGCAACTGTGTTGTTGCTTTTAACATTTTGTATTGCTTTTATCAATGGTGAGAGTGCACAGGTATCTGAGAAACTTTTCTAAAAATAAAGTTTGAGGGGAGGGGGGAAGATTAAAGAATTTTGACCTCTCATGTCATCAACGTAATCCTATCATAAAATGAATAATATGAAGATGAAAGAAGTTACAGTATAACTGACCAGACACAGGCAAAGCCAGCAAGAGAGAACATGAAGGCTTTCAAAACAAAGTCTACTGTAGTGACAGGCACCCTTCAAGGCACAGACCTCCAAAAGTCGTTAGAACCACGTCAGAAGGTACAATTATTTCAAGTTAGATACTCTCTGAAGTAAGATCTTCTAAACAAGATAAATACCATTCTTGAGGGGTTACAGAGTAATGGAAGTACTAATTTAGCAGCAGCTGTCATCAGTGTAGAGTCTTCTCTTTCACACAATGCAGCTCAGTTCATGCTCTCACCTTTATGAAAACTGCTTGGCAATACACAGAAAACACCAAGCAGCCATGTAGAAGAGAAAATAAAGACTGATCGTCTTGGAAAACATTGCTATTTCATCACCAATATATTACACTATTTACTGTATGCCTCAGGATTGAATATGCAACACAAGACTTAAGCAATCTTATCACTGACTGTAACCAGAAGAACAGTTTAGACAAACAGAAGAGACAGTTTAACTTATTAGTTATACTGTTCCGAAAACAGAAAAGGGACTAAGTGTCCCCACAACCTGAAATCTTATTTTATTATTAATATATATTGGCAGCCAATAAGACTTAGAATACCATCAAAACGTAAGAGAGGCAACCTAGTTAAAACATTAATTTTTTTAAAAGTCAAAGGTCACAAGAGAGTCAAAAGAAGCCGCATTTTTTTTCTTTTCCTTTTTTTCACCCCTCCTCTCCTATTTCAGGGAAAAGCATCTTTTATAGAGGACAAAAACAGAGGGAGATCACCAATGATTAAGAGAGATAAACATAATTATTTGGGTGAGAATCAAGCAAAGGGATCAGGAACTTCAATTAAGGCCAAACCTCAAGAAATACACAGTGAAGAAACTGAGGTGTGCATCCATTTTCTTTCGATAGGACAAGATTTGTATAGATTTTAGAAAAATTCTGTGGGATTTCTCTGGGGTTTTTTGGAAGTCATATTTCTTACTTACTACATTTCCTGAAAAGGTGAACTGAAAAACCATGGTCCAGAACATTAGAGCTTGAGGAAATGGTGTAGTCGAGCCAGTGTGTTTGGGGAGCTCTAAAGGCAGCTTAACTACAAACTTTCCTTCCTGTTAAGTTACATGAGACCAAGACCCCATGTGTAAGGGGAATGTCAGATAAACGGGGCTGGCTCCTTTACAGACCACCAACACGAAGATTTAGGTATACCATGGGTCGAACACTGTGGCACCACTCACAGTAGCCTGGACAGCATACAGAATACTTTCAAGGAGTAATGACAACTACAATTCAGCTCTACCCAAATCCATCTGGAACAATTTAACAGAAACCTTTGAGCTATTGCAAGACAAACCTTTGTGCAAGAGGAAGTTGATTATGCCCCACCTATTGGGTCCTTTTCTGGTCTAATTCCAGTGTTAGCATGACTTTACTCCAAATATTTCACTGAAGAAAAATTCAGAGCAGAGAAAAAATCAGTGAGACAAATTCAGGGAGATCAAACAACACTTGACAAAGCAGAAGTTAGCTAAGGCCACAGGCAAAACTGCAAACTCCTCATTCCTGAGGAAAAATCAGATTTAGGGCAAGACCCAAAGTGAAGAGTGCCACCTACTGAAGTGCCAATATACCCTATCAAAAACTAGGTTTTTCCTGGAAACCTCCCAGCTGTATACTACCAAGCTAACTTTGCAAGGTCACAAAATCACAGACTAAGGAGATCTGGCTGCAGGCCATGTAAAAGTAGACACTGTACAAAGGCCAGAGACAAAGAAAGCATTTGACACCGAAAGCAGATGGAAACCTAAGAGGTCTTTGTTTGTTTGTTTTGTTTACCAGCAATTATCCCAGACACAGGAGGACTGGGATTTATCTATTTAGACTTATCATAGAAATCAAGCTATGCTTGATCACAGATACCTGAACTTTAACAGTTAAAAATATGGCACCTAAAAGAACTCATCTGGCTCAGCATGCCTTTTTTTCAAGCACATACAATTTCCCAGGGCTCCCAAGAACCTTGCCATAAGGAGATCTACCTACCTAGTCCAGTTAGTCTGTTTTTCCTAGTCCCATTTCTACTGAAGGAACACGTAGAAACTCTTACTTTGAACAGACAGATTGCTGGTTTCTTGCTTCAGTTCATTTGTAAACAGTTTATACCTCCTTGTTCCCGTGCCAACATTATCCCTGAGCTTAAATATCTTTTTCTTCCCTGGTGAATAGCCCTGTTCAATTCATTTACAGGCAGGAAGCATTTTTCTTCATATTCACTTTGCAAGGCCAAAGAAGTCAGTTCCTATAGCCTCTCATAAGCCAAGCTCTCTTCCCTACAGCGATTTGTACACCCCTGCTCCAGCATGAACTCACCTTTTTGAACATGGTGATACAATACTCCAGATAAAGCTTTGGCAATATCCTGCACAACAGCACTAGTATTCTCTCAAGGTTTTTCTTATTTTGGGGGGCTTTTTGTGTTTGTTTGTTTTGGGGGGAGTGATTTTTTTTTGGCTTTTTAAATACATGATTGCCACACTGAAGGCTCAGCCCTTCACTGAATAAAACTCAAGTTTTTCTCCTTTCTCAGGGATTCCATCTGCTGGTCCCCCATCTTACAGGTGAAATTATGACAACTGTTAGGCCTCAAATGCATGACTTTTCATTTTGAAATAGACTGCTTTATCTCTATCTTATTTTTCTAGTGCTGATGGTCATTCAATTCTTCTATATATGGTTTTCTGATTGTCTTTGGATTAATGATATTTATTTTTTTCCTCCCTAGAGGTAGAAACCTGTATTTCTGACCTAATTTATTCGTGAAAGTATCAAATAAAATTTCATTGAGGACAGAATGAAAACAGCAGAATCCTGTTTATACTACATACCTCTGTAAAATTTTGTTATCTTCCTGTGTACTTTGTTACGTACAATTCCTGAACTAAGTGCATCTTCTACAGCTAAATTAGCAATATCTCAGGTCCTTACTAAATTCTTGGAAGTCCACATTAGACCTATTATACCTTCTGTCTTCAACAAGACAATTATATTATAGAGCAATTTTAAGTATTATCTCTGCCAGTACTTTCTTAATCACTTTTATTAGTACTGGTAAATACTTAATTAATTGATAAACCCATATTCTGTTCTGTGCTATTATATGCATCCATTTTTTTCATAGTCCTTCCTCTCATAATTTAGTTTTATGTTGGCATTTCTTGTAAAATAAATTTGGCATGGGTCTACAGAAATAAAAGTTGAGAAACACAAGGTTAGGCAAGAATTCTGAAGCCACTGCATGTGCACTGTGAGGGAAAATATGCATTATCTCAATTTGTCAAGTGGAAAAAGAAATTAGCTTTATAGCAAAGAAATACTTCAATTATTTTTGTAATCCTATACAGATAATAATTTACAACTTCAGTGCAAAGAAAACATACAAATGGATTAATAATAATGCAAACAGAAAATGAAATAGTAAAAGAGGAACTTTTCATTTAGTCCATAAATTATTGTGTGTTTTACCCTTATCTGATATCTGACACCAAAGCAACTCTGGCTAACATCCTGTTTACCCTCACACTGGGTTAAGTGAAAGACTTCAATACTCTTGGATGAAGTGCCAAGTGTTTCAGTGTGCCCCGTGCTGATATCGGAAGCTGCCAAACATTGAAATTAGAAATGAGCATGCCAGCTGCCCCTGTACCTCACCCTGTGTATATGTGATACTGCCAAGTCAAAGGAGCTCACATGAGATAATCAATTAGCTGGAGGGGGGAGATTTAAAATCTTGGCACAGCCCTGAAGTATAGTTATAGAGATGTAAATAATATCAGTGCCTGCATGAATAGCAGAAGGGACATTCAAGGTCTTACTATTAAACAGTCGCCACTCCCTTTCTTACACATGCTCATGTTTGAGCTCTGCTACAGCATCTGCAAGAAGCTTCCAAGTCTCTGCCAAGCAAAAGTATATAGTGCCTCCCTCTCAGTTTCCCAACTGGACTTCCATTTCCCATATATCCTTCCATTCGTTTCCCATTTTAACATCAATTTACCACATGCCTCCTTCCAAAGACTGAGATGTTACCAATTACCATGCCTTAAAATTTCATTTCTGTATTCTGATTCTGTCTCCCTTCACAAGGAAACAAAGTGTGAAAGATAATTAAGCTCAAGTAAGAAATGAGAACTGAAATTTATGTCCTTACCATAAGAAAAAAGGCTGCCTTTTACAGTGAAGGAAGACATCACTATATTTACAAGCCAGACTGTAATCATCAGGGTATTCTAATTGCAATGGTAACACCATTATTATTTTGTCCTTTTCCATGGTTAGTCAAAATTAAAACATCATTAGTATTATTGTTGTTGTCATTGTTGCTTCTGACTGCTAAATAGTTCAGGAAATATCAGGAAAATTTCAGAAGGGGAACCAAATTGGAAAAGCAGCATACTGGAATAACTTAGGTGAAGGTATACACAGAGCCATTTACTCAGGAATTCCCCTAAGTCCAACTCTGTACGCACAGGCTACACTCAAGTTTTTGCTTGTCACATTTAGGATATGCTGGGATTTTCTAGCTAATGAAGGCCTTACAACTGCATCATGGGATAAGTTCTCCTATTTAACGTGTTCTCTCTCCTCAGCAGGAGACCTGCAGTTCTGATGTCACTTTTTTCCACATGAGGCTGACAGGATCCGATCATCACGTTATGTTTACATTTCCCTAATCTCAGAGCTGGACCTGGAATCACACAGCTTTCAGTACTACTAAGGGAAGTAATCAAGGGCTGTTCAACCAACTCGAATCGAACCAACTATCTACCCTTCTCATCTCACAGCTGCTATAGTTTGCATACAGCTAATGAAGCAAAGAGCAGACATTCCCATACTGCTTCCCCTGTGACACTCTCCAGACCCACAGGGAATAGACAAAAGCTAAGATTCAGGAAGCTCAGGATTCTCACTGTCTCCATCCTAAATCTGAAACTGCCACTGAAGTAAAGAGAATAATACTTATAATTGTTCAAAACTACATCCAGTGGCAATATCCTCCAACAGACTGAACACATCAACATATTCACAGGGTGGGAACTCTCAACACCTCATCTTAACACCTATGCTGATGTCCACACACTGTCCCATCTACTGGTGAGTCTAAGCTGTACTTGTATTTCTGAATAAATTCTGTACTCAGAATAAGTAAGTAAATTCTAGACTTTTAATTTCCATTTGAGGAATGAGATATACACATCCCATTGACTGAGCCCCATAATACCTTTTAGAAGAGGAATGTTGGCATGCTGCTTCCACAACAGCATTTTATCTGAGCTAGCAATGGCTACGGACATTAACCGATCTTTAGAAGACAATTTCTACATCCATCCACACCTTGCACTTTTTATCTTCACCCACAGATGAAGAGAGACTTGGCTGTCTGTAATGATTATGAGGTAAGAAACAGACCAAGTTTAGCCAGCAGAGCAACAGAAAGCAGCAATGTACAGGGCATTTATTCATTTATATTTAAAGCAGCAGCAACTTCTCTCTTGCTGGACAGGACTTAGTGCTACAGAATCTCAATCCTTACTGATGCATTTAAATGCAAAACCATAAATTCTCTGCGTTGACCAAAGCAGGAGCCAATCCTTAAAATCTATTATTATAGCACTACCTAGGGGGACACGAAGACTGAATTAATTAACTTCGTTATGATTATTATTACAGCAGTCCTATACACGTCACTGAAGTTGGTCACATATCCTGATACATTCTTCTGCCTCTCCCAAGATTTTCTTCCCAGCCCTAGACACACTCCCCATGCGCACCACCACCCCTCCTGGAGTGTTATCAGTATAGCTAACTGGAAGACATACCCAAGCACAATGGGACTGAGAGCAATATGTTGCTGAAATGCTTTAATCACCCTTTGGGCTTTAGTAAGCTCCACAGTTGTGTTGGTGACTTGAACTTTCCCTTCAGATTTGCTGCAGGAATGCCAAACTGATAGCTCATCTGTTTTTTTACCCACAGCATTCAGATTTACTGTGAGAAAACACCGAAAACAGTATTTTCCAATTTCCCATACGCAAAGCCACTTGTAATAAAAAACATATTTCCCTAAATACACTTTCTCTTCAGCACCAACTGCAATTTCAAACCAGCAAATTGCTCATTTCTAGAGAAGCAAGACAGTTCTGAAAATAGGCTCCCACTGGATGTTTTTTCCTGTCTCCTTGAAACTCTGTACTTTCTGACTGGGGTTCTACTATATCCAGAAACCTCACGTGTTCATTACCATCATGGTTATTAATGACATTAAGCAAGGAAAAAGTTTATAGGACTCTAAAAATGCACTCATAACACAAAATATGATCCATGTCATAAAGAGATTTTAACATAACGGATTGCTGAACAATAGCTATCAATATCAATTCAGTTCTAAATATATTCGTATCATTACAACATTTAGAGCAGATACCTAAGCTGTTTTCCAGATAGCTGTATGCAGTATAACTCACTGCTGCTCTAGGACTTCATTCTGCACTGCCTAGACATGGACTCAATCATTAGCATTGCAGTGATGCATTATTAGCCTAAGTAACCAGCATAAAAATCACATTCCATTTATAATGATGATGGAAGTTAAAGGACAGGCTACATCATGACAGATCACAGCAAAGCTAAACTAAAAGCTGATCAAAGTTTTGATACGTATAGCACTACGTATTACAGGACTCCTGCCTTACATAAAATAAGGTAATCTGTGGACACATGAGAACTCTTCAGACGCACTGGCACAGGACCCTGCTCACACTGTGGGTTTCTCCAAGTCGTGCAGCACAACTTCTTCAGTGACTGTTTGAAAACCAGCCATTGGCAGTGCAAACATGGAACACCCAGCCTGGGAAACACAGAGGGTGCAGCTAGGCAAACAGTGGGTTTTTATACCTTAATTCAGAAGTGCTTTTTTTTTTTTAGTATATTCAGGCTACTGGGAAAGAAACTGCCACATTTTTACTTTCTTACAGCCTTTTCAGAACATTTTCTTTTCAAAGGGCGCAATCCAGCCTACCCAAAAAAAAAAAAAAAAAAAAAAAACAGCAGGTTTTTTTGACTGAAAAGTATCTCACCACCATTCGGGAGAATAGAGTACTGCAAAAAATGACAGCCCATCTTGGCTGTCCAAGAAAAGAGCTGGTAAAAGCCTCGTAAGGGATTCTGGTATCCGAGAGGAGGCGGTGCTACAAGGCAGTGTCTGAGACTTCTCTCTATAGGCTGGCTGTCAACATAAACACTAAGAATGTCAGAGATCAAGCGTTCAGTCATGTTTTAAACATCAGACAGTCACAGTTTCTCATCCCGCACATCACATCTCCGTAAACAAGCACCGAACGTGTCAAATGGATTGCTCACTGTGCTAAACAAGCTCCATAACATCAGCTCTTCAGCTTCCACTCTTTTCTCACCTCCTTCCACGCTGATGTTTTGTGTAGCAGGCAAATGGGTGCCTGAGAGACCACACAGAAAAATGGAAAACCTTCTTGTCTATTGGACTTCTAAAGTATTTCAGTATCTAGAAATGCAAATCAGTGCCCCTAAAATCACAAATGGCAATTAAGTGCTTATGCATTATTTTTTAATCCCAAGAAATTTCTATGCGTATCTTTAAGTACTCAAATACCTTTGAGAATTTGGACTCTGGAGCACTCAAGTCAATTGAAATCTTTGTGTCTACAGAAGAAAAAAATGGATCAAACACATTAGAAAGCACAGTGTTGTCTGGGAGATATTATAGGATGATGTCAGCTATGTGAACTGTGGTTTCTTTATTTGGCTCACTACATTTTGTCTTAACCATTAACTGATTTGCTCTTCAGTAGACCCTTGTTTGAACCTTAAGGCTCCTTGAGATTGAACAGACCTCCAGATCACTCTAGGTACTTGTATTAGCAGTTTAACTCACACTGAAGAGACATTCAAAAATCACCATACAGAAGACATCTACTAAAAACAAAAGCAGTTCAGTAGAGACAAACAGATTGTCTACAAAGGCCATTCATGCAGCACACATTGGCTTTTTTTGGCTGCGGAATGCAGGGGGAAAAAAGTTGACCACAGAATTTTAATTATGTTAAACAAGACTTGCCTAACTCTGCCAGTGCATCAAATTTGAGTTTAATAGCCCTCAATCAGGTATACAAAGTGCTGAGCTGACAAAAGGGGCTGTTTTGTATATACTTACATTGAAATACACTGCTCAGCTGAATGAAATCTTTTCCAGAGGAAGACAAGGCAGACCTGTAGTTCTCTTCAATTTATTTCTAAATCCATATAATAAAACCAAAAGTATTTACCAAGCAATCCTTTCAAAAGCACGGTTTACATTTCAGAAAATGAGGTCTAAATCAACATTTAATTTGAGCAGATGGAACCAATTTTCCCTTTCGTAGGGCAAGCATGCAGCATTATTTAACTCTGAGTTTTTTCAATACTTTATCGGCCTGATTACATCAGGTTACAGTATGTCCAGTTGTAACAAGGCATCATCATGATCTGCAGTAAAGTCCAGTAAGCTACACATAATGAAATAATGGTACCTTCAAGGTAGAATTACATACCTACAGTTCAGTTCCTTGTGGACTGAGCTGCCCCAGGTAATTCAGCATGTTGCTACACATTTCCAAATGCTCTTTTTTTTCAGCTGCAGGTCAGCTGAAGTGCCAAACTCTTGATGCAGTTGATTACTGCCAGACAAGATGTGCATGTACACAGTGCTGATGCATTCTCTCATTCAGATGCCCTAGCACACTCAGGTTAAATCAAGTGTCCTATTCCTAAATCCAGGCACCATTCTAAAGGCAAAACCCCCTACATTTTAAATTCAATTTAACAGCCTACTGAAGGATAGACCTGTGCTTCAGAGAACTGCACACAGGTCAGCTATAGAGGCAGCTGTACCAACTAAAATGTGACAGAGAAGCAGAGGTGTGTCATACAGGTATGACACCGAACTGTCCTTCAGGACTTACTTAGCTTAGGCTGCTATGAAAAGAATCACTGATGTAAGTTCAAATCATACATCAGCTTTGTAGCTAGGGTTGAGATTGAAGCAGGTTCTTAGAACAGCACCAGTTTACCTATTTAAGTAAATAAACTCTATATTTAAGATCTCTCCAATTTATTTTCTGAACATGGCACACAAGAAGCCTTAGCTTGTTATCAAACCAAAGTTGAACACTTCTGAAGGCATGATTCAAGAAAAGCTCTGAAAAAACCCCTACAGATTTCCATTAGCTGGAATTATTTCTCCTTTCAATTAAAAAAAAAAAGTTTATAGATATTACAAGAGCAAATAGCAATGAATAGCTTGTTGGGATTAATAATTCCATTGATTCCTTTGTGCGCAGTTAACCGAAATTAATTCCTTTACTTCACACTCATATTTATGTGAATGGCACTCATCCTTTGACCTCCTGCTGAACCCTGCACTGGAAATGCATTTATGGAGCACAATTCACACTTTGTTAGGTCTTATTCCAGAAAGCAAATCCTTATTCAGGCTGTAATCGGGGCACCACTGCGAGGAGTTCTGTCCCAGCACTACATTTCTATGGCTGTTACGATGGCTTACTGTCCATTCTATGAACTTTTTCAAGAAATCTGATGGAACTGGCTGACAAAGAGCCCAGTAGCTTCAATAAATTCAGATGCTGAAACCTGGAAGAAAGTGTTATGATTAACCATCTAATTGGACCTCTTGAATTTCACCAGCTGATGCTTTGAACAGCTCCATAATTTCTAGAAACCTTTTAGAAAGTCATTTGATCTTGATTGAAATGCATCAAGTACTGGAAAATCCACTGAATGAAAAGATAAGTTCCAGTTTTTAATTACTACTATTTTGTTTTAAATCTCTCCTTCAACAGGAGAAAATGAAGAGAATAAAAAATCCTTGACACATGGTGTAATTTCTAAAGAAGAAAAGAATCAAAGTGATGGAACAGCTCAAATTGGCTTTTCCTTCCTACAACAAAAACATCTAATCAAGATTCTAAAATCCGTTAATGCTTAGATGAGGCTGGGAAAAAACCTAAACAATTTTCCTCAATGACATTCTGATGATAGCAATGAGCAGAAACATTAATGCACCATGTAGTTTTCCAATTTAATATCTAGCATATCTAAATTAAAAATTAGAAACTCCACAGTCATGCAACTCCTCAACAGTACATGCTGTCATACAGAAATAAGAGAAACATTTGCAGATTTAATGCTCTCCGGCCTTCGATCATTGCTAATTCTTATTTCACTTAAAAAAATCCTATCTCACTTTCCAGTGTGTTTTGAGACCTCAAAGATCAAGATTTTTCAAATTATTTTGGTGATACCTAAGGACAGTCTTGCCTTTAATTTGTGAAAAAATATTGTTTGTTTAAATGAGTGGGAGTAACCAGCTAGTAGTGTTATCTGCAAAAGTCTAGAAGCATAGGAGAGGTTGGGGATGGGTTTTGGGGAGGGTTGGTATTTTTTTTAGGTTCTTCCCCTCCCTCAAATATAGAGAAAGAAATATTGGTGCAATTTAAGAGCAGCACCTCTGAATAAAAATATCAGATAAAATCATTCTTTGCCTGTTAGGGTATCTAATAGATTTTTTCCCACAAAAGAACACCTAATTTTTATTCCCTTATTCTGTGGTTCTGTACATTGTAAACAGCATTATACAAAAAAAAAACAAAAACATTTTTTTGTACGGCCCTAGAAGACATTGCTTCTGAAAGCAGAATTCAAACATTTAGTTTACACACAGAGAACAAGAACTGAATTTTTGAGCATTAAAGAAGAATTGCCCAGTAGTGAAGTTTTAGTCTTCTAATTGCTGCACCTCACTAAGTACCAAAACCATTTATATTCAGAAAATACAAGTCCATCATATAGAATTTAATTTTTGGAGATCAATTCATATTCTCAGAGTTGGGACCATTATAAGTGCCTAGACAAATCTTCAGCTTAACACAGGTTCACACAACTTCCACCATGAAGTTCAAACAGGAAACTTACAAAGTCAACATTTATCTAATTCACCACAGAGAATTCATCTGTGTGGCTCCTGTCATGACACTTATCTCAAGATGTACAAAGTTATTCAGATATGCAACTCAAGCAGATGCCTAATGCAGGTATTTAGTTTCTCTTCATGGAAGACAAGTAGGACTGCTGTCCTATTCTTAAATGACAACCACTTCTAGAAATAAAAAAATCAGAGGCATAAATACGAATTACGATTTTCATTTCCTTCAACAGCTTCATTAATGCACTCTTTCTGACCAAACCAGGCCCGAGCAGAGAAAGACACCTACACAGCTAAAACTAGGCATCCTGTTAAACCTCTGTATCATAGATTAAACTTTAAGTAATTTGTGTCAATACATGGGAGAGGAGAAAAAAAGTTTGATCTTTTGCTCTTTGGTAACTTTGGTAATGTGCAGCCAGTGCTAATATTGCTCACCCATTTCTGCAATGCTCTTTAAAGCCAAAGCAAAAAAGAACCATATAAAGTGAAAATTAATCAACTTATTTGTAGAATGCAGCTTTCTAAATTTGACTGTATGCCTTTCTCGGTGGTACAGATGTCTTTTCTAAACTTTTGGAGAAGTTTAAATGTGCCATGCAATTCTAAAGACACTTGACTATTTTCAAGCCATTTAGAGAATGTGTTTATCAGACCACAGGAGGATGTTTGGGGATAATTGTTACAGGGCAGTAGCACATAATGATGTTTTCTCAGAGAACCATCCCAGCAACACATCAGGCATTTTCTGAGGCAAGGGTTTATGCCTAACAGACATAAACATTTATTTTATAAATTCATAAAGATTCTTTCTGAATCCATGTACATCATCAGCATCCGTCATCTGTGGCTAGGACTTCCACAGCCAAGCCGTGCATTGCACAGAAGTCATTCACCTCTGCTTTCTGTGAGCAAGGCGGTTTTGACCTTGCATTAAGGAAACAAGTGCATTGTCATCACCTGCTTACCTTCTCTGGATCAGCTGAGATGTTACACCCTCCTCATTCAACACAGTCTTAGTCCTTCCCTGCACAGAACAAGTTCCACAGCTCTGGCCAGCCTTTCACCCCTTTCCATGACTTTTCTAGTTCTACCTCATCCTTTTGGAGACAGAGGACAGGGGACCAAGGAATATGAACCAGAGGACATACGAACCAACGAATTATGCCATGATACCACAAATTTTACTTCTCTGTTACTTTCCACATGATTTATCCATGTCATAACAGTAACAGAAACCACCTTGTACTTCACAGAACAAGTACAGAAGAGCCTATATTCAAAAGATTTACCTTGTCTGACAGCTACTCTTACTGAGCTTTATAATAAACCCGAAGCAAAACAAATAACAACAAAAAAACAACCAACCCAAACCAATAATTAGATTGATTGCAGATCAACAAAACTTTCCCCAACACATTTATCCCGTTCGGACAATGCATTTATCTTTTTTATCATTATTGGCTATTTACCAATCTGGCACTTTTCAAATAATGTAGCCAATATTTAGATCTTCCAAGAGCAATGACTTAGCAAAATGATTCAATTCCACATAGATGGAATATTAGGCCATGATTTTTTACTCTTCCTAAACTTGGATCTTAACTGATGTCTTCAATATTAAGCTATGAAGATTTACTGTCCTGGTATCTTGGGATCTTCTTTCTTTAACCGTCAGACGAACATGCACTGCTATTAGGGACAGTAATGAGATCTCATTGATATCCAAGCCCAGTAAAATTTGTAGGAGCTCCTTTTTCTTCATATGAAATAGTCCAGTGTCAATCTAAGCTTTGTTACTCTGTAGGAATATTTCCATACAGTTAACGGGGACAGGACTGAAGGAGTGCATTTTTCTGCAGCTATGGCTGTTATTTTCACAGATGAGTGGAATGAACCTGACCCTACCTTCACCAGCACCAGTGCAGTATTACGCTACTATGCTTGACAATGCCGCATTAGGGACAGCAGTTCCCCTGCAAAAACTTTTTTTCACACATCCCATGTCAAAACAACATTCTCATATTCTAAGTCACTTCAAAATGGTTTGTTTGAAAATTAGATATGGGCTTCACAATTAAATCAACGGAAGATGACTGCTACTCAGTTATTTTTAAGGTACAAAAAAATATCTGATGCCTTTTCATGTCTTTCAACATTATCAGCATCCCGAACAGCCCATTAAGGACACTGCTAGCTAGTTTTCTCATCACCCCCTCACCCTGAGCCTTTGTAACACCCTGTCTGCCCTGCTCCTCATGAAAAAAGTTTTATATTATTTCTGTATCACCTTCTCATTATCCAAGCTGTTTTCCTCAAACATTAAAAGCATCTCTGCAGTACAAGTGCCCATAGTGCAGTTTTCAGATCTGAAAGAAATACATAATCACAGTCTTGAGCACCTCATTAGAAGTCTACAGTAGCTGACCAGCTTGCCAGTATATTGAGCTAGTTTCTGTTACATGCAAATCTGATTTTAAAATCCAAGTTACTGAAAAATAAATTACATTTTTTTTAAAGTCAGTTTTATTTAACATATTGGAAAGAAACTTGCAATTTTAACTGACAGAAAAATACAATTTAAGTAAGTCTCATGCTTTTATTAGAACATGTATAGATGGCATATCACGCACCGTGAACCAAGGTGGCAGGCACCCAATTAAAGAGATCATCAAGAAATGCTAGCTTGACAAACAGCCAGAGCTGAGGGAACCACATCCTTCATGAAAACACCACAGAGGAGATTCTCTTAATTGCTCACATTTAGAATGGGTTTTGATGCAAGAGTTAATAGCCACAATATATGAACTACTGTAATACATTATATTTAATAGGGCATTTAGTTATCTTGTTCAGTAACGGTTACTGAAAAGTAAGCCTTGAAACTTCTGTGCATCGCTGAAGAACAAAGCTTTTTAAGCACTTTAAGTCATGCAGTTATTCTGCTGAGGTTAACCCTAAAATAACCTAGATGTCTTGGTTTCAGCGTGCATTCATTTTTAAAATCCAGCATGAGAAAAAATATTAACCAGACAGAGCCAAGGAAGCAGCTGACACCACCATTACATGAAAAGAATGTTCCTCAAAAGTTCAAGCATCTGCCTTACTATCCACCACAGTTTCCCCTTCTAATATTTCAAAGACATAAAAAAGTGCTAATTGCAGTCTTAAGTGAGAAAGAGGAAGTAATAGACTGCTGGAGTGAGAGAGGATACGGCTCCATCCAACTGTAGACAGACATGCCTTCTGCTTCCTGGACACTGCCAATATCACAGACTTGCTAACAGTTAACAGAGGTCCAGAGGAAAATAACCTGAAGGCTCACAATTCTACAGGCTTTAACAGAACCTCCAGATGCAGAGCTAGCACAGTTGTAGCCTCCCAAAACTCAGTCCCCAACCATCAGCTCTCTTGGGTGTACTCCAGAATACGTTTGGATTTAAAAGCTCAGCACAAAAGTAAAAAGGGAGAAAATAGGATGCACAACAGGGAGACACTTGTATCTTTGCATTTATGCTTCTAGCTTCAGGTAACCAATTAAGTTGCTGTGCTAAAGCAGGGACCAGTTGTTTCTGTCTCCAAATGACAGCTTTTTCCTCTGTCAACACACCATTACTTGTCTTTTAGCTCTTTCCAAATGTACAACAGCCTGTGGGATCTGGTTTTTCAGGGCCTAACACACCTTCCTGCTTTCTTATGGGACAAGAAGTATCTATCACACACTATGCCCAGAACTGTATGAAGTCTGAACAGAACACATGCATGCATCAGGTATGTACAACAGACTGTCCAGCATCAATGTAAAAAACAATTTTTAGGGGGTTTCTAGGGGTTATTAAAAATATGGAGAAATTTATGACTTCCGTAACACAGGAAATGTCAACTCCTCAGGCCATATTAGCTGTCTGGTTGGGTAATAAATGCCTCTCAAGTAGAACCTTACATTCTTCACAGCTCTGGATACTGCAGCGCCGATCTGACAACTAATGACTCCGCTAACTCCACTCTCGCAATACACCTGTCATATGTTCATAACCTATTTCAAAACTGGCTAGACTGTTAATAAAAGGAACCACAACCATCAGCAGCAGAATCTTCCCAAGGTACACAGAAATCACCTAGCCTTGTTCCCCACTTCACTGTTATCCCCCAAATAGCCAGGGTATTTCATACAACTGCAATCACTCTTTCCAGGTACACTGTAGATCCATCCTTCATTACACCAGTGTGAGAGCAGCACTGAGCGTACGTGCTACGTTGCTGCTTTTGGCTGGCGATAGAGTTAAATTTTTTCACAGTAGCTGGTGTGGGCTATGTTTTGGAGTTGTGCTGGAAACAGTGTTGATAAAACAGGGATGTTTTCATTATTGCTGAGCAGTGCTTATGCAGTGTCAGGGCCTCTTCTGCCTCTCACCCCACCCCACCAGTGAGGGCGCTGGGGGTGTACAAGAAGTTGGGAGAGGACAAAGCCAGGAGAGCTGAACAACTAACCCAAAGGATATTCCATACCATAAGTCATCATGCTCAGAATATAGAGCTCGAGAAAGAAGGAGGAAGGGAGGGGCATTCGGAGTGACGGCATTTGTGTTCCCAAGTAACTACCACACATGATGGGGACCTGCTTTCCTGGAGGTGGCTGAACACCTGCCTGCCCATGGGAAGTGGTGACTGAATTCCTTGTTTGGCTTTGCTTGTCTGCGTGGCTTTTGTTTTACCTCTTAAACTATCTTTATCTCAACCCACAAGTCTTCTCACCTCTACTCTTCTGATTCCCCCCTCCCCATCCCACTGGGGGGGAGTGAATGAGCAGCTGGGTGAGGCTGAGTTGCCATCCGAGGTTAGACCAGGACAGCTACATAAGCACAAACTAAAACACTAAGATCTTTCAAAAGATAAAGGATCTCATACACAATGTATACCAGAAGGTAGACAACAGAAACCAGAACCTGAATTAGCCTTGAGTTTAGCAACATCAGAAAGCACGGCATATTTCCTGCTATGAAACCCACTGTTCTGGCTATCCCATGAAAGCAAATATTGCTTCAGCCCTTCTTTCCATGCCTTGTCCACCTTCCTGACTTACCTGAACACTGGAATTTTGTAGCAGGGCCTCCCTCCAGACCTGGCTCCCATAAAATGATGGGTGTGTCTCCTTGGAGAAAGAGTGCACTACTTTGCGTAGCTGCAGCAAAGAAACCCACATCAAGAAAAAGTGCCCTGCACCCTTTTAAGACGTGACTCAGAGCAGTAGTGGCACCAAGGACAGGTTGTGCCTCTGGGACATCACTGTGCCTCTGGACCTTCCTCTGTGCACTACCCTCTCACCACAAGCACACAGCAAAAAGCACATTCTAGTCACAGTCACAGTTTAAAGTCTAAAAAAAAAGTCAAGCTTTTCCATTTGACACAAGTTAATAACGCTACCAACCTGTTATTTTTCAGTCATCTAAAAACTATTACTCTACTCGCCATTCAAGTTCTCAAACAGTTTACATTTCAAAATAAATGGTGTAATTGTAGAATAATACATTAAAATTGCCTGTAACTGCTCTGAATGCACACTCAAAATGGGATTAGTCTTTTCAAAGAGTCTGAACTTTCGGCTTGGCACCCGCTTTTCATCTTGTCAGAGTGCTACCTGATGCATATATGTAACTGGCAAAATCTTTTGTTATTGACAAAAAATGGTTTAGTGCAGTGCTTAAATATATTACATAAGAGACATATAAAACCCATTTTCTTTCCAAAAGAGATCTGTATTCCTTTAACTGTCAAAAAAATTGAGGCTGGAAGGGCACTTTTAACTGAGATTTAAGACTCCCAGATGTTTTTAAAAGCCTCTGCCAAGAGTCATCACTGCCCACTGAACCTGTATATTTCATAAATTCAAAAAGCTAGAGGATACTAATAACTAGTACACATCCTATGAAACTCTTCACAAAATTGTATCAGATCTTGAATATGAAAAGGCCCTAGAGATTAGTCCCAAACTATCACAATTTTCTTGACAATGGAAAGACCATTCAAAGTAAGTTACAAGTCACAAGAATTAGTTTGTTGTCAGGCAGAAATTTCCCTTCCTGACAATTGCAAATCAAAATTTATTGTAAGAACTAGTAGCCAGGTAGTGGAGAAACTGGTGCCCTTATTCAGAGTATAGACACTATGGAAACACACTCAGCAGGTGGAAATCGGTGCTTTAATTTCAGTAACATCACTCCAGTTTGTGCTAAGTGATAATCTGACATTTAATATCCTTCCTGTTCTACATCCTCAGCCTCAGGAAAGAATTAAAAACACTTAGTTCGTTTCTGTCATTCCCAATTCAACTATCAGAGAGCAGTGAGGTGAATGAATGCTAAGACTGTTGCAAGCTGTTATAGTTACACATTTTCACTATGGGGAAAAGAAACTGGACATTGTTTCAGATCCTTGCAAATTGAGAGCCAGATAAAAGAAACTGTAAAGAGCTACCATATGACCCACGTGCCCTTGTCATTCTGGAAAACACATCTGCCTTAAAAAAACTTCAATTAGTATGAACTATTCCAGTCACGAAAAGAGAACAACTTAGATTGCGTTCTGTTTTACTTAAAACTTCTGCAGCAGTCCTGGGAGCATGATAACAATACCTCTGTTCCTTGAATTGCTAACTAGACAGTTGTACATAAAAAAAAAAATACCTAAAATGTGATTGATTTCTTGGGAGAGATAAGAATTCTGGTTTACTGAAGCTGACTATTTGAACAAGCATCACTACAACAAAAAAACTAGACAGACACATTGCAGTAAATCATTTCTGAATTAAGGATGAACCATACATCAAAGTAATTTAAACAGTACATTAGGAAAACAAGCCTCTGAAAAATTTGTATTAGGTTCTTTATTTCAAAGTCTCCCGTCATCTTAGAAAAGAAAATGCGTATCTTCTCACAAGTTAAAAAGGAGTTTAAAAAAAAAAAAGAAGATCTTTCCTTACATGAAAGAGCTAGGCTGCAGACTGAGATGCTATGATTTCCCGAGACCTCACATACAGTTCCTCTGGGTTATTACTTACTCAGACCAGCCAGAGAGCTACAAGTGCTAATACTGATGATTCACAGGTCTTACAAAAGCCATTCTGCAGCACGGCCTGCAGGCAAACTGTACAGATGGTAAGGTTGCCATTTGTCAGGTAGGAATTTAAGTGCAATTTAAACTCTGCACAGTTACAGATTTGAAAACATTTTTTTAAGCTTCCAAGTTATTTTCTTTCATTTATTTTTTTTCCCACAGCAGGAATAACTGCCATCTTTACGCTCCTCCCAGCAGCCTCAGGAACAGAAACTCCCTTCCCTGGACACAGCACTTTCTAGCTCCCTGCACCAGATTCTCCCTTTCTACCTGATGCCCTCCTGTTCCTGTGAAAGGAGAACTCAGCAATAGCTCTAGCCCCTTCTTCCCCCACCCCCTTTCCTCCCCAGCAGCCCAAGAGGAAGGTTGTATGCATGATGCCTTCTGTGGAGTCTTCCAGGTGGAGGCAGGCCACTGCCTGTGGGCAGAGCAGGGACCCTGTGATTCCATAGCTTGAAAGGTGCAAAGTAGGTCCATGACTCAGTGAATACAAGAGGAGAGGTGGATACATTGTGCAAAGACCCCATGCTCATACCCAAAACCCCTTAAAGCAGGGTGCACACCTCCAGAAAGCCTGGCTCCCTACTCTTCCCCACTCCAAAATCCCCTATTTCAGGCCACCTCACCTGCCAGGGATTCACCCAGTTCCTCCAGACAGCCACTGCACCTCACCCACAGCCCAGTCCGCACTACCATTAGAGGATCATCGCCCTCACCACTGAAATGCCTTTAATTGATCGTGTTACATGTGAATTTATCTCTCTCTCTCACTCTCTCTCTCTATATACATGTAAGAGCACAGAAAAAGGTTGGCTTACTCATTTAAGTAAAGAAATACATATATTTTATAAAGCATACCAAAACACACTGTGATTCAGACTTCGGATATTTACTATTATCATTATGATCCCTATTAACTGCCGTCACGATGGCTACATATATTGAATGAATTTCAGTTAAATATCAGGAAAAATACTTCCCTCTCTTCTCTAAAAGCAAACGCAGGCCAACTGCTTCCCCTCATCTTTCCTGACCTTCTTCCTGTGCTCCATGAACCACAGTGTAAGGCAAGTGCCCTTCCTACCAACCCCAGGAGGATCACTCCTTTTGAACAGTTAGCCTCCATCAGGATATAACCATTTCTGGAATAGGAGAGGAAACACAAGAGTGGTAGGAAAAGGACTTTCAGACAATCTTTGTGCAATGATGCCTTTCCATTGTGCTTCTGGGCAATGCTAGCTCTTGTAAAATAGTGCAAATGAGAACAAGTCCACTAAAAAAGACTACCTTAGCAAACAATACAGAGTATCTGACTGGACAGACAAGCCAAGGTACTTGATCAAAAATAGTTTGACAAATAGTTTCTCATTAAACATGTGGTTATAGCAACACCAGATATTTGGAGCTAACATCTGGCTGGTGACCAGTCACCAGCTGTGCTCACAAGGGCTAAATTCCAAAGACCAGTTCTGTTCGATATTTTTATCAATGATCTGGACCAGCAGTTGAAGGCACCATTAGTAAGTTTGCTGATCATCCCACACTGGGATCTGCTGTTGGCTCTTTTGAGGGATGAGAGGCCTTGCAGAGGGATCTAAATAAATTGGAGCATTAAATGGCACTAATGGCATAAAATTGAAAAAGAAAAAAAAAAAAAAGCCTGATTCTGCAGCTAGGACAGAGTAATGCCAGGCATAAGTATAAACTTGGAGAAGAGTGGCTGGAGAATAGTCCTGTGGAAAGGGATCTGGGGGTACTGGTTGACAGCAGGGCCAGCATGATTCTACAGCATGCCCTGAAACCTCAGAGGGCAAACCCCATCCTGTGTGCATCAAACACAGCATCACCAGCCAGTCAGAAGAGGTGACTGTCCCACTGCACTGAGCACTGGTGCGGCCTCCCCTGGAGCACTGTGCATTTCTGGGCACCACAATTTAAGAAAGATGTGAAGGTATTCAAATGCATCCAGAGAAGGGCACCAAAGCTGGTGAAAGGGCTGGAAGGCATGTCCTCTGAGGAGGCCTGAAGTGGTCAGGCAGTTAAACTAGATGGTCATCGTAGGTCTCTTCCAAATGAAATAGTTTATTTAAGAATAAAACATCTTCTGGACACATTGCTGTATCAAATCTCGCCATTTTTCATGTGTCCATTTTACCATTTCATATCAGGAATGAAGACAAGTGCAAAAGCACATACATATGTAATGTATCAGAGTATTTTTTCCAAAGTAGTTTCAGATTGCAGAGTGTAGCAGTAACCTTGAGTTATTAGTAGCACTGAATGCTTCCACCATAATTAAACATAAAAAGCATTTCAAGAAGATTTAAACAGAAGAATTCAACTGCTTCTCCATGTGGTTACACCTGGGTTTTATGGAATGTGCATTTTGTGGTAGATTTCTATGCTACAATTGCACTTCTTTACCTAACATTTACATTTTCCATTCAATTCTCTGACCAGATAAGAGATATCAGATAAAAATATATTCTGTGTAACAGATGAAAAAACTACAATAACACTTTACTGCCACATCAAATAGGACTGTAAAACAAAAGAACCTTTCAGACATCATTCTCCATAGATGTCTCCATTCCTGTATACCTGAGCTATAGCACAGGAACTGATTTATTAAATTTAATCAGGGTACCATTCAGAGAATACCTAATACAAGCATTTCCAGGGCTGGGTCAAATGAAATTCACTGCAATGGAATTTATTGCACAAGTTTTATGGAGTCAAATAAGAGGAGGATGGGAATCACCTTAACTTATATCCAATGGCAGACAGAAAAAAATTTCAGAAAGGTATTTGTGAGGAAAAAGTAGATCCTGCATCTTAATTTTTCCCCTCCAACTGCTTCTTTTAGAGCACTTCAGACAAACTTTATTGAATTTGTCTGCATTGCATTCCTTTATGTATGGATACACTGCTCTTGAAAGAGGTCAACATGAAACGCACAAGCAGGCTTTCAACATCAAGAATGCATGCCTTTTCTTTTGACTCCTCCCATGAAAAAGAACTTTCTCATGTCCCTGTAAGAGATTACATTGCTCATAAAAGAATCTGGAGCTTTATCTTCCCACACTCAACTACTCTGACTTCAGCCTTAAACCTTTTCAGGCATGTTCTGGAAGGTAGGACTTTTTTGTTCCTATATACATATAAATATATGTATATATATGTGCTACACATCACTGACAATGCAGTTCTTTAAAAACTTTGGATGCCAAAGTTTTTATGCTTAGGCATCTAAGTATACATCAAAAGATACATTTTTCCTTTGAAGTTAGTAGGAACACTTTGAAATCAACTGCTTACGTAAGTGTCCAAATACAGAGTGGCGTGCTTCATGTTAGGTACTCGAGGTGAAAAGTTTATCTACATCCTTACTCTTGTAATGGAACCACAGAAGTGGTCTGTGACAAGGTGTAAACATTACAGAATTTTCCTCCTAAAAATACAGCCAGGTGCCGTCACAAGAGTAAAGCCATTCCATTCCTACTGAAAGACAGTGGGAATTCTGTCTACTGACAGTAACGGGATTTTTCTGGTGCTCCACCTTTCTCTTCTTCTAGGATTCTCTCTCAAAAATTGCAATACCTGTCCCCATTCTCAGGTGAGGTGATGATATACTGCAGTTCCAGAGAAAAAACAGTCATCTGCTCCTAGATCTGCCACAGAATTCCCTGAAGTTAGGCTGGATTCTCATCGAGCTAGCAGAAGAGAATATGCATTACACTACACATAAAAGGCTCAGAAAGTCCATAAATTAATTTCAGATGAAGGTAGAAGAACAGAAACACATATGATCTTCACAGCACTAGAAGGAATAAGGCATTACCTCATAATGTGTCTGGCTCTGTGAGGTAATGAGCAGGTCAGCCTCTTTTCCTATCACGGAAAGACTCATATTTTCTATATGGCTCCAGGGGCACGCACACCCGTGCTGCATGCATTCATAAAAAACAAACATCTGCACATCAGCTCTTGTAACCCGGTACCTGCCCATTGTACTGACACATAAAACATCCAGGTGCCACTGAAAATTTTCTGGCAGCATTACTCAAAAAATAACCTTCAACTACATGTTAGGGGAACATGAGCTAAATAGCCAGTGATCTAAGAGAGAGAATCTAAGAGAGAGACTAAAATCAGGACAGTACCATTAAAACTGGACATGTCTCAGTTGCTCTTAGCTGGGAAGATGATCCCAGCAAACAGTACATGAAAAAAGGGGAACAATACTTATGCCATACATACATGCACATGTGCACACAGACAACTCCAAAGATTAGAACTGCAAAGTCAGTATGTACTTACTTCAAAAACACAATAAATTCTCCAGTACTCAACTAACATGAAACAGAGGAATACTGTCATTCCCATATCCACAGGATTTAAAATATTTCCTGTTCTGCTTATCAAAGCTCAAGTCTCTGTATAAAGTTATCAGCTGTAGCAGGATAAGCAAACTACTGAATCTAAATAAAGAAAATTAGCTCTCAACGGTACAGTGCTTTCAGCATTAGATACACCATGTGCTACACCAGAGAATTTGTGTGGGAAATTTAGATAAGAGGCTGTTCAATTCTATTCCCCCTCCTAAGAGGATGGCAGCAGTGCTGAAGCTGATCTTACAAATCTGTGACTATTTCATAGAGCTATTCTTACGTTTTCTCCATTTGCAATCAAAACAAGGGCATTTGGCTCAAGCAGGCAGGCTTTTCTTCAATAAATGTGGTTTCAGCCAGTTTGAAAGGATTAATGAATCCAGGTCAAATTCACTGACTAATTTCATCTGGGGAAAAAACAAACTAAGAGCTAGTGTCACAAAACCTCCCTCAGAGGCTGGAATTGTTCCCTCTTCACCCAAAAGCTCAGTCAGAGTACTGCAGATATGTGGGAAACCTGGGCTCCACCTAGCACTCCCAGGGTGGTTAAAACAAAGCCCAAGCTATCAGGTGAAAGGAGACGCCTTCTCAGCAGTTCAAATCTCCGTTTTTACTCACTTGGGACACGGAGTGTCCAAAATGAAGTATTTGGCCTCTACAAACCATTCCATGTCAAGTAAAGCATCACTTTTATCTTGCCACCTAGAAGCACGCAAAAATTGATCACTGCCTTTGGTTCAACATTAATTACCAAAATTACCTAAACTTAGTTTTGTAATTTTATAGGGTTTGAAGTGAAAATGTTGAAAATACCTTTGCACTGTCTTGTACACTCTATTTAGTACACTACACTGCTCAAGATGAAATCTAAATTTCAATTACTGACCATCTAAAGGGAATATACACATTTATCCAATATTCTCCCCAAATACAGTCAAACTGCCTGTTCATCTTTTCTAACACTATACAGTGTAAAAAAAAAAAAACTGACTGAAAAACAAAATGTCATTATTTCATTCTATTCATCATGCTGCTTTGGAGACTGTGCCTTCCTTGAAAACAAGCAGCTATAAATATACAAGTATAGAAAAATACTGCTTGCACCTTGGTGTTTTCCCCAAATTTCAGTCCCCTTTATGTTCCCAGATGGTTTTAATTAAAGTATATTACTTTCTAATTTACAGTACAGGAGACATTTTGAAACTGTTGTTGAAGTAGTGTAAGGGAAACCCCAATAACTCAGATCTCGTCCCCAGACAGGTACATCAATATCAATAATTTATCCGCTTAAGTTCCCGTTGTGCTCATAAGTCTTCTTTACTGTAACAATTCTACTTTGCTTCCACAGTACCTTAACATCCCAACCCCCAAAATACATTTTTACATAAAATATGTGTCGTCACAAAGTAGTATTTATTCCTTTCAATTCTTGCATTGCCGTCCTTTGAGCTGTTTCAGTTCCGCAAACAGAGAGTAACACAGGCAAGAAATTTTCATCTCGAGTGTTACTAACAGAGTCTTGCTTTTTCTCTCAAGCATATCACATTTTGTAAAAACAACATCACTGCTCCAAAGCACCTAAGTGGGATACCATATGTCTTTGCAACACACTTCTCACGCATCCCATCAGTCTGCTTTTCTTGTAAGCCAACAGCCAAAGAAGAGTGCCATGTCTACAGCTCACTAACATAAAGCATGATCAACCCATAAGCCCTCTAGGGCTTAATGCTGATCTTCATTCTCATTTCTAGCTAGTATCTTTACCAGCAGGTGCTTTACTTTTGCACAACAACAGCCACGTATCTATTAACTGCTTATGACCAAAGCTAAAAACAGCAAGAGCTTTTTTGTAACAATGGAGGTTTCCCCAATGCCTATACACACAAATCACTCCAATTATCATTAAGGTGACATGTGCTAACATGAAGTGTAGGTTTGTATACACCCACAGGGAAATCCTCACATCCTCACCAAAGACGACCACAGGTTTGCTCATCATTGCCAAAAAGACTATTAAGTGGCTTCAGGAGGCTCTAGCTCCCCTTGGAAAACGCTTTCCATAATACACTCTCAAGGGAGACATGGCAGATGTCTGGCTATGTGGAAAAAAAGAACCAGCTTCACTGGTTTAATAACCTATCCTAAACAAAAACCATAAAACAGCTGCTTTGCCTGGATCCTTGGAAAGAACTGGAAAAAAACTCCATCAAAAGGACTTGAATGGAAAATACCAGGTCAACACACAAATCTGTGCATGTGTTGTCACACTCTCACTTAAACATTCTTCTCCTAACTCGTTCTCCTGCTCCGTAATTTTGCCTCAGCCAAAAAGGGAAGATTCATCAGCCAGTCACAAAGTGAACTCTGTTTTATCAATATTTTTTTGAGCATCACTAAAAAATAAGTACATCCAGTAATATGCTTCTGTAGCAATTGTTTCTACAACTCCATTACATAAAAACGGGTGAGCAAACAGAAGACTAGAGAGCGAAAGGTGAAAGAGAAAAAGCTGAAGAGAAGCAGAACCCACACATGTATAGTTAAGAAAGATCTCCAAGTACTTCCTGCTACAGAAGTTTAGTAAAGGCTACACAGAACCCCACTAAGCCTGCAATAAATTTATGGCACTTTTGGAGCCTGGAAATAAACATACTTGCGCCCATACCCAGTAGCACGGGAGGTCTTTAGTCTCTCCATCCCAGTAACTGCCTTGCATTTCTCAGCAACAAACTGCTTTCCCCGCATACATTTGCATGAAAAACATTATTTAGTTTGCAGTCAAGCTTTTCTTAAGCCATTCTTCAATCCTTTTTTTTTTTTTAGTATTCTTTTAATCAATTACCCCAATTAAAAATTTCCAACTGAACACCTAAGATAAACTGTTTCCTCCTCATTTACCCTTCCAAAAATTTACTGGCATTTTGGATGCTTTTACTCTCTGAAAGGGGAGATGTGACCTCAAATATTGACATGTCTGATAATTCAGCATTAATCAGATGATAGCCTTGAGAATGACTGTCCTGCTTTATTATTTTCTCCTCAATCCTCCTTCTCATGAAATAAAAAAAAATTATGGGTCAGTGCTCCTAAACAATGTCAGAATAAATATGATATACTGCTGTCTAGATTGCTCTGATTGCACTTTAAACTGAGGCCAATTGATTTACTAATAATGAACTATAAAGCATATTTTGGGCTTCTGCAACCACCAAATATACACAATCACTAGCTACTGTTTTTTCATGGAATCCCTTTTAGTAAAGGGATTCGTTCAGTCCTTGATGTCTAACTACAGAATCAATTTGAATTTTTTTCTCATTTCTTAGAAGCAGTCAGCTTTCCCACTTGAGACCCCGGGCAGTGACACCTGAAATTCAGAATCCCACAAGCCACAAGATCCAAAGAATGACTTCGTTTTGCTGGTGATTTAGAGAGTGTCTCTAAGTGCCCTTTGAGGACTTGAACAGTTTCATTCCTTCATGGTACAAACCTACAAGTTCCTTTCAACATTTGCAGTCTCTGTTTTTCTCTGTAGTAGATTCTTCTGTAAGGGACAGGAACTTGATTTCAAAATTATTTCTCATGAAAAGTTTATGCAACAAGCTACAGCAGTAACCCTTCTGTCCCATCTCCCACAAAGCTTATAGAAAGAAAACAAAAGAGTTAATAAAATATGTAAACTTTTTTAAAAAGTTTTTAAAAAAAAATAAGCCCAGGTTTGTTAATTATTGCATTAGATGCCTTTTTTTGTAGGTGGATAATTTTTTCATTCTAAGGGTTGAAATCTCACATTTCCAAAGTAAAGGACCTGGCCACACCAACATAATCTCCTTTAACCACATCCCTAAAGCTTTTTCCTACAAAAACTTACAGAGAAAACATACATTTCAAAACCTATTAAACCATTAAGAGATATTTTCAATTTTCTTTTTTATTTATTTTTTGTCTCCCCTGTCCTCTCCATCCCCACACCATCTCTTACAACAAGAAGCTTAATTTCTCCTCCATAGAGGGGATGCTGACAGTCAATTTGCTTTCTGAAAGAGTTTTGGGACTCCTGTCACTTTTGAAGTGTAAAACCAACACGTATACAGGAAACTCCCTGGAGTCACGTTAGTCAGTACAGTGAAAATTCATGCTTAACACACAGAATGCTAATGAAGACAAACTATGGTTATTTTACACTATGCTACATCATTAAAAATTTATTAAAACTACGTATTATTTCCAAAGACTCAGTTTTAAGAGCACCTGGACTATCTGAGATGGTTAGAATAATAATGTGTCCGAAGCGATGAAAGCATTACCTCTGACAAGCCCCTCTTATTTGTCAAAGTAAAGCCAGGAAACATCTCACCCAAACTGATCTGAGAGGCACCCTGTATCCAGCTCCTTCTTTTGCCAGGATAAAGTATTTTGAAAGTCTGTTTGATCATTGAAACATCTCAGGACACACATATTTCAAGATAAAAAGCATCCCATTTACAGGCAAATTATTTTCTAAGTAACTTTTGCAATTTTATTCCATTTACTATCATTTTTTTCATATCACCAGTTGGGTCTGGGGTTTTTTTCTGCACTATCCCCTTTACATTCAATATAAAGATTTGTGTCACTAAGCCAGCCTCATTTGCCTAAATGATGATAAACAGAGTCCTGTCATTTCAAGAGTGACCTTTTTTCTAAACTTAATTTGAAAGCTGTCTCACAGTTTAATTCAAAGACAAACTTTTGCCCTCTGTCTGAAATGCAATTAAAAAGGAAATCAACTTACCATTAAGAACACTTTCAAGTCCTAGTTTAGCATTTTAAAGCTATTAACATGCACCTGCAGTTATACAAATCAAAAAGACACTTTCTCCCCATTCCCCAATTAATAATATGAAATGTTAATCCACCACATAAAACATACATGCAGTGGCTAACTCAATTATACAGTTATGATTTTACAGGAATAAACAAGCTTCAGAGTTCATACAAGGTATTTTGTGTATCTACATCTTTTATTAAAACTTAACCTAAAACCTAAATGGATCTGTTTTCAAAGATTAGGAAAGAAAGCACATGGTTCTCAGGGATCAGAAGTTTTTAGAAAGTCTTTTTTATCCTAACTCTCCACATGGCTGATGGAGTGTTACAGCTGCTTCTATTCAGTTCAGCTTTTATTTAGGGAAATACACTTTTGAATTTTCTTGACATTAACCTGACCTGTCTGGAAATGGATGAGTTTGTCTTATTTTACAAGGAGGCACAGGTAATCTAAATATTTAAACTACTGATCAACAGTATTCCTTAAGTGTGTATATCTGGCTAAATCTTCAGCCTCTAGTAGATTAACAGATTAATGCTGTTGACCACATGGCAATACTCCAAATTTACAGATACAGAGATGACAGCAGAAATGGTTGCACCTTTCTGTGTATCAGGGACAATTAGTTACCTCCTATCAGATAAGAATTAGGATAATTATTAATTTATTCATGTATTAGAGCTGAGTCCAGAGAGCTCTGGTTCCACAAGGAGAACTGGGCACGGAGGGAAGGAGGATAACTGTCGTCAGTTTTCTCTAGGGATTCATAGTTCAGGAATCCTTTCGGGCGCATTTCCACCTACAGTACAATTTCTGCCCTACAATCTCTTCCTTTTTATATATGAAGCAAGTTGCTTTTATGGGCAAACTGTCTACTAGCACTCACATGGCCCATCTGGAGGGTCCAGAATTAGCTTTTTTTTTTCCTCTATATTCCTTGAGGAGGTCTAATCAAGTAACTGCACTTCCATTAAATATCGTATGAACTTCCACAAGCTTTCTCTGCAAAATTACAGCAATTGTCTATGATATGGAAATCCAGAAGTTTTTCATTATACTTTTTCCTCCTCCCACCCCATATTGTGTTTTACACATCTGGAACCAGTAGAAAACCTATCACATTAGTGTGGGCAATAAGAATCACAGCAAATCCACTTACAGTACAGACATGCTGTTCCAAAAAAATACTGCCAGTAATGGACTTCTTTTGCCCTCCAAAGTTCACATAACTTTGGAGGAATAACAGAACTATTCTTGGCTAGCAGGCGATACAGAAATACACATACACAGACAGAAAGGTATAACACCTCTTGATTTTTGGGCACTTCTGAAAAATCAGATCACTTAGTGACCTTCTGCAATCACGTCATTCAGTAGTAGCACTAGGGCCGATGGTAAGAAGCACTTTTCTGCAGACGTAGAAAAAGAATTTTTATTTAGTTCAGATTTTTATTTTTTTTCTTTTAAGCAGGTACTATGATTACCCCTCTTAACTTCGAGTGTCCTCACTGAACACCCAATCACGCCCATACCTGTATACAAGATTTGATTTTAGTACGTTTCCCCTTCCAGCCAAAACACCACTACGTATAAATTTGGCTGAACAGAGGCACGTTTACCCCCTCTTCATCATCTCTCAGAAAAACAACCCTTAGACTGGAAAAAGCCTGTGAAATCCATGCACCTGAGTTAATACTGGAATTAATATTATACAAGGCACAAACTAGTGCATCAGGCAGCGATGACACCAGATTAGGCGTGCAGAATGCCTGCTTCTTGGTATGTTTTACAGCCTGTGACTTTTATCTGGAGTTGCAGATAGGAATACAAGTTTTCCTTTCTATTCGCAAGTAGCACACTTATCTATGAACAGTTTCAAGTTTAGCAACCCTGTCAGACAAAGCACACGCACACAGGGACTTATCACTAACACATCTTACTTTTGAGAAAGATTGGTTCCAGAACTGGGACCAGTGAAATTGTACTACATGGAACACGCCTGGTTCACTGCAACACAAAGTGCATCCTTCTGTTTTAAGGTAACTGCGTTTGCTGAAGGAGGTTTTGGCTGCTTACAGTTGGGTACTTCCACAGTACCTTCCATCACTTTCATGGGAGTGAAATAAAAAGGCAAACGGTTTTTCTGCAATGCATTTTAATTGTTTTAAAGCAATCACACAAGTTGCGGAGGCACATGCTCAAAGACATCTCATTTGCCGAGACATTTCAAGAGGTATGAGAAATATGTGATGACCCTTTCACTGGAATTGCCATTAAACATAGGAAAACAAGTCAAAATTCAGAAATAAAACAGCATCTTAAACTTGCTTACGATCATGATTGATTTTGAATATGAAGAAGCAGAATGAACTTGAACATTCACAAATCACAAGACAAGTCATTGTCTCAATCTTTCCCCTTTAGCTTCTCTTCATTTGTTAGACTGTATTTACAACTGCCTCCCCTACTATCCCTACTGCCAACATCAAATTCTCATGTCACAGAATGAAAATAACTTAGACATTTTTTTCAGGGAGATGAAAACATTTTTTAAGGCAAATTCATAAAAATTCTCCCAACACAGTACCAGGAGCTAGCACACACTTTAGGTGTAACGAAATCCCAGTGGCACTTTCTAGAAATTCTGTGTTCATTTTGGGTGGTTTGGTTTTTTATAATGTCAGCCTCTTGTAATTGTGCTGATTTGTTTCAGATTGGGGTGAGTTAATTTGCCAGGGTCCAGTCACAGAGTCTGGATTCAAACTTCAGCTTGAACAAACAAAATACCTCAGCTGCAAATACCATATTGTGTTGAAAATACACATTGGCTCAAATTCTCACAAATTCACCTCAGAAATCAAATCGCATTCTTCACTAAAGAAGGTTTGCTAAACTTAGATTTTTGAGATTAGTGAGTTTCAACTGTCAGAGAGTTCCTACACAGGACAAAAACCCAACATGCTGAGATACATCCTCACAAAAGGTCTAATAGCAACTTCATTCTCATACAAAAAGTGCTTTTTAGAAGCTTTTAATACTGCACGCAATAAATGCAGGATCTGAGGTCTGCAGGGGGTGGACAACTCCTTATAGTTTTCTCAAATCCTCTTATTCCACCCACTCTGAGAACTCCACAGCTCAAATTTAATGAGTAAGTGTACTGCACTTCCACTGCCAAGCTCAGCTATATTTGTACCCCCCAAAAAAACAAAAAAAGCACCAAACCTAGATCTTTCTTCTTCTTCTGCAGCTGCTCTACAGAATCAGGCCTTGAAATACTAGGTTGAAGTCATGTGCCTATGCATCACTGTGTCTCAGACTCTGAAGTGCATTCTATCTTCAAATTATAAATGTCTTCTATTGTTTCAGAGCAAATCATGTTGTCTGTTGCATGAAGGATGTGTGAATATTCAGCAAACAAACTGATGACTCACTTTGGTCGTGAACAGCAACAGGACTTCATCATAACTGAGCAAATCTGATCATTTGTAAACTCATTTTTTAAGCAATGTAATTAAAGCTCCATGTTCATGCATTATGCTCAGATGGCGACATTTGTGACATTTTCAATTTGAACAACGTCAATGGAGAGATCTGAGATTTACTCATTTCAGCAGAGCCTGGTAACATGGTAGTACCTGATTTAAATAGCCAGAATTTTAAGTCCTAACCATGCTCTGTCTGTGCAGCTATTTTTTGTTTGCCTTCACAGACCATCAACCAATTTAATATTTTGGAAGTAAAAGAGTCCAAAGTACTCAGAGTCTAGACTAGATGCTCTTGGCTTGATGATTCTGTCATTAAGTCTGGTAGGACTGGTCTGTGCTACAGGCAAAGTATCATCACCAATGGAATCAGCAATTTTCAGTCATGCATGAGACTGCTTAGGGTAACTGTGAGTGTGTTTTTTGTGTATTTGGTGAAAAAAATAAGATACTTGTCTCTTACATCTGGGCCCTGGTTTAACAAACTTTTTAAGAGTGTGTGTGTGTGTGTGTGTGTGTGTGTGTGTGTGTGTGTGTGTGTGTTCATAAGGCAAATGTTTGACACATATAATCATAGCAGGGACTTGCACTTATATTGATTTCAGCACCTACTGCCCTTTTCAATTACATCAGTGAGAAGCAAGCTCCAAAACAGCTTCAGAACCCACCAATCCTCTCTTGGTAGTTAAAATTTCAGTTCTCCTACTTTCATTAAAATGACTGGCCATGCAGCATTTCAGAATTAGAAACTATACAGAAAGTAGTAACTTTATCAAAACCAGTTAAAATACATGAGTATTAGGAAAACACAGAAGTTGTACAAACCAAACCCATGAAACTGGGTAAAGCACCCATCTATTACAGACAGACAACTTTCAAAAACAAGGTTCAGTTCAAAGAATGCTCAAAGAGTTGTATCACCTTAAACCATGCTGGCTGAGGAAGCCTCTGTTTTCTTTTTTTGGTTCTTACTATTTCTACCTCCATGAATATTCTCTAAGTTGTCTCCAACTTTTCCAGTTCAACAGTATGACCAAGATGGAGAATTCCATACAGAAGTCATATCAGCGTCCAGGGATAATATGTAGCATATGCCTAGCTATGTCTTATTTCCCAACTCACTGTAAAAACAGGCATCCTGATCCTTCCCTCACAAGACTTCTCTCAGTGTCTCTCAATCCAAAAGCAGTGTATGAATTCTTGGTCACTCAGCAACATAGCTTGCACATCATCTTGGATTCAAGGCAGATGTGAGGATCTGTATGGAATTCTATGCCTAAGTGTCCTGTCTCTCCATCTCTCTGTTGGTGCCTCTTTCTCTAATGGATCAATGTTCACCAATCAAGTTCTTCCACATGCCAAATAATCTCATCTCCAGAACATCGGTCTCAATGCCAAAACAGCAAATAGCAGTGTCTGCCCGCTTTTGTTATTTCTAGTTTTCAAAACAGTACCTTTTAAAAGAGCTTCCTCCACCCTATCCTTGCCATTTTGGAAGATGTTTTCGAAGATCAGCAAAGTTTCCTCATTATCTTTCTTGAGGTCCCCATGACTCTGCAACAAACTTAACTTTTTCTCTTCACACTGATTGTAAACTGCCAGGAGTAGCAACTGCCTCTCCCTTCACCCACCTTCCCACTTCCTCTGTACAATACTCAGGGCAACAAGATCTTGGTCTTCAGCAGAGTTCCTAAGCACTGCAATACTACTAAAAGGAATAAATACACTCTACATTGGACTATACCAATATATCACTTGTTAATCCCCGGTGTAGTCTTTCCTACGTAGGAAATAGCACCTTAAGAACTGCCTAGCAATGTAAACTGAATCTGAAATGGTAACAGAATTCAGTACTGTGCTTGGAAATACACCTTCTCTCTACTAAGATATTCCTACCTTTCCAAGCAGTTAGGACTGTTCTTTCAAAACTTTTCTCAGCAATAGCTTGTTGCCAGTTATATTTGCTGGGATTAGGAGATGGTGTAGAGACACCCACCAAGATACCCAAAAAATTACTGATAACACATGAAAGTTTCCTTTGCAGTGAACAGCTATGATGTGATAAGTTGTTTCGCTTTTAAGTGATAAGCAACTGCTGAATTCTTTAGAATTCATTAAATATCATCAACATTCTGGTCTATATAAAAAGAAAAACAAAACAAAACCAACACCAAAACAACGCTAAAACTGCTGACAGTTACAAAACCCTCTCTGCTACAAAGCACTTCAATGAAAATCATTACTTACCATTTCAAAACCGTTACAACATAATTAAGAATCTTCTTCTTTTAGACTCACCTTTCTAAGAGCATATAAAATAACAAGTGCTGTTCTAAGATATGCCTTTATATAATTTGTTTAAGAAGTTAAATTGCCTAAATCTTAAGGTAGGCTATAATCCACTGGTTACAAAAATCAGCCCCCTAACTGACACATTCAAGCAATTTTTATGCGCCTTTGCACTTTCATAGAAGAGAAACAGCCACCCTCTCATTTGAATGAATCTAGATCACAAAGGCATTTCCTCTTTTCCCCTTCACACTAACAAATCCCCCAAAGACTACAGACAAGTTTCCCATCACCACAGGGGTACCAAGGGCAAAAAGCAAACGTAATGAGGCCAAACGGAGGCCTTCTCTTGCAGAAATGTTAATCTCACTTTTAAGAGAAAGGGAGGTGAAGAGAATCCCATAAAATCTGTACAGAATCACTTGTAATAAAAACATTTACAGCATTTCTTTTGTCCAAGGTTACCGTGAAGGGCTTTAATTCAGAGGAACTAGTGGGAATACTGTTCCTCTTGTTAAAATATATTAATTAGTGTAATATATACAGTTGTCTCCTTTGAAAAGCAAACCAATTGAGAAAGAAATCCCTGAGAGGAACAGCAGGGTCCTGCAAAGAACCGCCCCCAACCTCAGATTTACTCCTCTGTGGATGGAGTCCCAGAAACTGCCTCTGAAGCTTCATCTCTTTTCATCTTTAAAACCTTCATTTACAGGCGTAAGTAACAATAGCATAATCATTAGCAACAACAAAGACTCAAATTTCATCAAGAATTGCTACCATTCTTACCAGTCTCTCAAAACAGAAAGGCTAGTCTACAAACTGGCATCTAGCTTTAAAATTGCAGATTTTTAATGAAGTCCCTAAATATATTTCCCAGGTCTGAAACATAACTGTTGCTAAGACACTGGTCTTGATGCTTCATTTCATATACGCACACAGTGGTGCTTATTTGGCTTATAGGGATATCCTGATCCCTAGAGTTTGCAGCAGCAATGTAAGTACAATTTCTCCTGAGTGCTGGCTGATTGACAAATAGCAAGTTTTAGCAGTCAGCAACCACCTCTAGACTGCTAATTTCAGGTGAGAGTTTTTTAAAGCATAATTTTGGATACTAGTTTAGATGCTAAACCATAAGTGCCCACCACAAAAGACACCACCTCTACCTGAAACTCACTCCAAAAAGAAAATTATTTGAGGTTGCAAGTGTCTTTTGTTGAAAATTTACAGTCTGTTCACAGCCAACAGTGATGTTTTCCATTTCATGTTTCTGATTTACACATAAATATATTTTTATCTGCTCTCTGTCTTTCTGCAGATCTGCTACTGGCTAAAAGATACAGCAGTAAATGCACAGATGTTATTAAGAAGCAAAAAAATAAAGTCAATAACCTATTTTAAAAGAAAACCTACAACACCAGACACGATCATTCTCATTTCCAGGCACACGATTGTCATAAAGCTTGTCTAAGTGCAAAGGTATCAGTCATTTAATTAGCAGAGACCTCTGCAACATGAGCTCGTGAGGGTTAGCATGGGTAAGAATCATAAGGCTTGTAACTCACACTACAATTCTGATGATGCTTAGGGAGAAATAGCATCCAGTTTACTCTGCTGCTGACAGGACTAGGAATAATCGTATTTTTGTCCCTTCTGTCTATTATACTTCATGTCTTCGTACACATATGGAGCAAACAGTCGGTGAAGGCGTTAATTTACAAGTCGGTTTTTAGAACTCAGCCACGCTTTAAAGTCATGTTTGTTTAATCACTGCTGCCACCTCATATATACAGAAATGATGCCAACAGTACCATGTTTTTGACTGCAAGCTTTTTTACTTAAAAAGCACTGAAAGCACCAAGCTCAATCAAACTGTGACTCAAACTAAATAGAAGCTCCCCTTGCTGTGAGGCCCTCGGTCTTCCTGAACCTAAGGAGCATTCATCCACCACTCATGGCAGTAACTAGCCATGCCAGCTTTTTTAAAGGTGTAAGGAAGACATGGGGAGAAATGAGGAAAAACACATCAGGCTCAGATTATGTTAAATCTTGCAGGAAACTCCCCACTGAAGTAAACTAATTTGTGAAGAATGAAACAGGTAAAGGTTCGTGGGGAAGGACGACTAAAGGAATACAGGAAGCAGACCCATTCCAGGTTCTATACATATGTAAAAAGGATGGCTTGCCCAAGTGTTCCCCTAACACATTTCCTAATATTTTCAGAAGTACTGAGGATTTAGAGAGGTACAGTCTATCCTAACTCTTGTTAATATATTTTACTGGTTATTTTAGAAGCAGAACTACATCTGCTGTATCAGTGATCACGATTTCAATACTCACCTTGCCAAAAAAAAAAAAAAAAAAAACAAAAAAAACCTCAACAACTTTATACAGTTGCTCTAAACACCACCATAGCATACTGAGTCAGCAACAGCACAGTAGAGAAAAACACTACAAAAATTAACTTGCTGTCATATCTCCTGTGGCATGTTTGCTTTTCTAACTTGACAGCCTACCAGCTAAATACTTACTAGAGCCATACTTGCTTGGCTTGCGTGTAAAAATATCACTGAAGAAACACACAGCCCCACTGAAACTGAAGTAAAAATTCTTACCCAAAAAACCCACATACAGGCCAAATAGAAAGAAACCCAACACTGGCAAGCAGGTCTATAAAACTTTTATTTCTATGCTACTAAAACAAATATATGTCCAAAAAGCACTCCCCTCTTCCCCAAATTGAGTTAGCAGCAGAGTTTATTTTTGAAGTTTTATCTCGGTGATTTAGAAAATTACCCCTCAAACTTTAAAAGCTATTAATTTCTTGAAATAAAATCATCTGACTGAAAGGTTTCAATACTACCATTATACAACAAGAGAGAAATGGAAATGAAGAGTGCTGCCAACCTTTTGCCTCCTTGGAACCTTTCTCTTACAAGCAGTACTTGGCCCCGGCTTTTGAGTTTTCTTTCTCCTTTCTGAATGTGGGGGTGGGGGGGAAATATGCATTTCTGGTATCACCTACATCTACAGGCAGCCTATCTTTCAAACTGAATTCAAGTGTAAAGATGGCAGCAAACAAATCCTGGGGTTCTAAAAAGTAGTATATATGAAAAAACTGATAAAGCAACGTTATCTACCACAAACAATTAAACCATATTTAACTTTAAGTGCATTTTAAGGGTGTTTGAGATCCGAAGAACTGAGAAGCAACACTGGAAGTAATTTCCAAAGATCAAATAGACTGTTACCATAAAGTAAGAGCAAAAGTTATTGGTACCACTCCTGACAGATATTTACAAGGCTGTTCTTGAAGACATCTTGTGATAGAGATGCTATAGCCATCAAATAAAATCAGTTCCAGTGCTTACAATGGAACTGCCTTCAGCAGAGAGAACAAGAAATAATCACACCACTTAGTTTTCTTTTTTTTCCTTTTTTTTTTTAGTTCCTTTTTAAGTCTTTGAAACCTTACTCCTCCCCTCACTTGTATCCATTCTAATCTAAACCACTCAAGAAGTTCCTTTTCTATCTAGAGGCTTACTTTTGAGGGCTGTAGTAGCTGTGCTTGGACTCTCCTCATTTGAGCCATGTTTGCGTTTCAATGTTTCCCAGAATGCGACAAAATTCTTCAAATGATACATTACTGAGAGAATGAACTATTTCACACAGATAGCCTGTTCTGATATACACGCATGCTCTTTGTCATTTCTCAGAACAGCACGACACTTGACTTACACATAGCTTGGGATTGACTACAAACCCCAGAAATTCACACGTGACAACTGGAGATTTAAGTGCTAATCTAAATTCTTGAACCCAAAAAAAAAAAAAGGGGCTATAAGCATACATGCATGGACAGAAGTGTGCCAATATATTTGTATGGCTGCACAGGCAAATAAGTAGCTAAGCACCTAACACCTCATATATACGTAATACCTACCCTATTAACACATCCAGCCAACAGCAATATACATCTCTTCGGGGAACTTGCAGCTTCATCCTAGAAATTGCAGTCCAATCATTATTTTAATGGAAAGCAAGAAAGTAACTTAGAAATGTCTCACTTTATTAACCAAGGCTTTCTTTCCTGCCTACAATATCCTTACATCTCAACAGCCATCTCTATATGCAAAGAAGAATCCCCCCAGAAACCAAATAAACAGCAAAAGTGCAAATGACTTGTTCTGCCTCCTGGTTCATCAGAAGAACTACCTCGAAAGTGTTATTATTGAAAGTGATTCCTGGTGGGAGGCAGGGAGAAGGGAACTACATTGAATACAGCTTTGTTTTTCACTTGTTAGCATGAGTTGCCGTGCTGCCAAGTAGAGAGAAAAAAAGCCCTCTCACCTGCAAACAAAACGCATGTATGGAAGACAAAGAATTCAATTTTTCAAAGTCACTTTTTTTCCATGTATCTTAACTACACTGGCTTAAGCAAATACATTTTCTAATTCAAAGTAAAGGTCAGTCTAACAAGTGTAGTACCTCAAGTCTACCAGGAAGAACAAGGCACTGAGCTATTGTAAGCTGTTAAATGTAGTAGTAGTATAAGGGGTTTAGAGTAAGTGCAATGTACTGAAAAGCCATCCCAGTAACAACCCAGATCTTGTACACAGTGCAAAGCAGATTTGTAACCCTTGAAAATAAAGTATTTCAGTATGGGGAGTACTCCATCACCAACCATTAAATCTGCAATGCCTTAACACTGGATTTATTAGCCCAACAACAAAAAGCAAAAGACACCAATAAATAAAGGCCAATATTTTTCAATTACTGCAGTATATTCCAAGAACCCTGTAAATTACTTCATCATTTGAAGTACTGAAACTTTATCGAGTTTTCATTCAAGTCAAATTAAAATATTTCTACCAAATCAAGTAATAAGAGATCACGTCTCCAGAGACAAATCACTTTTGTTCCCATATTAATGAAAATAAGATAAAATTTCACAAAGTTAGCTGCAAGGAACTGCCTTTCTTTGCAACTTAAGAGGACACACTTGGATAAGAAAGTCAATGACTTCTGTAAAAAGGCTGGAAGAAAACAGTAACAAAACTCTGAGCACTCTATGCCTCCACTCCCTTGATATCCTGTAAGACCACAAGCATCTAGGAATGCTGTACAGCACTGGGGGACGCTTTTTTGCCTATAGCAAATCTCCTGTTTCACTCAGCCATTTATCAAATTTTTAATGAAAAGCTTTCTAGTAAAAATGGGGGCTTTTTTTGGTTTTGGTTTGTTGGGCTTTTCTCAAAGTTTTCATGTCAAGAGAGGTATTTGCTCACAGACAAATTCTCTGTGGTTTTCAATCACCTTTCTTGGTAAGTAAGGTTCTAAGATTTTTCAAGTTCCAAATTTTTTATGAGTTCCGTAACTTCCAAAGGTATAAGAATTTTCCTAGTTCTTCTTCTTCTGTTTAAAAAATTTTCCACTGATAGGCTGTTCAGTGATATTTTTTAAGAAAAACAATTTATCTATGTTTTATTTATCTATAAATAACTATGGTTTATCTATAAGATACAACCATATATCCTTACCCAAATTCCAAGTTTTTTAACAATAATCACTGAAAAATACGCTAAATATCAGTACAGGTTAGAAAGAGAATTTATCTATAAACACTTCAAAGAACACTTTGCTCCTATAGTTCCTCTCTTGGGAAAAATTTTTTAATCATTGTTTCCATTAAATGTGTTCAGCTGTTGAAAACCAAGTAAACCAGTAAGATTTGTATTTACTCCTCATGCACATAGTGAATGGGAAAATAGAAGTGATATTAATGTGTTATTAGTAAAAAATATTGCCATTCACCCCAATAACAGATGTTCCACTTGTGCTAAAGAGAAAATTCATACTACCGTGTATGTCATGTAGGCATAAAATACTACTGACTTCCATCTCATTGTCATGAAACTGCTCTCTACTGACAGTAGAATAAGTAATCAATTCTTTCTCCCCACAGTTAAACCAAGAAGCATTTTTAGACTCTGAGAAGACTAATGTCATAAGATCATATTTTGTACACAACTGAAAAGCAATTGAAAGGTAAAATGCAGCATATACAATGAATGCAAATGAGTATGAGCTGACTGCTGCTGGTCAATCCATCAGTAGTTGTATTTTGCAGCATGTCTAGGAAAATTAATTTATGTCTCTTCTTTGCTAATCAAAGAGCATGTAATTAACTTTCTCTGTGGGAAAAAAAAAGTCATTTTATTCAGTTCCATCATTTGACAGCACAATTTAAAAAAATAATTATATTTTACTAAAACACAAACATCTGGGATTTGGGACTACTGGTTCTAGCCTTCCTTCTGACTGCATTTCAAAAACAAAATGGGAGGCAATTATTTAGAAGGTATATATTTATACAATGTCATTCTTCGTGAAATTGCTGTTTTATTAAGAACACTATTTCGCTTCACAAAAGAGCAGTCATTCTTTCAACAAAGCAGCTGAAAGTTAAGCAGAAACAAGTCAATGCCCCCTTGCTGTGCCTATGGAAAGTGTACGATCCCATCATGAAGCAGCCCTGCAACCTCACTCGGTGTGGACACAAGCGCTGCTGCTATTGCATAATCTGCACGATCTCAGCAGGTGGAGAGAGCCACCTGTTCAACGCCCATGAAAAGGGGCTCCATGAGCCTCTCCTCACAGGCCACTACAGACTCCTTGCAGAGTTCAAGCTGAAGGCTGTGTGTCACCAAAGTCCTGCTTGAGCCACTTCTACTCAGCAGTTTCGCAGGGTTTAGAATGAGCTGACAAATTACAGACTAACAAAAAGATGAGTGTGTCTGAACACAGAGCAACACCGAGGTGTGAGCATCCCTCTGTGCCATCTTTTTCAGGTGCCCAAGCATTCTCTTTCTAACTGCCTACAGTGGCCTTTAAACCATGTTGCTGGAGATGCCTGTTTGAGGGGATAGCTTCTTCATTTGAAAGACAGTGTTCTTTAGAACCTGCAGGAATCTTCTGAAAGGGTCAGAAAAATTTTGGCTGCTTTAGTCCCTATCCAAGTGCTATTATTAGTAACCAAGTTAAACAATTACAGTTCATCTCAAAGTATGATTAATAGCAACATAATAGTATCATACCCACCACTCTTTTTCTGTCAAGTCCCAAACTTTACAAGACAAACACAGAAGATGAAGCATATATAATGAACGCAAATTAACATGAACTGCCTGCTGCTGGTCCGTACATCAGCAGTTATATTTTGCAGCATTTTTAGGAAAATGACTCATGTCAATATGTGGTCACCAGGTTACTAATCCAAACATTTAAATTACATATCCGGGAAAGAAAAAACTGGGAGTATAATTAAAGTTTGCTTCTAGCAAAATACCAGTCCATAGGAGGGATCAGAGCTCAGACCCTAGCTGTTGTCCTTCCTGCATGAGAGAGAGAGAAAGCACTCACAGCAACGTGATCAAGCAAGGAGGGGTGATAACAGCTTTTGAAATTATTCAAGTCCATCTGCATGCCTTTAGAACCTCAGCATTAACTTCTACTACAGACCATTGGTCTTGACAATCTAACATGTTTCAACAGAGATAACAGAGTGTGATAGTTCCTATGGGTTTCAAGGAACACTGCTTTCACCACAGAGGAAGCCAGCACATGCACTATTTTCATTCTTCTGCCTGTGTAGTCCTACTGCCAGACCAGAAGAGAGTGATGCAGAGCTGGAAGGCGTTAAAATCAGTGCCTTGCTTAGACAATACCTTACTGCTAGTTCCTACTAGCCTTCATCTTCCTGTAAATCCCTTGTCAGCACCTCACAGCATGTTAGCACCCTCTGTCAGGACAACATCCAGGCTCTGCATTCTCCCCGCTCACCACTTTCCAGAAGCTGAGGATGTGCCATGACTACATGCACCATCTAGGAGACACCCCAGAAATAAGGGACATTTACCCACTTTGTGCAGCTGTTTAAGTCCCCAGGTGATCTGTCCCTCAAGCCACTAAATACAGACATCTTAGATGAATACACATCTTAGATATGCTTCAGACATGACACCCCACAGACATGTCACTTTTCATTCCTTCTTGGCAGGACTTGCATTTGCTAAGTTTTGAGGAGCCCTTTCAGCAGATTACACTTCAGCATATCCTGCTGTCATCCGCTGCTCAGACTGAGTGAGCTGTAAGCGCTGAGATAACCTCTAGAACACCAAAATCCACCCTAAGCTAACTTCTCCCAGATGCTGCAGAGAAAAGCTGTATGGAAAAACATTAGGAGATTTTTTCACTATTTTTTCTCTTAGGACTGTGTCAGTCCTTAATTCTTCATTATCTCTATAAACAAACCAGGCACCTCACTACCACAGTGTATTCCTCCTCACTCATCTCAGCCTTTGACAACTGGATTTTCTTCCAAATATGGATGTTTCTTTAACAGCACAGACTGAGGTATTCTCTGCTCTGCTACCACACTACTGAAGCACACTGAAGATAACTTCAGCGGCTTGGCTGAGCATGGATCTTTTTCCAGAAGGAAAGTCTACGGACATTGGAACCAGGTACAGGCAACACGGGAGGACTACAGAGATGCTGTTCACCACTCAAGGGAGAAAACTGTTGCAGCCTAAGCTTGATGAGTGTTCAGACTGGCCAGCACTGTGAAGGACAAAAAGGACATTTTAAAAATATATTTACAGCAAAAGTAGGATCAGAGACAGCATTGGTCCACTACTTGACGAGGTCAGTCACCTCACAAATAGGGGCATAGGCAAAGTGGAGATGTATAATGCCGCCTTCTCCTCTGTCTTCAACACTGATGATAGCCTCTGGGACCTCAGAGCCCCATGCTGAAAATTCGTAACTGGGTGGTTGATAAACACCCAGCCAACCCCAAACTTGTTTGATACTTGCTGCTTCAGCTGGATGCTTGTAAACCTATGGTGCCTGATAGGATTCCTCGCAGGGTGCTCAAAGAGCTGGCTAATGTCGTGGAACTTGGCTCCAGTATTTTCCAACAGTCTTAGGAGTCTGGAGAGGTCCCAGTTGACTGGAAGATGGCATATGTTATTTCAGTGTTCAAGAACGGCTGTAAGGAAGACCCTGGTAAGGACAGACCTGTAAGTCTCATTTCAGTGCCTGATAAAATTATGGAGAAGTTTGTTCTGGGAGTTACTGAAAAAACACACAGGACAACTCAGTCACTGATCAGAGACAGCCCGATTTTATGAGGGGAAAGTCCTGATAAAACAACTTAATTTTCTTTTATGACAAGGTCACCCACCTAGCTGACCAAGGGAAGCTAGTAGATGGGGGGTTGGGATTTTAGTAAAGATTTTGACACCATCTGTCCCAATATTCTTCTAAACAAAACATGCATCATACAGATAGACAAGCCCATAATACGCTATATGAGCAAACAGCTGACAAATCAGGTTCAAGGAGTTTAGTAAATGGGGTCACATCAGTCAGTGGCCAGTCACTAGCAAGGTTTCCCAGGGGTTAATTTTAAGGCTAGTGTTCTTTTGATATTTTTACAAATTATCTGGATGTAGGAATCAAACGTACATTAAGTTTGCTGATGATACTAACTTAGGATGAGATGTGGACTCCATGGATCGTAGAGGCCTTACAGAGAGATCTGGATAGACCAGAGAGATGTGCCATCACCAACTGTCTGAAATGCAACAAGAGCAAGTGCCAGATCCTTCATCTGGGACAGGGTAATGCTGACTATACATGCAAACTGGGGTAGAGGCTGGAGAGCAGCCCTGCAGAAAGAAATCAGAGTCTGAGCTGATGGCAATTACAATACAAGTCAAGAGCGAGGCCTGGCAGCCAAAAGGGCTAACTTTAACCTGGGGTGCATCAGGCACAGCATCACCAGCCAGCTGAAGGAGACAACTGCCCACTCAACACTGCACGGCTGTGGCCTCCCCTCAGGGACTGTGTGCGGTTTGGGGCACCTCAACAGAAGGACATCAGATTATTTCAGTGTCCTGAGGACACTGACCAGAACAGTGAAAGCTCTCAAGGGCAAGATTTACCAGGAGCTGCTGATGTCACTTAGATTGTTCAAGTTAAAGAAAGGCAACATTCGTGTTAAGCAAATAATGATTTTTCAAGCATAGCACCAGCAAAGGGGAGAATGGGAGATCTAGTTCACTGAGTTAAAAGAACAGACTGCCGTGAACAGAGGGATCACCTCTTGTCCAAGTACAAAAATCTATCTGAGTAGAAACACACATGCATATGCAGACTTCAGTCATGTTGGTAAGGAAACTAAAATGTAGGTACAGCTGTATACAGGGATCTTTCTTTCCTATCCCTCAGAACTGATGTTGTGAATGCTTCTGTACAATTTTAGCTTTATCTTACCACTTTTAAACAACGAACAACCCTCAGAACAATACTCATTGGTCTGTGAACTATGAATTAAGATGTGAGAATATGTAATTTTCCATGAAGATAAGCAAGTTTAATAATTTTCACTGTTCAGATTGTCCCAAGTGCAGCCAGAACTCTTACAGTATTACAAAACTAGTTCAGTATTCCTAGAAATAGATACAGACATTATGTTCTTGCTCAGAGACTGAAAAGACTAAACAATAAACTGAATGGCAAATGAATGAAAAATAGTATTTGTATATTATGGAAAAGAACTATATACCAAAGCTAAAATAGATGGTAACAGCTGCATACATAAACAGGCATTCACAAGGATCCAAAGGCAAAAAAAAATAAGAAAAAGTAAAAAAAACAACACTCAGGCCACACTTCGCTCTCAGATTCCAGAGTAACTACTGATTTCAGTTAAAATCTTCAGGATTATTAACGTGCCTGAAGTAAAGTACATGCCCATATCAGGTCTGATTATTGTCAGCCAGAGTTTTAGTTAAAAGCCTCTTTTCACCATCCTGCAGATAAAAGTAAAATACTGCTTGGATACCAGTAACTGTGGTAGCAGAAGTGGCTACTTCTATATATAAGTGATTTGAGCTGACACTGTCCACCTGTTGAAGTAAAAAGAATCTTCAGGGATGGGTTGTTTTTAAAATAAAAACATACTTTTTTAAAGTTCCCAGAAGGTTATTCTATAGTCACAAGTTTATGTTTTTACAACCATGTTCACATGATGACTCCATCTGATTATGCCGTGTAGTACAGATCCAAATGGAGAAGAGAGCTGATTACAAAAGTTAGAAAGCAGAGGCAAGGAATGTATTGGAGATAAACTTCTGCTTCTCTAGACAGTAACTTTATTCAAAATTATAAATACTTTGTCATTTGCACTCTTTGGTTAATGTATTTATATCCATTATATTTTACAGATGCAAGAACTCTCAAATATGAAGACAACCTATCCCACCCTTACAGTCCTGTACAGGAATGTAATCGCAATACAGAACTGTTACTTAGTTGTCCCTGCTCTAAATCATTAAGCACAGTATTTCCTCTAAGGTGCATTCCTTTAAACTCGCTGTGAGAGAGCTTTTTTCCAGAGTGTTTGCAGAGTGTTCCAGTTGTTATACAACACATCGAAAACAGATTAATTTCTTATTATTCTAAAGTGGACTGTAATTGTTTGAAATACATCAAAATACCACCTTGTAGCAGCAAACCAATTTTAAGAGAAAAAAAGTGAGGATTTCGGTCTTGCTCTACTTCTCTCTTATTGCTGGTGGTTTGGTTTTCATGGCTCAAACTTCTTTCTAACTGGCCACTGTAACAGCATATGTGTAGCCTCTTAATTGAATGTGATTAAAAAAAAGTCCTTCTACCACACATTAGGACAGGGCTCAGCCTGGAATTCAAACTAAGGAATTATGCAAAGCTGTCCTAAAGTGAAATCCACAACTGTCAGACTTAAACACTGATCTCTCTTAAGATTAGTCTCCCTACACTAAAGAAATACAGAGCACTTGCATGCTTGCTGCATAGGAAAAACACTTCATCTTCACACAGAGAAACCTTTCCAGCCTTCTACAAACATGGCTGTCATCACTACAAAGATACCAACTCTAAGTAAGTATTGACAATGGCTGTCTAAGCACTGGTTCATTTGAAACTGATGCCATAGCACTGTGTTTTTCAGCCTCTCTGATTCATCAGTATTCAGTGTGCCTACTCACAGAAACCGCTCGGAAAACATATACAAGATGATCCTCACTGAACAGAGATGTCTTCGTAAACACGCACAGATAGCTACAGCAAACATCACGATCCATTTCTGTGATAACACTGCATTTCTAAGTGCCAACTACAGCCATTCCCTGAGCTGCACACTATTAGCTGACGCGAACGACTATCGAGCATCCACCAGGACAGAGAACAAATAAAAGCTGAGTTCAAGCTCACCACTGCCATAAGGACCACCTTAACAATGACCCCGCTTTGGTCTACGCTTGAGTCTGTGTGCACAGAGCACATTTCCTGGTACAATGACCAAATCAGGAGCCAGAAAGTATTTTTACTGAGAAGGCTATCCTGTCTGAAAGGTGAAGGGTATGAAATAAATAGTACATTAATCACCTCTATGTCAAGCTGAAGTGATAGCTCTCAACATGTGTCTCCCTTCAACTGGCAGCAACCAGAAGAACAGCAGTGGCACTGAAAACTTGAGGGAGCATTTGGTTAAAACACCAGAAGAGCTGACAGTACAGACTCTCCAGCCAACACTTAACAGTATTTGTCATAGCGATGCCATTGGGCATCATCTGGATGTAAGCTCTGTGACTGGAGAAGAAAATATTAATACACAGGCTATGGAGTTTATCCTTTTAATCCCCTGTGGCCATACCCCTATGCTCAGGTATCAAGGCTTCCTCTAAGATCAAGGGAATCGGAACAGGAGCTTACTCAGAGACTAAGGGCACAGGCTGGGGAGGAAGAGGAGGAGTGCCTTCAAGCAGCTGGTTCTCATATTCTTAAAAAGATTATTAGAGGTTCCAGCTAAAGGAAATACCTCCTCAACTTAAGATGTATACACGTTGACTTCCAGCACTTGTAGTCCTCTGTGAAGACCCTACTGTCATCCAGCTGAGGCACTGATACGTAAGAAACCTCACATCATTTCCCAGCAACACAACCAGTACTACCAGCACAAGCAAGACCTTTGTAGCCAGCTATGACCTTAACCATAAATATCTTTTTAGAGAGTTTATTTAGTGTCCTTCAAGTTACAGGACGCTGTTCTGCTTTCAGATACACAAATCTGTCACCGTTGCAATGGCAGCCACACCTCTGATAAGACATTCTGGTCTCCAATTTTCAATACAATTTCCTGTTTTCAAAATTTCTTCTGTGTTCCCCAAACACAGGCACCACTCCTCCCCGCGCCCAATTTTAGAAAATATCTTTTAAATAGCAGTTTTCCAGCATAATCTTAAGCACAGTGTGATGAGAAAGAAACTATGCTTATCAGAGAAACCTAATTCATAAGCTAGACCTTTAACATATACTTGTGGCATGATTTTTTTCTGTGCTTTTATATTTACAGAAAGAATATTGAAAATACTCCAATGGGAGGTAAATAAATGTAAGGGGATGTTCTTAAGATGGCATAAACTGCAAATGGTAGAATAGCAAAGATCTTAAAACTACAGTTTTATTTTCTACAGTCCTTCTTCCATTGTAATGACAGCTTTTACTTTACAGCCCCTTTCTTGTAAGAGTATTAAAACTATTTAAAAGAGTAAAAAGTGCCAAGATCATTAACTTCTTTTTCAAGAACAAAAACAAACAAAAAAAAAAAAAGAAAAGGAGAGAGGAAAAACACTTCGGTCCCACAAATCTTTGCTGATCAGAGGAAGCACATCCCAGATACCAAGAGACTGAAGCAGTACCTGGCACGAGCCCGTTACTTCAGTCAGCGGAAAGCAGTGGATCAGCCACCTGGCTTTACGCAGGCTTTCCTTGCTAAGGTGAGCTGTGTTGTACATTATGGCACCGTGACTTGGCAGGCAGCCTGCTGTGTGTCCAAGACAGGGCAGAGTGTGACAAACTACCAAAAGCATCATACTGATATATATATACACTGGTACACAGTCCTGTGTACTGCATTAAAAAGAGGATCAAAGAGAAAGATCATTTGACACCCTTCTCCTCAATACTTCTTCAGCTGAACTTGTAGAAGACCCACAGAAGGGGAGGGGAAGCTTTTTAGAGAGACTCATTAAGAGTCCATCATTATTCCATGTACAGTCTCCTTTTCAGCCTCCCCAAGGATCTGTGAATCTGTGATCTACTCTCCACTGTAATCCCAACCAAAATACATCAGCAAAGGTAAAGATCTATGAAAAAAAATTTGCAAGTCATATTCCCAAATTCCAAAATTTAGATTCCTAAGCACCTAAAAAAACCCACAAATCATTCAAAAAATCTTCTAATATACTTGCCCAATACAATAATTAAAAGATTATATTCACGCATAATCAAACTAAGGTAATTCTAGTGCCTAACTAACCTAAACTGAACTAAAGGCACTGATTTTAATAGACCTCCATCTGTGACCTTATGAAATAAAACCTATACTTTCTCCATATTTGTCAACTGCCCAACCAATTTTAAAGACAGTGCAGGGTAAAATATTTATTGCTTAAAAATCTACATTGCTTCTTGGTTGAGCATGTCTAAGCAGAAGTCACTGAAATCATTGCATTAATTTTCAGGGGATTCCAAAATAAAAAGTAATATCCCAGTAATTATCACCTCTTTTATTAAAAAGTAATTATCACCTCTGTTATTACACTCTTTCTTCATTCCATTTGTTATTTCTTTGCCCTGCAAATGGCTGTCTTCCTATCTTTGGTAATTATAAGAACACGTATTTCTGTCTAGCAAAAAAATTTAGATAGCTGTGTAGTAACTTCATAATTCTTCAAAAAGTTTAAAAGGCATCATCATCATCTGTTTCAAAGCTTTCCAAGCACAAGAAGAAACAGTTCTCTACAAACATGCATGCAAAACTCACAACTACATGTAAATGCCTCCTTCTGTAAACACTCATCTGCACATATAAACAAGAAAATTTTAGTACAACTCCAACCTTACAAAAAAAAAGGACAGAACAGGGAAGGAGCAGACAAGGTAAGTTTTATAGTGTGCATCAGAGACAGGACTGTCTTCTAAAATATTTTGATAGCTGTTTTTTAAGGAGAGCACAACGATCAGGTTTTCTTCATCAGCATGACAGATGGAACAAGTGGTTTGCTTCACAAATAAGGAAATTGTATTTCCTGCTAAAAACTAGGCAATCTATGGAAATATTGCAATAGTAGATTATTTTAGCTTAGGCACGTCCATGCACTAGCAATTTCTTGCACTATGTGTTCACCTATTTACAGAGCAGCACTTATTTTTACCTAAGGAGACTATTTACATGAGGCTGCAGCACTTAGTAACAAAATTAAGGAAGATCAAACAACCTGTTGAGCCACGAATGACTACACACTTGAGTTGTGAACCACGTGGAAGGAAACACTTGACAGTGGTGGCCCAGATAGATTTGCTTCAGAGGCCAGTAGCATGCATCAGATGATCTCCTGGAGTATCAACCTGACCAGCATTTCTAAAGTTGCTCAAGTCTACAGAGGCAAAAAAATAGCAGTATTTACATGAAAGGTATATACAAACCTTGCACTTTCAAGCTGGACACTCTGTTCTGAAAATTTACCCTGACGTTTATTTTGATTAAGCTCTCACAAACATCTGGTTCTGCTTAACTTAATCTCATTAAAAGTCCCAAGCAGATGAATTTAAGCAGGCCCTGTTCTACTGTAAGTCTAACCTGTAAAAACACGACAGTCCACAAGTTTCCAAACAACAAGCCTTCAGCATCGTGTTCACTGGTGTGTGTATCTTCCAACTGCAAGCTGCAGCTTTAGTTGTATTGAGTGAAATGTGTTTCTCTCAGCCTGTATTATTCTATGCCTTCTTACTTCTTATTCGTAGTTTTAAGTAACAAGACAGATTTCCTTTTTTGTGGCTGACTTAGGAAATCAACTGAAATGATGAAGGGGAAAGGTGCTCTGTGTAGACCAGCCTTTCTGAAAAGGCTGTAGTTAGCAACGTGACTCAAGGTCTGTGTGCATTAAAGTGGGATGGATGGTTTCACAGGGCTGAACATACTAATTATATGATTCTATCTGGTAACCTAAAAGGCCCTAAAAAACCAGCTTCTGTCAGTCATGCTGTTTTCAGATTTAGCTCTTTTTTACTGTGCTAAGTATAGACAAAATAGGCAGGTAAGCTGCAGCCAGTAAATTTAGAAGGGAGTGAGAAAGATGATGAGTGCTGTACTGCAGGTTTATCAGTGCTGTTGTTCTGGCAATACATCTCCAAGAACCCACTAACCTTTAAGGAAAGGGACAGGGGGTAAGTATAGCTAAATAGAACTCTGTATATGAGCTTTAGAGACCCTTTAAGGAAACAGATGCATATATTTCACAATTTAAGAAAGACAAGAAAAACCAAAACTCAGTCACAGACAGTCCAAGCATTATTCCAGAAGTGATCTCAACAGCCACTTCTCCCACTGCAACACTCACAGTACTTGAACTGCTGTGACACTTCAGTAGTTTGAGATGGACCAGTGCCACATACAAGGAAGTATAAGAACATATCTAATATTAACCTCATATACTGTTAGAGCAGTTAATGCAGATCATTAAGCCTTCCTTCTAACATGCCTTGTTTGACGTAACTGCACAAGTTTGAATTTATTCAGCTCAAGTCATAGAAAAACCTTTTGTTAATAACACTTTTGCAGTCAAATCAACCTTTGCTACAGCACTGCTGAGATCAATAATATTACAAAAGAGAGAAATCTGGTGCAGTCTGCTGTCAATCAGTTCTCTTCAGAGCCACATTATGTTTCATTCATCATGCTGCACACCCTACTTCCTTGCCCAGAGGGAAGGGAATTAAAAGGTCACCCCTTAGCCAATAAAATATATATTTAGCTATTTTGTGGGGAGGAAACTATCTTTAAGCAGTCATCCACAGAAGACAGACTACCCAGAAGGTCGCATGCTTCTGCACATCAATAAACATCTTGATCTAGGAACTGAAATGAAAAATATCAAACCACTGAAGGTATGAAAGGGGGACTCAGAGACCTGTCAGAAAAATTACAAAATTAAAGCTGAGCACTGCATTCAGCAAATAGATGATATAGACATGGCAGAAATAAGTAGTGCTGGGAGCTAGGTTCAGATAGCACACTGAAATTTTCAGTAACAGGAAAAAATCACTTTGGATACTTTTTGTATCTATCTGCATTTTCTCTTAGGTCTCGCTACTGGTAAACACGTAAAGTCAGCTCCTCTTTTCTTTCTTTACCTCTTCAGTCTTTACAGGACTGTTTCACTCTAAGCATAATAAAAAAAAAATTTAAAAGAGTAATACCCTGCTGATACCTATTTCATGATTCTTTTAATCCCAAAAATTGCTTTCTCCTCCATTCTGTCAGCCTCACTAATTGAAATGCTCCAGGGAACAGTCCTTGTGGAACACATGGAAATAAGAAAGAGCACCTAAATTGTACTTCCACTGCATGTCAAAACAAACATTTGATGCTCATGACAACAAAAACAGCACTGGGATTCTAAGAAAATGCACTGATTTTTGCCATCCATGCTGCTATCAAAATATATACAGCAGACTCATCATCTCACTGAAGAACTGTAGCTGTAGAACAGAGATTTTGCACTAGAACTACTGTAACCAACCAAGAATAAGACCAACTGGTATTCTGTATTCCCTCAAAAAAAAAAACAAAAAAAAACCCTTGGCTTATGGCATTTCATCCTGAGTGAACAGGTTTATATGCATGCAATTACACTGAAACAAACCTGATGGCAGCAAACTGCACAGTGAAATAGCAGGTACTTCAAATGCCAAACCATGAAGCTCTCTAGGACCAGAACACAGAATCAAGACGACATGATTACAAAAGCAGCACAAAATAGCTGGCTAAGAAAGAATGATGAGAGTGTCTGTGCCTGGAAAGGGTTTGGAAGCTGCAGAAAGGGAAAGAGTCTGTGAAGGCACTGAAGTCACAAGAGGAAGAAAAATGTACATTTACTGATGGGAAAAATACAAGAGAAAGAACAAAGAAAGAAACATTACCTGTGGCACTGAAGAAAAACAAAACCAAATGTGCAGTCAACTTTGACACGTATCCAACACTGAAGTTCAGCTAATGTTCTGGGGAGGAAAAAAAACCCCAAAACAAATCTCAAAACCTACAGACCCCATGTTACATGCAAGTTATAGTGAACATACATACACAGTGTGTTGTATAGTTAGCATTAAAAGACATCTCTTATGTAACTCATGCTTTGTCAATGCAGAATTAAAGAAATGTGTTCCTTTAAGGAATAAATTCACTATAAAGGTCTGCCTCAAAAGAGAAGAAGGGGAAAAAAATAGGTAATTGCTTCCTAAAACTGGTCCCTGGTCAAAAGGGACATACAGAACTGCACATAATCACCTGCCAGCCTTCCTGCTGAGAAAGATTGAACTTCTTGTGCTACTAGGTTTGATTTCTACTCCTGCCAACATTATCTGACTCCAAGAGCAGGCTCTGAGGACCACTTACACAATGAGACATCATGGCACATGACTGCATCAGAACTTGACCCTCACAATATATAAAGGATCAGATCACTAAAACATGTAAGCATATGTTCATTTTCATTGAAGTCTACAGATACATTCACATGTGAATGATTTTGGGAAGTGGAAAATCTGAAAGAATCTACAAAATAAAAATTTCTTTAAATTCTATTGAACGGGGAGTATCCCTGTGCCTTCTGTATGTGTTACTCTTTCCACAACTGTGTAATTCTTGGCACTTAGTAAGAGGTACCCAGCATGGTGCTTGACTGTTCCTCATAAGAGCTGATTATGCTCCCACAGCCACTTAGAGGAAGATTTGGAAGTATGAAATAAGTACCTACACATCTACATTTTCTCTTCATCTTTTAAAGCAGAAAAACATTAACTTAAAAATAAAAAAATACATCTGGTAAATGAAAATTATTTTATTATGCTTAAAATTCTATTAGCCACTCAATTTGCCCCCCTCCCCCAGTCCTATGTGCAGAAGGCCAACTACCAGCAGTGACTGCAGCACCAGTTAAAAGCACGACATTTACACTGGCACTCTTATTGGAGCTGAGGTAATTTAAGAGGAATGTCAGCACAAATTTACTTTTCAAACTTTATTACTCTGCTTTAAGAAGAGAAAGAATGCCTGCTATTGTAATTTTTAAAATATTTACAAAATCTTTGGTAGCTGGTTTTAGTCGCACAGAGTTAACACCAAAACTCCAACATCACCTCACATCACGTTTCTTTCATAAGAAAATAGGACATAAGAATAAGAAAAATCACATTTAGTGAAAACAAAGTTTTTAAAGATAAGTGTGATCACTCTTCACTCTAGATAAAATTCAAGGCTACTGCTGAATTAAAAGGAGGACACGTGGACTGCTCGGCAAGCTATGAGCTTGTGAAGCTGGCTTCCATAGGTATCTGAGCCATTCAAACCCACTTCCCTTTGAACGTGCAGGTTCCTACCATGGAGAGCCAAAAGGGGATGAAAATCTCAAGCTAATGACATTTACACCAGTTGCATAACTTTAATCCTGAACCAGAGGCCACATTCTCACCATCCTGTCTGCAGATTGAAGTTCCTTCTCTTCTTTTGGTAGGGAACAATGTAACCTACTTTCAAATAATCTTTATTTCTCTTTAAAGAGAAGGATGATGGAAACTGTCCTGGTGGCCATTCAAATAGTGACCTTTTCTCACAGCATAGAGACATTTTAAAAATCACCTCTGTACCATGAAGGCCTTCCAAAGTCACCTCTAACAGACATTATTTTATTATTTTATTATTACAGAAACACAGGAAAGAAATGCGTAAGTTGAGCAGAATACAGAAGCAAAAGGGAACCACGTGGGAAAGAGGCTATTTTCTCCTTGGCTTTGCAAATAGCAGGCAAACAGAAAAACCACTGATGCACCATGATACTTTTCCTATTAAACCAAGTACTTTTTTGAACATAACTATTTGTAATAGCAGCATGAAGGATTAAAACCAAAGCCCCTCCTGTGCAGTCAAAAAGGAATTCTAACAGAGGGAACCAAATGAAGAAACAACAATTCATTTTGTTAATTGTTGCTCTATCCCCTCCTGCTCTGCCTAACGCCTGCAGTTAGGAGGGCAGTGTCCTCAGGTGGTGGTGCCACTCAGCCCCTGCTCTCTCAGACAAGGCTCCCAAGACAATGCCATTTTGAGGTAGACACCTGTCCACTGGCAACAAGCATGAGAGCATCAACTGCAAAATGAGGCTACCACATGGCAACATCTTTCAGTCACTACAAAACTTGCTTCCAAATTGAAACAGCTACCAAGAGGTGAAAAGCTCCGTATCACATTTCTAATCCCTCCTCTCTGAAACTTGTTTTTTCTACTTTGTGATGATTCATGTAAGTTTTCCTGGTCTTATAAAACTTGCTCCCTCGAAAATGTTTCCCAAATCTCTTTGCCTTTCACATAGCAAGGATTTTTACAATGCATGTGAGAAATATTCTGTTGCTCATTATCTATTTGATAAAACATACTTAAGAAAAAAGGTCAGATAAAAATTGGTGTAATGTGGAGCTCTAGTGGTAGTGAAGAAGTAAAGCAGCACATAACACCAACCATGAAAAAGTACATATTGACCTTCAGTAAGAAAACAGTATGTGAAAACATCACAATGGATGTAAACAAGGAAGAAGGAAAAGGGGAAGAGCTTAGCATCAAATTCAACACCATTTCAGGCTCACAGAATGCACCTCTGCAAACAACACGATGAGTAACTCTCATTTCTGTGAACAAACTTGCATCTTGTAATTTATGGCAGTTAAGCAACAGAAAAAATAATGTCAATTTGCTTACGTTAGCCTTAAAGGAAAAAAAAATTATATATATATACTACAACAGGAAACCAATGTTCCTTACCAAAACTAGCTTGGGAGTTGAGTAATTCTATGCACTCTTTTAGAACAGTCCTAGTCATATATAGTGTCCCTCTCATGAAAGCCATGGCAACTCCTACACCAGCCAGTAAATACTCTGTTCTCAGCTGCATCATCACCAAAATAGTGTACCAACCACTGTAGGCAGCTTTAACACTGAGATTTGGTAGTCCCTTCAGACCGACAAGTTTGGCAGGAATTAAATCCTGAACTAGGAGAGCTCCTTCCTTATATACGAGTACTATCACACATCCTGCTGGCAAGCATATTCGGCTTCAGTCCTGCTGACAGTCAATATCCCACCTGTAAAGGAGATGGGTTTTCATACAGAGTGAGAGGATATGTAAAGCATCCTCTGTATCTAGTGTGCCTCATCATAGAGGATGCTGGAAGTCTTACAGCCCCCTGTAAAACACTGGCATTATTTTCTTAACTTCCAAGGTGCTAAATGAACTTGGCTACAGATTAGAAGTTTCTAAAGCTGAAACAACATTGACAGTTATCAGACTATCAAAAAGGAGCACAAAAACTGAAACCATTGCAGTGTGAATGTAGGAACAACTGACTGCAGCATTAGAAGGGCCCATTTCCAAAGTCAAGCAATATCCCTGGCTGCACAAATACACACAGTTTCGAACCTTCAGTAAGAAAAACCTGCAGTTCCTTCCTAGAGAATCTGCTTTCCACCAAGACTACAGAAAAACAAGACCAAAAAAGTTCATGTATATATTACTGCTAACTTGCAATAGACCCTCCACCTATTTCAACCCATGTTATAAATTGTTCCATGTTTTTCCAGGGACTTTTGCTCTACTTCCCAAGTTGACCACACAGTGCCTTGATTCAGTACTACCCTGGTTAAGACAGAATGTACTTCATCTGCTAGAGTAGATCATTAACTTCTTCATAAGTGTTATTGTTTGGCAACATCCAGCCTAATGGGGGTTTTTTATTAGCATTAATTTCAATACAGTGCCACAGTGAAAAGAATTTATTCTGGGCTTAACATCTTTTCCACCTAAGGAACAGCTGTTGATTGAAGAGGCATCCCCTGGATCTGACTTAGGTGTATTTCAAAAACATGGGATACCAAACACCCCAGGGTTACAAGCCTCCGAGAGAAGATTTCCAAGCTGTGTCTGTTACCTGGTGGGCAGTTGCACTCTGGAGCCGCTTCTCTCGCTACTCGTATTTTTGCCAAGTGCTCGTAGGATTTCTGGGGGCGAGAGAAGCAACATGAGGGCACTCAGCGAGCTCACTCCGCCACAGGCAGCGCTCCCGACCGCGGCCACAAACTGGAATTCACCGCTATGCCAGCGGCTGCGCAACCAGCGGTGGCTTCTTTGCTTGGACTCGGCCTAACGTGTCTCACTGACCTCACCACCCCCTCACCAACAGAGCCAAGCCCGACACCTCGGGGTCTCTCCCACCGCCGCCGCAAGTGACCCCCGTCTTTCTGCCTTCTCGCCACGCGTGGTCGAGAAGCGCAGGGACGGCGGCAAGTCACAGACGAGAAAAGCGCCTCAGGAGCGGCGTACGCAGGGGTCCCCGGCGATCCTCTATCCCGCCCGCTCCAGCAGCCCGGGGCGCCCCTGGCCCGCTCCTCCCCCGGCCCCGCCGCCTCCCGGGGATGAGGGATCACACTTTCCCCGCTTCCCCCTCCACCTCCCACCCGAGCAGCTCGCCCCGGCCGCCCCCTTTCATGGCCTCGGCCGCCCCCCGCCCCGAGCATCCCCCATGCCCGCCACACGCACACCGCACGACAGCGGCCACCCCCGCCCCGCACACCTGGGCGAGAAGTCGCTCTACTTTCTCCTGCATCATCGCGTTCAGCTGCTCCAAAGAAAAGCCGGGCAGCGGCGGGAGTGGGGCGGCAGCAGAGAAACCCCCTCGGGCGCCTTCGATGGCCGCGACCCTGGCCTGGAGGTCGCTGGTCCGCACCCCGAGGTAGACACAGGAGGCCGCGGCCAGTGCCGAGAGGAGCGCGGCCAGCGCGGAGCCGACCGGCCCGGCCCGCCGCGGGCAGCGGTCCCCGCCGGAGCTGGGCTTCCCGGGGCCGGGCTTCCCGCTGCCGCCGGGCTTCCCGTTGCCATCCTGTCCTGCGGCTCCTCGGCTCTTCCCCAGCGTGCTCGCACACCCTTCAGCTGCGGCAGCTTTGATTTCCTTTCCTCCGCCCCCCATGGAGGCAGTTAGTTTACAAACAACGATAACAAAAATAATAGCAACGAAGTACGAGAAAATAAATAACAAAATGGCAAAATAATGATTTAAAAGAAGAAAAAAATGCGGTAAGTAGAAGCAAAGCCCGCAGCCGGCTCACACACTTTGAAGGCGAAGCGGCGGCGCGCTCCGCAGCCCGCACCGCACCGCGCACCGCCCGGCAGCGGGTCGCGACCCACCCCGCGGCAGGGGCGGCGGCGGGGGGCGGGGGCGAGGAGCCACAAGCCGGCAGCGGGGCTGGGTGCGAGGCGAGCCCCCGCGGCTTCCAGCCGCCCTTCGGAGGGAGCAGCGTGCTCTGCGAGCGCTTTGCCACTTGTCAGAGAGGTTTTCAGGCGCGGGGCGGGAAGCGCCCCCCCTCCGCCTCCCGCTCCCCTCCCCGCCGCCGCCGGAGGACTTGTTGCTCCCGCTCCACCTGCCTGCCGGCGCCCAGCAGCCGCGCCGCGCCAGGCGGGGAAGCCCGCAGGCGGCAGGCAGCCCGCGCTGCCCCGCTGTCAGCCGCGGAGCCGCCGCCCCGCATCCCCGCCCTCATCCGCATAATTTATTCACCTAGGCGGAGGGGCGGCCTGCGGGCCGCGGGGGGCTCTCTTTGCATAATGTATGCACGGCGTGCGGGACATCAGACTCGCAAATTAGGAGGGCGAGGGGCGCAGAGACCTCGGGAGGGGTGCCCGCGCCGGGCGGTACCGGGGAAGGGGCTGCAAGGGGCGGCCGGCCCGGCCGGGGGAGCTCCGGAACACCGGGCAAATTTACGGCGGTTTATGGCTGGGCTGTCATGCCCACGGTGCGGGCATAAAGCACGGGAGCGCTCCGTTGCCCCGTTCTTTTTTTAGAGTGTGGAGGATAAACGTGTATAACTCACCATCGCAGGCAGGCAACGCGAGGGCTCGCTTCCAAAGAAGCAGCATGCACTAACTTCGCATTGTATGAAGGTTTAATTTTAACCAATTTTCTTTTTGCTTGTTTATTTATCAAGTTGCTTCTTCACTGTTCCATGCACAATGGCCAGTTTTCATTGTGCCTGCTTTGGTTGACTAGAAAAGGAGCATCAACATCCAAACAACTGCAGGTGTGGCCTGATGGGAAGCTTGGTAGTTTCTGGTCCTTTCCTTTCTGTCTCTTACCTTCCAAATGCTGCATGGACCTGCTGTAGTTTGGTTCTCATCTTGGCATTACTACAGTGCAACTCCTATGAAGCACTTTTCTACACATTTCTTACACATTTCTTGCGTTCAGTACACTTTTCGAACCAGAGAAACTTCTCAAAGCAGGCCCAGATTTTGAAAGAACACATAGCTCACCCTGTTCGGTGTTTACTTATGTGAACACTTGACTACTTACAAGATACGGGATGAAAAAGAGATTTGTCCGACTATGGCTCTTCTCAGGCAAGACTAAGAGTGCTGATTTATACTATGAATCAAGTTTCCTTACGGAATCATATTTGTGCAGTTTTATTACCTATTGTTTCCCAAGTATTCAAGCAGTCACAACTGCCATGAAGACAGGGATCCAAAAAGCTTTATGGGTTGCAGTCTAATTACTTAGACTTTGAATAAAGTGTACCAGAAGTTCATAGCTAGCCATTTATTCCTCATAATTTGTCTCTTCTTTCTAAACAGAAAGTTCTGTGTACTCTAGTCAGAGAGAAGAAATCGTGATTACATAGCCCTAGGTGATAGTTTCTTCATAATAAACAGTTGGGAGTTGCAATGGACAGTTTGCAAACAAATTCCACCAAGCAGCACATACCTTCTGGTCAGGACTCGTGAATAACAACTGCTCTTTTCAAAACAAGGACTTGCTTACAGACTATCTGTTGGCAATAAGAAGTTGAAATAGTATTTGGAATTAATAAACTGACAGAAGAAAATGCTCTTATTAGGCGCACAGCATGGGCTCCCTGAGTATGGTATGAGCAGTGCCCAGGCTGCCTCGGAGTGGCTGGCAGCCCACGAGGTGCTGCAAGCCATTGGCACCAGCTCCAGCGCTTCATATTACCCCCTGTCGTTAGTAGCCAGCACCATTACTCACCCCTGCTCGTGGTGACATCCAGCAAAGTAACCCTGCAAACCCTCAGGATACGATTGCCATTTTCTGCAGGGGGTTAGTGAGGCGCCGCTGGGAGCAGGACGGCTGCCCGCAGCCCGCTGCTGCCTCTCAGCAGCACTGCCTCACTTGTGGTGTGCAAGTGGGTGCTGCTCATCTAGGCCAGGGTGACATTTCCTCCTGAGATCAGCTCTTCTTATTTCAGGGCAGAGACAGACATCCTCTGGCTGCTTCGGTGCCCCACATGGGGCACAGACAGCCATGTACCCGTAGGTCAGTGTGACCTGGCGCGATGTTTTGCTTGGCCAAATGATGCAATCTTTCTGCCCAAGCATCTTTGTGTCCCAGCATCACGCTATCCGTTTGTTTTGGATGAGGCATATTCTACATCAGAAATTAAGCAGCCTGAGTCAGAAAGTCCCCTGTTACATTAGATTTGCACGTACTTGCCATCATAAAGATTGCCAAATGAGCCAGATCACCGTGTTTCTGTGGGGCACAGTGCAAAGCCATTTTCCTACTGAATAACAAATCTCATGCTAGATGTTTCTTATTCTGAAAAGGTATGATGAGAAACCTTTCTTTTTTCTGTCTGGGACAAATAGAAAAATCTGCCATACTAGAATCAAAGCCCAAACTGGGAAAGCAGAACTCTGAAATATCCAATAAATTGCTTTCATGATCTTTTTCACAATGGGTAGCCATACCTCTACACAACTGGGAGAAATGCTAGCCCTGCCAGGTCTCACTTCTGAAAATTGACGAGGCTCATGCTCGTGTGTACGTGGGTCTGCTCAAACGTATCCTCAGACAAAGGGAAACATGATGAAGAAGAGCGAGAGGAGAAAAACCAGTGTCAAGTCTTCCTCCTTGCTCCAGCTTAAAGTTACATTTTTCTTTTTGCTAAACCTTGGTTCTGGGAAAGATGTCAGCTAAAAGTTTTTTAAAATGCTTAGAAATTACTTGATAATGGCAGAGTTTGAGAACAAATTATTTCCAACAGCTTTTTTCCTAATGTGTTTTCACCTAGAAACAGATAACAGAGATTCTTTAAAAATGCAAATTAGCAGTGTCCTCTGCTTGCAGCAAAACCATGGTGATTTTCCTGATGAAGGCATTATTTATCCCCTTCACGGCAAGGTTGGTCCAAAACAGACTAGACTGGACTGCGGAATCTGAGCAGCAAGCTAAATTATGCACAGTCTGATTAAATCTAGCACAGGAGTTGTTTGTGTAGGCGAAGAACATAACACAGATGTTTTACCTGTTATAAAAATCTCCGGTCACGTCTGCCCGAGTCGAGAGCGTTAAGCAGCCATACCCTCCCATGCTCAGTTACTTGATACCATCAAGTGGACAACCAGCAGCTCTGCAGTACGCTTGTCCCAGCTAAACACAATAAACCAGAGGAAAAAACTGTTAAGACACAGCATTTGCTGCTTTTGCCAGCTTTCCACAAGCAGGAGGCAGAGTGAATCCAGGACATGCATATGTTCAGTGCCAGTGAGCCTGCTTCTTATTTTGTAGCCACGATGATGCCAGAGTCAAGAAGGCATCTACTTAGGATCATAACTAAGATTAAAACCAGATTGCTGTAGCACTTTTGAGAATGCTATCCATGCAATGAAAGAACAGGGTTTATTTTTTTTTCCTCTCTCTCTTTAAAAAAGCCACTATTTTTTTACCTTTTTTATTGGTGAAGATTTATAGGTCTTGAATTAGAGAGAGTAACTTGGTCTAAGGAGTTAAACTCCTATTCCAGGAGTAAAACAGATGGCAGTTCTTATGGGCAAGCAGTAATTTAGCTGCTTGCTGCCAGGAGCTGTATCTCAGATATTGCTGGGCACATTGAAGATGTTATACCATGCAAGTTTAGGTTACAGAACACTTAAAATGCTTAAAATGCCTAGTTTGAATCTGATAGCCAGAATACAGCAGCTTGAAATAACTGTACACCAGGTATTTTGAGCTGGCCACTAACACATCCAGGTAGAGTATAAGAAATGAAAAATCTGCAGGACTCCAACTCAAACAGTAGCAAAAGGAGGAGAATTTTAAGTAAAGTCTGCTGAAGTGCTCATGCACACAGACCTGAGGCAGCCACGCTTCCCACCAAGAGGGAAGTGCTCTCACTTTGAAGATTTGAATCTCTAAAGGCCACGTTTCAGCAGATTTTATGTACGACCAGGCTAAAGGTATTGACACAAGATGCTACTGTTTACATTTCATGGGTCTGTGTTTGAAGATGTGGATGGTGTTTGCAGATAACAATTTTCCACCAGACAGGACTAGTGTCTGGAGTTCTTTCCATATTTTTATGTCTACAGCATGCTGTATTCTGGCTGACCAATCCACAGTCCACTACTGGATTTCTTTACCAGATACAACATAAACCTGTGACTAAAATTATGCAAAAACAGATGAGTGAAAAATAAGCATTCATCTTCTGAAACAATGAGCCGTGTTCAATTTGTGATATATATTGCTATATGACTAGGAAAGGCAGAAGGCAGAGAATAAATATGAAGAGGGACTGGACTCTAGGACTTCGAGTTAGAGCTGAGGCGACACACACAAAGATAAACGCTCGAATGGTTAATAATGGTTATGCAAACTCTTCTTCAAAGGTTCCCACTTTCAAATGGAGCTTATATATTATTCATTCTATGTGGAGTTGAATTGTATCTGCATTCTGCTTCTTCCTCCATTCATCTCTCTCCTGCTCAGTTCAGCCTTCAAATTAGAGTGCATCTTGCACCCTAAATGAGATTTTACTAACTTTTATATACTTATATGGGAAAAATGCAAGGTGGAAGCAGAATCCAGCACTTCTCTCACTTCAGCTTCCTGGCAGGTTAGGTAGCATGGTATTTCTCATCGACCTGCTCATAATATCTGCCAAGATATCTCAGAATCACCAGAAAAACAACTTACTTCACTGTTTTGGGAAGAAAGTTGCAAAAGCCTTTCATTTTCAAATATCCAAATTGATTGCCTTCTGTCACTTTAAATTTAATATAAGCACATTACAGTGATGCAGTACATTAATATACTTAGCAGATGGATAACACTTGCTCATGATTTAATACTTAGATATACTCATTTCACATCTACTGTACAAACACTTCATATATTTGAATCTCTAAGTCAGACTTATCTTCAGACCAGAGGCAATTGAGTCACATGAGCATAGGATTTAGTTTATTAGCTTCATAACCTTACTGGTATTTTGGCAAACCTGATATTAAAAATAAAAAAAAAAAATTTAAAAACCCTTACATCTGGATTTTAATATATTTCACAGGATTTCCTTTTTCAACATGGTGAAACCAGCTCTCTTAGACCTACAAACTGATTCATGACAAAATTCAGGCCCTGTATGTCATTCTTCACTAAAATTCACAAGTATTTTTCACATGAATGTGTTACAAAACACTTTATAACTGATAAACCAACTGTCGTATATTTCTCATAGATTCAAATACTTGCTTTAAAATGCAGCTGATTCTTGGGAAGCTCTGGCAGGAATTTTACTGAATGGAGAGCCATCATCAAAAATTAGGACGAGTAGACTAGACCTGGGAACCTCAGAAAGAAAAAAACCTACACCCTTGCCCTGGCTCCAGGCCAATTAATATCCCTTGGTTCCTTGGTCTGTTTATTTGTGTATGAATGAACACCACTGGAATTCCTGGGTCGTGGTGAAAGGCTGGGAGGACAAAGTTTGGACTAAGAGTTTCTGAGCCTGCAAAGTCCTATATTAACACATAACTTCACTCACGTGTGTAGTCTGATCCAAATCAATAGGATTAGTCATGGAAGTAAACTTTCACATGTGCTGGAGTATTTGGAGGGTATAAAAATGCCAGCACTAGGGTCAAGATGGATTCAGCACAGAAAGCTAATTATACAGTAGGGAAATTCTCTTCACCTTGTTAATTCCAAATTTCTGGTGTGCAGAAGCAGTTACTTTTAAGGAGAGATTTTTTTTTTTTTCTCAAAGAAATTATTACAATAAAGAGTATACTGCCAGGACATCTCAGTGGAAACCACTTCTGAAAAAGATAGCAGTAACTCTGAGTACATTTTTATGCCCCAACACAATTACTAGAACTGTAAAGGTTGTGCAGAATACTGGAAGATATAGAATCAATATAATGCAGAGAAACTAACATTTCTATAAGCACTGTCAATGATTTACATACTTGAAACAGGTGGAAGCTTCTGAAACCTACAGACATTGTGGGTCAAAGATGAACAAGATTATTGTGGAACGAACAATTAGGAATAAAAAAGGCACAAGACAGAAGGAGGAATGTTTGATTCCCAAATTAAAAGGAAGGAGCCAGGAAGCAAGCAGAATTAAAATCTCTGAATGGATTTTAAGAGTGTGCAGGAGATAGCTGGCAGCAGGAACTCTTCCCTTGGTTCAATGGATGGTGTCCTCCAAATGACTTAAAGACAGATAAAGTCTGGTGATTTCCCCCCCCCCACCACTTTGGGATTAGTATATTCTGAGAAATTTCCCTGGAATGAAATTTCTTCTTATAAGAACTGCACATCTGACTATCAGTGCATCATTTTACACTGTCATCCACAACTGTGCTCAGGGCCATGTCCTCCTTTCTCTTTAACTAAATTACTGGGATGCTATCAAATGAAAATCCCTATCAGGATGTCCATGACACCTCTTGAGGTTTCTGTTTTATGTTGCTAGGCCTGAAGAAGGCAGTGGTGGGCTCAGAAGACTTGTCTTTTCCAACTGGTTGTTGAATCTGTCATTATTTCAGTGGGATCTGGGAACAGATGTCTACATGCTCACTACTACCTCCCCAGTCAGTCACGTCACAGGAAAAAAGCATCACATCCTTCAGCAAATTGTAAAACGTCAGTGGTCTAAGCACAAATTCTGTCATAACTCTCAAAGCTGTTGTATCGTGAAAGGGAAGTCTGAAAACTAATTTTAATTTCCGATTTGGTATCCTGTGTTACGGAATTCAATGAGATGTTGATATAAATTTTTCAGTAAAGGATGATTTATCTCGGGCAAATTTATCCTACTCCTCTGAGGACAAACAGAATTCTGTCAGAAGATAGATTCTGGATAAAATACAAAAAACTCAAACAGATCAAACTTGGATCAACATGAATCACAATTTTATTACTTTTTTTTCTGAGCTAATCCCTAATTTGACTAATTCTATCAGTGGTGGTCCCCTCCACAGTTATTCAAGTACATTTTCAAAATGCTCTGCAATTATCAGCTGACAATTACAATGCACTTTTGAAGGACATCAAATTTGCTGGGAAATTGTTGCTTACTCCTGCTAAATTTCCAAAACAAAAACCTTTCTTTCCTGATCATGCTCAGATCAGTTGAATGTAGTATCTCCTTTCCTGGGAAGAAAAAATGCCCAACTACATCATGGGGGAAAAAACCCAACACAAAACCAACCAACCAACCAACAAACAGAAAATCCTTCTCTTAAAGGCTTATCAACATCTGCAAAATAACTGCTTATTTTCTCTGGATCAGAACAAAGTAAATCTTAAGATGCCTGTAAATGCACGACAAAACCTACACAACAGGGTTACTACTACAAGGTGTAGAAGAAGTGTGTATTATGGATTCCACTTCTTTTTCAGAGGTTTTGAGTGGAACATCCTGGTTTTCTTACACCTTTTATTGCCGCCAAACTGCCAGCTGTCGGATCACCCACCTTCCCTCTCTTTGCAATGAGCTTCAATCTGCCAGACTGCAGAGTGGGGGAGCACGTGGAGATGGTCAGCAGGCTTTCCAGAGCTCCTGGCTTGGTGACTCTGTAGGCTTCTCTTTCTCTCTACAGAGAGAAAGGAGGGGAAAAGAAGCTCCATTCCTTCAAGGCTACAAGATTGTAAAAGCTTTTAAAGGGTGTTTTGTAGGGAATGGGATGGTCAACCATTGAGGCTGATTCCAAAAATCACTGTTAGAGGTCTCTTTCTCATGTCTTTGAACAGCACTTTGATCTCTTCCATGTGAAATTATCAGAGAAGGAGGACAGGCTAAGATACCTGCAATATCTAGACAAAATCTAAGTTATTATGAAAATTACAGATCTAAGATATCTGAGCACAGCCTCCGAGAGCTGCAGAGCTAAAAAATAAAGCTGGTGGTCGGAAAAGTGTCTGAAACCTTATCATGAACACTTAGGACATTTTTCCTTGCCGTGAGTAGAAAGATAAAGGAGGCCAGTCAGGAGATACTGTCAGCTAAAGAATCCATAGATCTCCTGTAGATTTCACAAGAACAAGCACAATAAAATAGCCCGGCTGCTTGGGATTACAGGTCCCAGCCTTGTGTCTGCATCATCTCAGCTCCATCAGGCCGCCAGCTGCCAGAGACTTTACTGAACCGTTCAGGGGCATAGATTCCTCAAATTGCTGTCATAGACTTCTTGTAGCTCTCCTATTCTTTACACTACTCATATTGTTTTTATGCCAAAGGTAAAGTAAAATTATTTCGTCTTCCCTGTTTTCCGTGCCTGTAAGAAAATTTAAGTCTTTGATGATAATGCTGGCTATGGAGGTCTAACCCAGTCAGTACTGACATAAGAGAGAGAGGGACTACTAGGTAACATCTCAATTTACCATCCTAGGTATTACTCATGCTCCTCAGTCCCGGAGCTCCTCTGCAGTGCTTCCATTTTCCACAGCCCTGCTATGCTTCTTTCTCACCCTGAGCCCTCCACACGTAGGCTTTCCAGAAAGTTGCACTGCTGCATTGTAGGTGTCTGTTTAGATGTCAACACCAGCTTTCCTGCTCCTCTAACCTTCCAAGATTGCACTGTCAAAAACAGTCACCTGAAAGTTACACGAGTTAAATGTTCTCTCTGTCTCAGTCTCTCAGGGAGTTGTGAGACCCTGTCTTTATAGGTGAGCAGAAATATATTGGCAACTGCTTACATGAGATCAACAGCAAGTGTGAGTATTGGTGAGGGCTGGTAAAGGAGAAAGCTGGAGGAGAGGGGTACATGCTACATTAGCATTGCAGAAAGCAACAGTGAGGGAAATATGAAGAAAGGGAATTTACTATGGCCTCTTATAGCTGAGGACAATGCTCCTAAAGGCTGTTTCTTGATGGAGCAGAAGTAGGACCAAGAGATGAGAATGGACAGGCTTTGATGGTGGGGATGGTAGCACTACAGAAGGAAAAGCAGAGGGGCAGAAATGATCCATGATGGTGACACAAAAGACTCGCTATTCATATATACAGAGACTGTGAGGAGATGTAGGAAGTTCAAAGCTCGTATTTTACCTGCTCACTGGAGGACAGGATGAAGATGTCTTGTCTGGGCTCAGCAGCTCTCAAGATGAAGAAGGTGCCTCTCACATGTGAGAGACTGCCTTGCACACAGCGCACACTTTCTGAAGAAAGTGTTATATGGACTTAAGGAAGAGTGTCTTCTAGCTGAGAGCTTTGTTCTGAGTTGGTTAAAACCTCTAAAAACATGTCTTTCTGATGTTTCTGGTTAACAACAGCTTAAGTCTAAAATTAAAACAGTCCTTGTGTTAGAGGGACAGAAACAACCCCAGTGGGCTTTGGGAGCAGCATTCCCCCAGTGGGGCAGGAAAGGGAATGTTTTTGATCACTGCAGCTAAAGTATTTTCTGCTTGATGTGGAAGGCCAGGTGGGTGAGCAGAGTTGCAGAGCACAGCAAGGCTCTCTGGAGAAGGATCTATTATTTTGGGGGTTTGGTCTCCTGAATCAAAGAGAGGAAAAAAAGGTTTGGGGAGAAGTCCTCTCCCAGGGTACTTACTGGTATGTCTGCTTTGTGACATACCTACTCAACATCAGCGCTCCAGTGGTTTTTGCCTGACATCATATTTAGATAAACTATCCTCCTGAAACAGCAGGATGATTTGTGTATAATTCTTCATTTTTATTGAATGTGGATTTCTACTCATTTAAGAAATCTTGGGCTCCTAATTTTCTGTTTCATCTTGCCCTTGAGGATAGTTTGGTTCTGCTGTGTTTTTCTCTACTTGTCTGTCCTCTGTGATTGTAAGTGCTTGAGACTTATTAAATATAAAAGCTCTTTGATATCAGCTGGAGCACAGCTGAGGATTAAGCCTGCCCCTCAGTGCTCTCTCTGCCTGCTGCTGTCATGTGTAAATCCTATGTAGGAATCACTCCCTTCCAAAGAAATCTGCTGTAGCTTGCATGAGACATAGCAGATGCTTTGCAAAACGGATCGGAAGGGAAGTGAAGATACCTTTTCCAGTGAACTTTGTGATAAATATAAAATCCAGCATCAAAGCAGCTTCCCTCAGGAAACCAGCAAATAGGCATCTACAACTCACTCATCTATGAAACGCCTCCTGGAATCTTTAATGGCTGTGAGCAAGCACCTGTCAGGTCCGTGCCGCATGGGAAGAGCTGGAACCGGCGTGGTAGCAGCGGTGCCCACAGGAGCAGTGCCGGCAGGCTGGCAGGCTGTGCTGCTCCTGATGGGCCCCATCGCAACCACCCGGGCGCATCCGGGAAATGCCCCAGCCGGGCATCGCGCTCAGCTCACCCCAACTCAACCACTGAAGTCTCACAGCATCACATTTCTACGTGTTATGACTGCAAGCAACAATACCTTAATTTCCAGAACAGAAGAAATACTTAAAAGTTTCTAAGACCAAAGCAAACTGGTAGTATTGGTCACCAAAAGGTAATGAAATTTGGCTGTAAGGTCAGAATCTACTTTTTCTGGCAACGCTCAAATATTTTGCTGCCAAGGTTTCCTCAGCTGTACTTTACGTTTTAGTTATTTGAGTCTCCATTAATGTGTCTGTTCTGGAACTAATTTTTAGGTGGTTTACCCACAGGAATACCAGCCCATATGCTTAAAATAAAATGGGGGATATATAGAAATATATATACACACGTAAAGAGAGGGAATATAATTTTTTTTTTTTGCAAGTTGCAAGTGATATCATGCCTGTATGTGATTACAATGTGTAAAAAACACTCCAAAGCCTTCTTCTCAATCCGTATTTATAGGAAAAGTCCCATGCACTTATAAAAGAGTGAAGAGTTCTGAAACCATACCATAAATTAGCTGTAAAACTTCATGAGCTACAACTGTGATGTAAAGTTTCTTGGACCAATATGGGGGTCTGAGGGCCTTTGCAGCCTCTTGGTTAGGTAGCTGTGCTGCAGGCTAGTTTCTCCTCAACACTCAACCATAACCAAACTCTTGCTCTGCTTCTCAGGGGAGCTGCATGCTGGTGAATCAGGGCACGTTGGAGCAATCAGCTCTTCAAAGGAGTCTGCCTGAATGTTGCTTCTTCCAGATCTGATGTTAACATGTACTGATTTATTACAGTCAGGAGCTGGGACCCATCAAAATCACCCTCTGTGTTTATGTCACACCTTCACTGTTTCCTCTTGTGGCTCCTGTGATCCTCCCCCAATTAAAGGCTTGTCTCATCTTCCCCTTAGTTCAGAGACAGCATCCTTCTTTCCAGCAGTTTGTCCCCTTTCTGACTGCAGTTGGAACGCCACCCCATCTAAGCTCTGTAGGTTTCTCTATAGCTGTACTTACCAAACACGCACTGAGGACGGGTTACATTTTCCTGAATGCTTTGAGAAGGATTGTAGCTCAGTGCAAATGTTTGCAGTGCTGTCTCTTGAGTTATTTTGATGGTGGCTGTATGAAACAGTGATGTGCTGATGGAAAGGGATATATGTTTGCAGCTGTCTGTTGGCAGGAGCTCCTTATGGGCCATATACCTAATGGCATTGCTACAGGTCAATGAGATCTGCCAAAGACAAAGAAGTTACCTGAATTTAGGGTATGACTGTCACACCGACTATCTCTTTATTTCCTCTGTTTTACTGATCTTATTCTGTTTTCCCCATGGCTTATTCTGTGCATCTGAAGCCTGCATTTTTTTTAGAACTTAAGCAACTTGTTTTGTGTACCTCTTGTGCTGATGTGAATTTTGTAGGATCCTATTTAAGGCCACAAATATCACTGTTCTTTCCCCATGAGCTGTGTATTCAAGTCCCATTAATATTAAATAGGATTTCAGGGAATACACTGAGGGAAAATAATCCTCTTTAACACCTCTCTTAACATACCTATTACATTTCTTTGACATTTCTCACCTCTTCAAGCTATTTTCTGATTTCCCTGTCTACACAAGCGTAGACCACATCTCACCCTTCTAATACAATTCTCTCCCTCCCTTTCTTGAAGACTCCCAAGGATGCCAGGCACGTGGCTCTTTGTGCTGTTTTCTTTTTCACTTCCATTTAAGAGATGCTGTTTGCCTCCTCTCCAAACCCATTTTCATTCAGAGACCAAAACTGCTTCCCCTCTGTTTTGATCTGAAAAGGAACATGCACTTGCCTGAAGCCATATGATGTTCTAAGACTCCTATAAAGATTCATTTATTTATTAGCCTTCTTTGAGCTTGAAAAATACAACCCTTTTTTTCACAGTGTCTTTCATCCTTAAGTACTTCACAAGTTACAGCTCTAGCACTGACAGAGAAGTGCTGCAGGCTATAGGGTTAGGCAGCCCTGTTGGAGTAGATGGCTTCATGTGGGCCCTTTTGGGAAAGGAAGTGTTTTCCCATGAAACTCAGTCTCAGTCCATGGGCAATGACACTGTTTGTGGCAGGCAGAATGAGGAGTTAATACCCAGCTTCACGTGCTGTTTCCTTCTTGAAATGATGGCATAAGCCATCAAGTGCCATTTCTACACATCTCCAAAATAATAAAGAGCATTTCTGTACTCAGATGAACCATTTAGCTCCAGCCTTGGATTCAGTTGTTTTTCCATTATCCAACAGTGAACTGTTAAATGAGTTGGAAATCTGTTCTGGACTAAAGATGTCTTTTCTATAGTACTAATTGCTAACAAAGTAGAAGAGAATACTAAGGAGGAGGAGGATAGGTCACTTGCATGGAATTTAGTTTTAAAGGAAAATGATCTGGGCATATATTAACCGTAGCTTAGAAATCTTAGAATGAAGGCACTTAACACTTGAGATTTTGAGGATGTTGCAATTTGTCATATATGACTTTTTTAACTGCATGTAGCTAGCTTCCAGAAACGTCTGTATGACTTCACAGTTACCTGGGTAATATACTGGTCACAATTTCTAGTTTTGTGTGAGGATTACAAGGCATCTCTAGCATAGTCATTGACATTTTCTGCAATGATTGTTAGTTAATCTTGGCTACCTCGTGTGCCTGTGATATGAATCAGTAATTGCACACGGCCAATTAACCTTTATTTCCGAGATGAGAGAAGTAGCTGATAGTGTAATGAAGGAGTGCTTAAATAAAGTATCATTCCATCCGGAAAAGTAACAGCACTAGAGGGTGAGAGAGAACACGGACCCTATCTTTGAAGACAGTGCTTAAAGGTGAACATAATAAAAGGGTTGTGTGAGCCATACACACAGACACCAGTAACAGTCCCGGTGCTGAGGGGAAAATTACCACATAACTGTTGGTGTTTTCCTCTTTTTTTATTTTTCTCCCCTCTCCTGTTAACAGTGGCCTTGTAAGCACCAACAAAGAAGAGCTTTGGCTCACATTCGCTGTGCAGCCACCACAGCTGGGCTGCAGGGCTGCCCCTGGCTGGGCGCTCTGCCGCAGGCAGCTCCTCTGCAGCAAGCAGGGCCCAGCAGCACCCAAGCACCTCAGCCACCCACACGCAGCGTGGCAGCCCACGGAAAACTGGCTCCAGAAGTAGCTTTCTGAGCCATCACCTCATGCCAACACACTGCCTTGTCCCTGGCCTCTGCTATTCCTCCTCAAGTCAAAGATAAACGATCATTCATACCATGGGCTTCCTCTTTAGGCTTCGTTCATGTCTTTACTTTTCTTCCGGGTGTGCTTTCTTTAGCTGTTGAGCAGGGCTGTGTAGTCAGGAATGTGGGAATGTCTCAGAGTGAAACAATTTCCTCTGGTCCTTCTCTGCAAGACAGCACCATAGGTGGCAGCTCTTTCAGAGGGGAGAAAGAGAGCGAGAAAAGTTCTTGCCCTCCAGATCTCAGAAGAGTTTGAAAATGTGAATACTAAAGTCTCAGACCGTAAGTGAATTTGAAAATAAATGAGTTTTATGTGCTTTGAAGATTTAGAGCCAGTCTCATAACTTTTTAATGAAGACCTGCCACATTTGTGCTCTTTGAGTTCTTCCCGTAGGTTAAACAGGTAATTTACCTTCTAGTTTGTTCTTACTGCTGCTGATACCACAAACACATTTACTAAGGCAGGGAGACACCTCTTGCACATCAGGAGGCAGAGGGGTTGGGTTTGTCTGAACGATATGCAGAGCCTTGTCATGCCTGACCTGCTGGACATTGTGAGGAGCTCAGACTGGGAAGAAGACACTCCTGGGGTGCAGCACCAGGAGAAAACAAGATGACTCCTGCTCATTTACCAGGCTGGAATATGGGGGATTATCTGCAACATGCAGGGGAGCCTTTAGTCAGTGCACTATTAAACAAAATGGCATCATTGTCAAAAAGAGCACGGAGCATTTCCATACTGCCTGCTGTGCTTCATAAGCACGTGCAGAGTTTCACTAACATGTCAGTATGTGCAGTGGCACCGAGCACAGAGAGGGAAGGCAGGAACCAGTTAAGGCTTTACTGTGTTACCAGATCACCAGCAGAGATGCAGAGAGGGAAAGGAGCACCTTTGGGCCATGCACCTGCCTACAGCGACAATAAGAGGTGCTCAGCAGCTGCTGCCCCATCAGGCTGGGCAGATATTAATGGTCTAGCTCAGACCAGGAGTGTGCTTTTCGAGTGAATTGCCTGATTACCCTCCACTACCATGTTCCATTGGCAGTCTGGGTGCACAAGGCTGGATGCCTCCCTGCTGGAATGAAATGGGATGATGTGGCCAGGGATGAAGCTGGGGAGGAAGCCCCTGAAGCCTGTATAGTGCCAGTGCTGTGTCAGGAGCACCCGTGGTCCTGACTTGCATCTTTGAAGGGATGATGGCAAGGAACAGGTCTCAAACAGGTAGGAGTTTCCAGGAACTAAGGAGGTTCTTGATGGCTCCATGTGCTGTAGAATGGTTAATGCAGTGAAAGCATTATGTTACTTTTAGGTCCAGTTTTCACAAGTGAGGTGTGAACACAGGCTTTGTTTTTTAAAGGTGTGACTCTTCCTCTGCAAGCTGTTCTAAATATGTGCCTCCATGTTCAGTGTGCCAAAAGAAATGTTCTGCTACATTCTGATTCTGGTTTGGATTTTCCTTCTGAGTTTTAAGCCATGTGCACAGTTACAAATTTGGTATCAGTGTTCAACACCATGAAATATATGATACTTTATGTTGCTTTGGTCATCTTTCCTCTTCGCCTTAAGTTGTTGGCTCATACATTGCTAAGAATATTATAGAGAAAGGAAAGTCTTAGAAATAATAATTAATTTAATTCCATTATATGAACACATTGATGCCAAAATTTTATTATTTTTAAAATTTTTTTAGGGAAAAGCCTATATTCCAGTTAGGTTTCACAAATAAGTCTGATTTCTTTTTTCTTTTTAACAAGACTGCTGATCATGCTGGTAAAAGTCGAGCAAGCAGTACTGGCTTTATTTAAAGCCTCAGCTGCTCAGGTAGCCACCAAATATAGCTGAGCTCTTACAGGAACTGCTTGTAGGATTCTAGTATTGTTTAGTTTGAATACAAATCCTAGTTCTAGGGTTTCATACCGCAACTAGATTTAATGTAAGTGAGATTCTGATCTGGAGCCAAGCTCCACATCTGACCCAATCCAAATATGTCAGAATCCCAAAATGTATTTTAAATATATCACATAACAGACTCCCAGAACATCATGAAAAGTTATATGATAAATATAACCAAATAGGAATGTTTTCATAAGTAAATGAGCTCTTGTGCCATTGAGCCCTTCTGCCATGGTGTTGAGGGTGCAGGGTCAGATCCTTATCGATCTGTGCAGAATAGGCTTTCGTTGTGCCTATGGACTTGGACTGTTCCAAAGCCATGTTTGAAGGGCACAGCATCAATTGCTGAGATGAGAAAAGGAGCCAAACTTCTCAAGTGCCATGACCAGACGGCCCACCGCGAAACTGCTGCACGTTGAGCACTGCTGATCCTCAGGCCAGCTGCGAGGCACCCATTTGTCTGAGAGATGCGGCACCACGGGCTCCAGCGCCTGCTCTTCCGTGCTCTCCGTGCTCTCCGCAGAAGTGTTCCAGGCAACACCGCAGCTTCAGACCCGCGTTGTCCTCCCTGCCACGGGGTGGATGCATCCGTCACTGCTGCTGCTATTGGAAGGGAGAGAATATGATTTCGGAGGAGAGTGGGAGGAAGGTGGCCATAAATGAAGGAGATTTATATATCCCCTACCCCTAGATTGCTGCAGATCAGCTGGCTGGTACTTGTAGATAGTCTTCAAGGAAAATTCAGGGATCTGAATTCAATCATTTCACAGCAAATGAGATTACTGTAAAAGGAGAAAGATTCCAGATGCTTGCTCTCCTTGCAAAAGAGCTAATGCTCTTGCCTGATTTTTTTAGATTAGGCAATTGTAGCACCTGCCTTTCCTGAGCTGTGAAATGATGCAGCTCACCCTTACAGTGACCTTCAAAGGTGAAAACAAAAAAGAGGAAATAGCTTGTATGCAGAAATACCTATAACACATCTTGCAAGAAAAGACTCTTCAGAGTGTTTGCCTGCTGGCTATAGCTGATGTGATGGGGTGTGGGGCTGGAACTTCACCCTGGATTCTCACACCATTCCTCTTTTACAACCAAAGAAGTGGACTGGTTTCTGCTTTTTCTTGGCTATTTTTCCCGTGGCTGGGTTCATAGTCTGAATAGTCAGGATAGGAATCTGGTGCAGTGCTTCATCCTGCTCCCTGCCATAGCACCACAAATACGCACAAGAGAAGGGGGAGGGACAGCCTGGGTGAAAGCTGGGGGAAGTGCCTTGCAGGGAGCCTTCCCTATGCCCGCTCTGCCAGGGTAGCCAGTATATATGCCCAGCCTGCTGACCCCAGCTTTATGCTTCTACAGAAACATCTCATCCTGGCCAGCAGTGCCAACTCCTCCCCTTGAGCTACGAAGAAACATTTCTGCAGACCATGAGGGATGCAACATGAGGGAGAGAGAGGGAGTGGAGAGGATGTACTTTCCTCCCTAGCACATCCATATAGTACAAAGTGTAATTTAGCCCTTTGCTTCATATCTAGTTGCCCTTAGGTGCCGTGTAACCAAAAGAAGCCCAGTCTTTATCTGCTTTTGGGCTTTCTCAGTTGTGTTATACACCTGTTCCTCAAAAGAGCTTCCTAATGTAGGCACACAAAGGATGTCTGTATCTAGGAATGCTCACTTACTGGACTTACCTTGCTCACAGGCAGACTGGGCTTCAGAAGGACCCTTTTCACACTGCATCCTGCAAAAACCGGTGTAATATATTCCTATTAAAATCTCTGTTTAAGCAAACAAGGAAACATGATAAACTATGTTTTCATTCAATTTCAAAAATTGAAAATGTTTGCAAAAGGAGACCTTATTTCAGCAAGCCCTATTTTTTGCATATTCTTTGTTACGAGATCTGCTCACTGCCTGAAAATGCTCAGCATCTCTCCAGGTAAGGACCCCAGGCCTACATTCAGGGTAGATAAGGGTATCAGAGGCTGCATCCAAGGGAGGCCTCACCTGATGAGCAGGATCAGCAGCCATGCCTGTGTTGCAATGCGGCTGCGTGACGGGGCAGGGACGCAGCACATTCTTCTCCCTGCCACAGGCATTCCCGCAGAGGCAAGGAGGCTCAGGGGCTGCCAGCTGCTCGGCCCTTTGCTGCTGGAAGAATGCAGCTGAATGTAAAAACTTGTCACCAGGCTGAAGCCACAATACACCTGTCCCTCCTGTCAGTCTCCTGCAGCAAAGTCTCATAGGGACTTAAAAACTCAAGCCATAAAAGTGGGATTTAACTAGCTTTATTCTAGAATGCAGTATGTAACATCCATGCTCCATATGTCCCATGATGGGAATGTCCATTTAAACCATGCTATGTAAACAAGACAACAGCTGTGGAATGGTATGAGCCATCCTGCAGTAATTCAGAGAAGAGTTAGGCAAAACTTTAGAGGAACATTCCTTTTTGTTAGATACCTATGCCTAGAGAAATGGGAAGAATGTGTGATGGGGATCAGTGCCATCTCCTTTTTTAATTAAGTGGCAGAGCAGTGAGAAACCTGTTAGAAGGAGGAGAATGAGAAAATGAGAACTTCAGCAATGAGAAAAAGAGCAACTATTTCCCTTTTTTGTGTTGTTAACGGTCTTGTGTCTAGCCTGGAAAGATAACACCTTGAGAAGCTACTTGCACTCACCTTTTATAGGTCAGCAGTGTGGGAGTCCTGGAGGAATGTACTCTGCTAAATGTATGGAAACAGCTGGCTGCAGCTGAATCAGTTGCTTCCTCCCTGGAGATAAATGTTTGTCTACCTTTTTTTTCGCCTGTTTTCTTAAAATCTAAATTAGACTGCCATAATGTAGAGAAATTTCCTGATATGTCTAGTGAAATATAACAAATGCAATAACAAGCACTGCTCAGAGCATTACTTTTTCTGTTTGTTAGCTGAAGTGAGAGGAAAAGAATTGTGGTTTTCTCTTCATTCCTTCAGTGGGCTTTTCTTCCTCATCCAAACAAATATATTAATCTGTGGTTAAACAAAATGCTTTATTCCAATATAAATCAAGCATCTTGGCTGGTTCTTCTCCCCCTCCCCCCCAAGCTTTCCTTTATTAAACTTAGATAAATTGAAACTAAGCATCTTTAAACTGCAGGTCAAGATGCTTGACCACTCTTAAAAAAGCAGCCCAGTGGTTTGATTAATTTGACTTTAACCTGAAAATAATTAGTTTTACCAAACTTTCATTATTGGTTAATAAAACTTCTAGCATTGCAATTTTCTTCTGTTCTAGTTACAATATATATACTGACATTTGTAAAAGACACTAAGATTTAATAACCTTCTAGGCAAATATTGACCAAGACAAGAGGTCAGTGTTAAACTGTCAAATCAATAAATCCAAACATTCACACTGGCAGTAGTTAATCTGCTTATACTTATTTTAAAAATAAATAAATAAATTCAAAGCCAGTACTATCAAAGAAGTTAAAGCTGCTGAAGCTCAGAAACACACTTATTTATCACATTGCTTACAATGTGATAAATAATAAGTGTTTACTCAAAACATGGAAAAAAAAACTGAAGACCATCATAAATCTTAGCTACTTGACCTAACCAGAAACTAGGAATCATCATCACACACACACTTTTCACTTGGATATTTAAAAGCTGCATTTGACTAAGGCAGCTTGTAATCTTAGTGCCTGAGTGCAGTCTTGCAGGGCCAAAAGTGAGAATTAGGTGCAACCTCTTCAAAATATGTGCTCTGCCAAACATCCTGGCTAAACATACTCGCATTGAGACACTGGTAGCTTTAGAAGGGAAAAAAAATCTCAGGGAGGGGAGGAGAGATTTTATGTGAGCAATTTCTTCAAAGCTCTGGGTAGGAAGCCAAAATCTACATTTATGAAGGTTTTCAGCAAGGAAATCAGAACAAGGTGTCCATCTTAAAGAGCTTTCCATCTGTGGTTGTGGAGCAGTAAGACTTCCCAGCAATGATTCCAACTTCCCCTAAAATCCCTTATTTATGATGGCCTTGTGATAAAAAGTTAGAATCCTGCCTGAGTTACAGGGAAGTGGGCATACACCTCATCAAGCTTTCAGAGAGGATTTTGAGAAGAATTTCCCACTTACTGAATTAATAACCCTGTATTTGAAAGAGGTGCCGTGCAGAAGCTGAGAGCAGAGGGGGAGCAGTCTTCTTTCTCTTCTGCAAAGCACATCCTTGAATACAAAATTTAAGGTCTCCAGAATTTTATTTCTTATTTCTGGAACTCAAGCAATTTCTTGGCTATCGATTATCTGTGAGCTGGAAGTGCAAATCACCCGCAAATGAGTTCACCAAAGACCCTTATTAACAGAAAGGCAACAAAGACTCTTCAGGAAAAGACAGGGGAAGCAGGAAAGGAGAAAAGGTTCCCGTGGGTCAGTTGCGGGGTTAGCAGAGGGAATTGAAGGCTTGGAGCTGAGCCATCAACAACCTCTCTCCACCCTCACAATGGGGCATTGTTCCAGCATTTTGGTGATGTCCTCTATTAATAATGGTGTATTCTCTTTGAGTTGCCTGCCCTAGAAACTGTATGGATTAGGCATCGAGTCCCACATACTTCAGCAAGTGAGAAAAAGTGTGGAAAAGCTAGGCTTGCTCTTGCATTCCTTCACCACTGAGGGCAAAGGAATAATGCAAAACATGCAGGAAAATGTTCTTAATAAGGTGCGTAATCTGGTTGTCAAAAGGAGAGGGAAAATACAACTGTAACGCTACCAGTTTCATCCTAGCTTTCAACATTGGGATCATGGCTGTATTCTCTGCCCTTCATGTTAATGCAGCTGAAGTGGATGAGGTCTGCAGAGCACCATTTATTTCAGTTGTCAGCTGTAATCATGATCACCATCACTTGTGCTGCGGCTGTGCCCCGTGTAACAGGATAGGGGTCCCCCATTCTCCCAGACCTTGGTGAAGTATAAAGGACATCAATCCTGTCCCAAGCAGCTTACCGTGCAACCACCAGGCAACGAGCCTGAGCAACAGCATAAAAGCGAGCAGTGAGGCGGAGCAGGTGCTAAAGAGAAGTTTACAGCATTTCTGTGTTACAATGGTTAGCTTTATATCCAGCCAAAGGTGTCCGGACAATTTAGAATTGTTGAGCTTATTGTAAAATGAGCAATTAAATGATAACAGCTCTGCTCAGACACAGTTCCACGTGGTCCCCTGAGCACGTTGCTCTCAGAATATGGGATCAGTGAGTTCACGGTTAGATTGCATTAAGACTTTGTGTTTCTCACACAGCTCTAAAACAAGCCAGCTACAAAGGGCTGCAGAGGAGGCAGACGAAGATGAAGCTGGTTGTGGAGGATGGAGGAGGATGGCCACAGAGGGAATACCAGCTGCAGTTGGAAATATGTGGAAAAATGGCAGTGGGTTTGAGTTTTCAGACTATGGCATCCACATTTTTCAACCTCGTGTGGAGAGCTCAGAGACCATTGGTCCTACACGTGAGAGCAGCTGCAGGAACTGAAGGTTTGCCTGGTGGGTAGCATGCAACAAATGACTCTCAAGGACAAAAAGGAAGATAGATCCACAGTCGTATTCAGAAATGAGGCAATTGAAGAAAAGTAGCGTTGCAAGGTACACAAAATAAGTAGGTGGATAGACAGCAGGCTTGTCTACAGGGGAAATTTAGTACTAACTAAGCTAAGGTGTGAATTTATACAGCCCTAGCTACTCCATACTAGCTTCCTGTGAGGATAGCCTTAATCTGTACTAAAAATGCTCCCGTGAGCACAATGACACATTTACTGCTATGGGAGTTAATGGAGAGAAGCTAATGTGCTGCGAATTCACACCCTGGCAAGCACCATCCCGCCTGCCCCTGCTGACTGCACAGCAGTGCTTTTTCAGCAAGGGGCACTTCAAGCCAGCTACAGTCAGGGAAAGCTTTTCCAACATGCTGATGCCCTGTTGGGACTGGGCTATCTGTGTGAACTCATGGACTGAAATCATTAACAAGGATTGAATGGGAATGCTTATGAAACAAATAATTCTTTTTTATAAGGTTGGGAGAGTATCCTCAAGAATTTTTTTTCTGAGGTGTGATATTTTATATTATCAAATAACTCTTTGAATATAGATATGCTAATATGCTTTATGTATCCTACAGATATGATTCCCTTTCACTGCATACGAAAGTTTGTTTAACCTCTTTGTTGGAAACGGTGAAATTGAAATACAAGTGAAATTATGTACTTGAGACTATATCTGGAAAAGGACTCCTTATCTCCTGATACTAAGTCCTGCCCCTAGGGAGTCTGGCTGTCATAAAACAAATTATTTTGTGTCTGTGAAGGGCAGAAGACCTGAGATTTTGGTCCAGCTATAAATCTGGATCCAGATTTTGCAGCTGAGGCACTGCAGTATGTGATGAACCTAGTGAAAACTGTGCTTGTTGGAATGCATCAAAAATAACACTTTAAAGAAAGAGGCTTTTAACAAATCCCAGTCACTTCTGAAAAATGTTTGCTTTAATCCTACTGACATTACTGAGACCCTTAATCCTGGAATTGTCTCACTTACTTGAGTACATGTGGGGGGAGAACAATCTGGTTCTATGGAAACAAACATACTCTTTTTATAAGTGATAGGTTAAGCATGCAAAATCTGTCATTAACATAATGACAAGAGTGATGCTCTCTGAGGAATACTAATGCATCTGTACTCATTCCATCATGGAGGGCATGCCACTTTTTTTATTGAAAGCTGCTGATGTGAATAACACGGAAAGGTTTCTCAACATTTCCTGTTTTGCTGAATAGTATGTCACATTGTCACATCACACTGTTATATGATCCGGTAATGAAACACCATAATGCACTTGTGCATGAAAACAGACTTAAGGATATGGAGACTACATTAGCCCTCAATTATCTGGCCTTGGATGGCCTAAATCTCAACCTTCTGGATGCTTTTACATAAATGCAAAAAGTAGCAATCAGAACAGACAACCATCACTGGCTGCAGGAATGTAACAGCATCTTCCGTGAAGGCAGACAAAACCAGTGTGCTGCTGTACATGGAAATATTGGGTGCTTATCAAGAGATATTCCACCTGCTCCTAGCTATCTGATTTTATCTTTAACGTTTTACAAGTAAACAAGCTTCTGTAAACCCTCAGCTATGTTACTCTGCAGTTATATATAGAAGCTGCAGTGTGCTGCTTTGCAGGGATGAAGCTGTTTTATAAGGGGATGCTCCAATAGGAAACATCTGTCCCTTTTCTTTGGGCATGGTTTAAGCCACTGAAGTGATGCTACTTTCCTCTTTCCTTTCCCCTCTCTCCTAGCAAGCTATTCCACAGTTTGCCAGCTATTTACAGCCTATTCTAAATGTCCTTCTCCTGTTTCCAGGCTTGAAATTAGCCGTGATACTACTCAATATGCTGACATTTTTGAAGCTTAGCATCTAAGGAGATGTTTGCTGATTCCCTTCCAGCTCAGAGTAGATGCGTACAAAGTGAGTAAATTCCTCAGGACTCTGAGGCAGCCAGTTCGGTCAGGTAGGAAATGGTTGTGTGTTACCATATCCCATCTGCTATCGTTACATGCTTGAATTGCAGTTTCCATTATAAGCCTCATTTTCTGGGGTTTGTAGCTCATCCGTAACTGGCCATTAAGGTTGTCAGGCTAGCAATGAATATTTTTCTAAGACTTTGTTAGAAAATTATCCTAGCTTGCCCTTTTTTTTCCCTCTTTTAAGAACTGAAGTCTAAAAATAGATTTTAGATGTGGGCTGTGAAAATCTCAACAGATCTCAATGCCCTCACCAAAATATCATGGGTACTTTGACGCACACTCTCAGCCAGCAAAGCAGCACAGACTGAAACCTTGAATTTGAATTAAGGTTAATTGAATGTCTTTCTGCATCTTGTGTGCCATACTGCTCCATTCCTGGCCTTCCAACTCTGATTAGAGGCACTGTCTATATTTAGCTTTCGCACACTAACCCCAGTCATTCTGCATATTGGACTGGATCTCACATATTCTGCATTTAGTTTAGTCTTGCTCAGTTTCAAAGGCAGAAAATGGCACTGCTAAAATCTCTGTACACCTCCAAGGAATGCAAAATAAATTCCATGCTTAGACAGCAGTTCAGAGCATTATGACTGTCGTGGGTCTCACCCTCTTTCTGCTACCTAACCTTATTTGCTTGTTCTTCTGTCTCTCCACTGACCAAATGTGGAGACTCACTCTCATGGGAAGGATTGCAAGGAGGTACTTTCTGTCTTCTTCCTGAGGCTGAAGGAAAAACAGTGCTCATTCTCTTTTGGAAAGTGTGTGCTCATTCAACTTCTGGGATCCCTAAAACTTTGTGAAACCTAGGTACAAGAAATTTAAGCTGTATTTTTGGTGATCTTTTGTCCTGCTCTGGCCTGGGGCCCTCTCTTTTTGCTACATCTCTCAGACAATGTGTCTTCAAATGGTTTCCTTGAAATGGTTAATCTGTGGTTTGCAAGGGTCAGATCATTCCTTCCTGAGCTTGCCTGAGCTCCTCTCCAGCCACAGAATTTCTCATTCAGATCATGTGGTTGTGGCAGGCTGTCTACCGTGCTGTTGAAAAAGACTTGCATCCATCCCTTGATTTAATTGTGTGTCATGGTCTGATTGTTCATTGCTCCCTTTGGAGCTAGGACCTGTAATTGGTATCCTTGCAAAATGCTGTGAACACTTGTGATGAAGTCAAGCAAATGGCAAAGAGTCTGATAAATTAATATCCTTGCCAGTTGCCTTTGGAAACCAACATTCAGGTGGAATTTCACTATAGAATTTCAAATTGTCAAGCTACAGTTCAAAGTCAAAGATAATAGGGAACCTTGTCAAAATGTAAGACTGCCATAATATTCTAATATGGCACCAATAGGGAATTTTTATTTCCCCTCTTCCCCCAGTTTACATTTTCCCAGTTTAGTACTATGGTACACAGTTCCCAGCATGTATAGAAATGACGTCCAAAAAGTTTGCTACCCCTTAAATCCTCTCCGTCCCTTTGTCAAAAGTTGCTCTCCCAAAGGCAGAGATGGCAAGCACAGCAGGCAACACATCAGTTCCACTGACACCACAGTGCACAATATATCAACCACTGGTTTTAGTTTATGTTAAAATACTGAGCAGTGCACTGCTGCTGAGGAGCAGGTACAGCAGCTCCATCACTTCTGCCACAGGAGCAGCAACCTTTAAAAAAACAGGGCAGGTCAGCCAGCTGGGGCAGCTAGGATTTAGCTGCCACTGTCAACTCTGACAGGGATCACAAACCAGAGACCTCAATTTCACCTACATTATTCACTCCTGCTCTATTAACTCATTCCTATCAGCTTTTACTGCTTTGGCTAACATGTGGATATCATATTGCCCATTGCTTAGCCAAGCTTGCTTCAGACCACAGCTGGAGAGAATTCAGAGAAAAACAATACAATGAGTTTGCCACTGACTTGTCTGGCAATGACATACCCAGGAACAGGGCACAATTACTCCAGGATCCTGCAGAGATGTACCACTCCTTGCTCCTCATACATAAGTAAACCACATTCCCTCAAGTAAAATCAAATGCACAGTAGAAAACTGAAGCTTTTCCCCAACTCTCCCTTCTGCTTGTTCAGTTTCTGAACTCTTACTTCTTTTTGGAATGCCACTGCTAATGTCAAGGAAATTAAATATCAACATTTCTTTCAGCACTTTTTAATCATATGCTTTGTGGCTAGAACTTACGCTGTTAGTAAATGCATGTTAAACCTCGAGGAGATTACAGTACAGCCCTGGGATCTCAAGAAACTTCGGGGAAATAGCCATTCATTGTCCCACTATTGTGTTACAGCTACCTAGGGTGCTAGGAAACAGAAAATTAATACTGATTAATCCATTTCTCTGATTTATACTCAATACAAGAATGTGCTAACAAATTGAAATCTAAATTAATTTAGGTAGGATTTAAATTTATTCCATACAAAGATCTTATCTAAAGGTGGTAAAAGTCATCTTGTAGGAAGAAATCAAGCAAAATATAGTATCTCAAAATCCATCTCATCCCTAGATTCACAAAACTAATTCAGACCTGCCCTAAGTGAGCCCAACTCCCTGAAAATAAGAAATAGATGACTCCTTCTAACAGGTCTACAATTTCAATGTATTTTGTTCTTGCTTAGATTTAAAACTGTGCAGATAGTGCTGATAGTAACCCTTCTCTACGGAAAAATTGTGGTCCTAGAGGGAGTACAAATAGAAATGCCTCCAAGAGAGCAATTGCCTATACCAGAAAATGAAGCAATGACCTACTAATAATGTGTCCTTGAACCCTACAGCAGCCAGTGTCCTGAACAGTAGTTCTTCTCCAGATACATTTTATTCATTTTATTGGTATTTTCAGTCTTTGGGCAAGGCTCTCAAATAAAGTTGTAGCCAACTGTGAATTTAAAATACTGCCTCAGCCAAATGTGTCTGCTGACTTGACACAAGTTTGTGCCTCAGTAGTTCACCCTGCTCCTTGCACTGCTCTTCATTATGAGACAATCCAGGTTCCTATTTTTCTCCTACAACCTCTGGAATGAGTTTGCATTCCTTTCAAACACCAGCTAACAATTTAACAAAGTGGGAAACCACCAAAGTCCTACCAAGCCAGCAAAAACCATCAGCCAGCAGAATGCCTTCCCTTTCTTTTACACTCCTGTCTTATGAATATGTGCACCTGAATCACATTAACAGAAGTGTTCTACACTGGGATATGCATTCCTGCAAGATCCTTGTCTCTTTTCTGCATGTAGAGTGCCAAGAGTGGTGGGAACCTGCAACATCCACAACAATATTTGAACTGAAATAAATAGGGACAAAAAAGGGGTTTGTTACTTATAACTAAGCTGTAAATCAGTAGAATGTATAGAAACAAACATGAAATTGTGAAGTAAATTCAGATTTGACGTTTTGTGGATGCAAAAGACACCAAATAGATTCTTATTTAATCAGAGGCTAGAAGAAAGGTAAAAAGTTAACAAAATAAGTTGTACATGGGTCTGGATGACCAGTTTAACTGAAGGCAATATTTTTTGGGATTTTCCTCTTAAACTCACCTATCCTTACTGCACAAAGTAATTATTTTTTTCACATACACTACTATAAAAATATAGTGCAAATAACACTTTTTTCCCCACATATATCTATTTTTTAAGATATTTTGCACCTGGGGTGCAATTTCTATTAGTAGTGAAACTAATTCCTCACATTCTACTAGTGGGGTTTTTTCTGTCTTTGAGTGGTTAGCACTAGAGGCTCATGGAGTATGATGTATGAATATGCACCATACTGGTACTAAACTTCATTTTCATGGGGTTTATTAAAGTTTTCTTTGTGTACCTTCTTGTTTTCACTAATTATTTCTTCAGCATCAGCATCAAATACCAGTTATCTGACTCTCAACTTTTCCATCACAGGTTTTCTCTAATATACACTTCCCATCCAGCAGTAAAGAAAAGGTCCTGTAATGCCCCTCAACACTTAATACTAATGCCTCTGCATGATACTCATCAAAAAGCAAATAGTCCACTGCTGGTTTAAACCTTTTGGGAGATAAAGTTTAAATTTATCGTTCAGGATCTATTCTACAAAACCTATCACCATTTAACAAAATGGTAGAACTCTTTGTGACCCCTGAGAAACTAATATTGGTACATTCCCAACTGTGACCCACAAGAAGAGTCCCCAAACAGGGGAGGCTCAAGCCCAGCTGTTAGTTTTACTGAGGGTTGGTTCCTGAAAAAGTACCACATGTCACCTCCACAGCTGGGGACTGAGGCAGTGAACTGCATCTGCCCCCTGGGAGATCTGCAAGGTCTGGCAATAAATACCAATAATACCAAAAAATTTCCCACATGTCAGTTTGAGACCTCAGTGAGGTGTGGGCAAGCCGTGCTTAAAATCCTCACCCATGCCAGAGTGCTCACTGGAGTACCCATGCTCTAAAGCATCAGAAACATCTGTACTGACAGCCATCCTGTGGGTTTGCTAGGAATTCAGTGCTCCTGTGTCTTCCATAAAAGAAGGTAAGCAGCTCCCCACTGTAACACAGAAGTCTACATATCCTCTAAAAATATTTTTTCCTTCCACTGCAACTGAGATATACTGCTTTTCAAATTCTCTGTGCAGGGCCAGAATATATGTTATTGATTCTTTATTAATAGCTTTGCCTAGCAGAGCTTTACAGATCCTACAGGATAAAGAATCCAAGAACTAAGGCTTAAAGATGGTGGAAGATGTTTTCTTTCAAGAAAAAGGTTATAAACAAGCTCTATGCTCTCTGTAACACCTTATTTTCTCATTTGTATCTGATTCCTTCCTCATGAGAAAATTTAGAGGGAACTTTGCTACCATATTTGTGGTGAAGCCACAATAAATCCAACCGGATATTCTGCTCAAGGGAGAGATCCAGGGGGGAATGATGTAAATTGCCAGCAAAAGCAGAACTATTTCAGGGTGGTCTACTTAGAACTAACTTCTCTGCTTGTTGATTATGTTGTTGACAGTTGGCCAAGATTTTTTTCAGAAGTACCTAAAGTTAGCTCAAAAGGTCATACTTGGGAATGCAAATAAATGGCCCAAATTACATCCATTCTGTGCTCCAGCAGCTCAGACAATTACGAAGGAAGCACGCTGCTTATTCATCTTCCTTAAAGTTTTGAAAATCTTGACCTTTGATTTTCAACCAAATGTGATGCAGTCTCTGCCTAATCAACAGCTCTTAATCTATTCCACCAAGAAAGGAAGTAAAACTCCATACACGTGAGACTGTAAAAGGCATAAAAATTAAGACATGAAGCTACTTTCTCCAGAATGGCCAATCCAAGAGCAAGCTGCTGACATTCCCTCTTTTTAGATGCCAGCCTGCCAAGACAGGAGAGGCTCTTTCAAGTCTTCCTAAAAACCCCCAGCATGGAGGGTGTTACCTTCACTCCTTTGTATCATGTTGTTGAGAGAGCTTGCTGGAAAGCAAGTGCATAGAACTGGATAGCGAAGGAGAGACCAAGGGATCTGAAACACAAGTGATGGGATCACAGTGGGATAGCACTGAAGAAGCTGGCACGGACCCAGAGAGCTCTTTGCAGTAATAGAGGAGAGAATTACTACAAACACTCATCCTCATTCCAGGAGAGCAGTTGTTAGCTGTTAACTACATGCAGACTATAAAAGGAGAATGAGAACTGGCTACCTTCAGCCAGAAGAAGAAGAATGAATAAAATGCATTAGGTCTCCAACATATGAAGAATCAGAAACCTATACAAATAAACTATTTCTGCAACAAGGCACAGTGCCAGCAGTAACAGTCTGAAGTACTGGTCTGCTCTGACAGCAATGAGAAATGGCAGCTACTCAGAAGACATCACCCTAAAAATCATAACAGCGAAAAGTGCCACAAATCTGCATATGTCTGGCTTTTTTAGGAGGAGAAATATTTTGGCCATAGCTAGATTAGTTTCTGGGTTTGTCTTTTGAGTAATTGAAGAAATCAGGCAGTGATTTAAGAGGAGTGGATCACCCAATGTCTATGCACAACTTGGCTGCGTTAGCAGAGCTTACTGCTCTTATCTCTCTTTATTTTAAAAAGACTAATCATCAACACAGCAGGGTACATGCAGAGAACCAAAGGGCCCAGTCCCACAGTTCTGTTTGGATGAGCCTGCAGTAACTCACTTGGCTGAGTGGTCAGTAGAAAACTGATAGGAGACAAGGATCTGACCCCATGTGGAGAGTCTCAAGGCAATTAAAGGACAGAGAAGTAGGGCTTCCATTAATGCTAAAATCGTCTGTAAGAACAAATTCCTCCTTTTTCTGTGAAAATGTGTTTAGATATATCTGTATATTAAAAATAGAGAAGAGACTCCCTATGAATTTATACACACTGACCTGAACTTTGTGGTGGGGTGCAGTTAAAGTAAACAGTGGAGAATGGGAGAGTGGGGAAAAATGGATTTGACCAGTCTCCAGTTAACTGTTCAAATTTCTTACTTCCTCTTACATTTTATTTTATTCCTTCAATCAGCCTGTGTATTTTTCTTTTGCAAATTAATCACTAGGGAAAGATACACTTTTAAGAAAGTTTAGCGGTGCTGTCATACTTCTATAAGGAAAAGGAAAATTGTCCAAACTCAGCTCCAAGAAGCTCTTGATTGCCCTGATGAGCATTGGAAATACCATCATCTTCACATTAAAGGGGTCTCCATTTCCCCAGTGCTATCTTTGAAATTAATTTCATGCAAAAGGCTTCATACAACATGAATAATGGACCTGTCTGCAAGAAAAGCAGCACTGGCATCAACCACTATCTTTAGTCTCTTTCTCACTCTCTGCGACTGTAGACTGGTTAATCAAGATTCCTGTCCAACTGAGTATGTCTTCTACTTTGATACTCCTAGGAGCACTGTTAATCCTCCTTCCAAAGGAGGCCACACATTTAAGATTAACTTCTATAAGAATTCTCTGTGAAATTCTCACAAGCAGCCAAGGGACTTTTCAGGCTTGACACTTGCAGATCAAATATCCTATGATTTGTTTGGTTGACACTGTTCTGAATGTTGTCCTGTCATTTATGGATCAAGTATAAACATTTCATCATAACTTCTCACGTGAAAATCTCCTGCCACTTCCTCCTTCAAATCCCTCCTTAAATGCATTTCCTTTGAAAGGCTTCCAGTGTTCCTCTGGTCACCAACAACATCTGCACCCACTTTATGGCAAAGTAATATCAGGAACTTGAGCCTAAAGTAGACTTTGTGCTGCCTGTAGAAGGACCCAGTCTGTTTGCAAAGTCTGTATGTATCTTAAGATCACCTCCTTTCCTTTCCCCCGAAAAGCAACTAGAACCTGATGTAATCCAAGATGAAATTTTGATGGCAGGCCTTCTGGCTGGGTCCTGCCAGTGGAACAGCTGAAGAAAACAGCACAATCTTCCAACCAGTTTCTAAAGAGAAAACAAAAAATGAAATACTTATATTGCATATAGGAACACTCTGAAGCCTCGCAAGTACACTTCTCACACAAGGAATATCTGCAAACCTCATAGAATAGAAATAGCAAAAATTAAACTATTCTTCATTATGCTCCCTGTTCTACAAGGCCTACTTTCCCTGGAAGCTTAGGACTTATCAGCATAAGCTTTCTGCTCAAGAATAAGTTTTTCAGCTTAGCCATTTAAACTTAAAGTTACTTTATCCTTTCAGTATATATTTAACTCCCTGTCTTTTCCCTGCAAAGCCCCACAGAATTACAGTTGGCTTATTGGTAAGGCTGACCTGGAGTTGTGCTGTAACACCTGATTGCTGCTGACCACGCGAAAACATCAAATGCATCATGCAGCGTGCGTGTCTCTTTTACCAAATTGATTTCCATCTTCCTTGGAACTTCAGACCCCCACTCCCCACATCTCACCCCTGCCTCTCATGCTGCTAGTTTTGTCATGGACCAATACCTTGTTTCCCATAGATGCAGCTGCCAGAGGGTAGCTGCCAGGCCTGCTTTCAGCAGAGGCAACAAGTGGGATCTGGCAGCAGCAGTGATGGAAGCTGTGTGGAGGAAGTCACTGGAGAATGTCCCCTAAAATGGCACTGTATACATTTGTTTTAGGAGCACAATATGGTGTATCCAGAGGGAAGGCGAGGGGGGAGCGAACTGCACAGACAGTTGAGCCTGCTTGGGAATTGAGATACTTATTTATATGCTATTCTGGACTTTTAATTCTATATATTTAGATACACAAATAAATGGCCTCTTTTTCTGCAATACCGAGAACTGCATTTACTAAATATGGATACAGGGTATCTAAAAATAAACACACAAGTATGAAGACATTAGCCTTATTCTATAAAACAGGGGCAAGAGAACTGCAGCAACTTAAATGTCCAAAGTACTCCTAAAAAGAATCCCTTCTCCCACCTATCCTCAAAGAGCCCTGAGCAAAACAACAGAAAACAAAAAACCTTCACAAAAATTCCCAAATTTGAGGAAACATGTCAAGAAAGGCCCAGAGAAAGATTGCTAGTGATAAGCAGGCTCCCTGCAGATGAGTAATCATTTACGTTGCCAAAGTACAATACAAATTTGACATTGTTTTACTAATTTTCACATTCTTCATTTTATGGCAGCAATCATCATAAGCCAGCAGAAAACAATACTATCTGATGGCAAGTGACCAACGTAAGCACTCACGGCATCCCCAGTCACAGTGCAGGGCGATAAAGTCACACAACAGCTGGAGTCTTGCTACAGTGACAAGCAAATATAAACACATAAATGGAGTTTTCAGTTAATCTTCGTATTTTGGAAGACCTTCAGCAGAGCTCCAGTAAAAGCTTTTCTAACACCTTCGTTTTGAACTGGAATTACCATTAAACCTATCAGATTTCTTCCTAGACATAGAAAATCTCCTTACTTGAATCCCAGGTGCATTTCTAATTTCTCTGTTTAATTACATCCCTGAATTTTAATTTCATTTTATCCTGGAAGGTTTTTGTCAATATATGTTGAAGTCATACTATCGAGTGGGCTAAAGTCTTCCGCATACAGAGACACAGACATTTTTGTTACCCAAATCCCAGCAGTCATTACTCTAGATCAGAGAAGTAAATTCCTGGGTTACTAATTTATTTCAAACTAAAAGGCGATGCCTTTTTTAAGTGCTAAAGTAGTCCTCGCAAATTACTGCAAACTGTGAGTTACTGTTTCACTCAACACAACAGTATTGTACATATTTCTGTCTCAAGTTTCCCCTGTAGATGCCTTTAAAAAAAAAAAGTGCCACGGCTCAGTCTGGACTGAAGTATTTCTTCCTTCGTTTTTGTCTCCCGCGGCGCCGGGTACATTCCGCGTACAGCAGCATCTCCTAGTGGCCGTCCTGCCTTTGCTGCGTGGGAAAGGCAGCCGAGAGGGGAATTTGTTTCCCACCGTTTCACTACATTTCCTGGTGCTTGTGCAATAAAAGGAATCAGCAGGGACCAGTTGTTGGTAACAAAAAGCAGTGTTTACCTTTGCCGAAGTGCGGGTTGCCCCTGAATTACAGGACCTAGCAATGCGAGGGTCATAATCCTTCCTGCCGAAAGAGGCAGGGTCGGCTTTGCTGAACAGCCCTGTCCAAGGGTCCTCTGTGGGAAGAGTTTCTCCAAGGCTTGACTCTGCTATCAGATGTAATTTTGTGCTAAGTTATACCAGTGTAACACTACTGAATTCCTGAATTTTATCAGGTTAAATGAAAGAGGCGTCTGCTTTCTTTCTGAGCAGTTAATAATGAAGAGTGTATTCCCTTGCTTTATCCGGGAAGAGTACTGCATGAAGTTATAGAAGTCCTGAGGATAGTTTCCAGATAGACAACAATTTACAAAGAACTGGGGTTATGCTTCAGTACTTTTCGTAGAAAGGACAGAGAGATGCATAGGATTTCAGTACACTAAAAGTGGCAGAGAAATTAGAGATGCTGTTAATATTGCAGCTCTAATCTGTAGCTAGCAGGCTGGAGCTGGGTTCATCAGTTTGTGCAGAACCAAGCACAGAGTGTCCAACATTCACAAGACATGGGTAATCCTCTGAGCCACTGGACACCCATGCATTCCCTGTGGCCACTGCCATTGCTGGGTACAGCACAAAAAGTCTGTATTAAAGAGACAGTTGCTATTCAGAGCAGCTTAAACACCAGCTTAGCTCCTGCTGAAGTCAAGATTAAGTGTCAGGCACATGTTTCGGGACTTTCCAGAATCAAGTGAAGTCAATTATTTGGAAGGGAACTTGCCCACTCAATTCATTGCTAATCCTGGTCGTTACATCCATGCTTGCAATACCCCAATCTGCAAATGTTTAGAGCTTTGGTACTGTTTTCTCTGAAGCCTGCTGAAGAACATTAAAACAGACTAAGTATTCAATCTCCAGAGGTCAAGAAAGAAGCAAAGAAGTAACACTGAAATTGTGCAGGAGTGCAATCTTGCACGGTTTCCTGTTTTCTGTACAGATAAATCAAACTACTTTTTTTTCCATATGGGTTTTGATCTTGGCTCCACTATAATATCTCTGGCAAGGGAAACACCATACAGCAGTAACAAAACCATCATTATTCATTTATTGAGCACTCTCTGTGTGATTGACATTTACAATACCTGGAGGGAGACATAGGCCCTGTCTCAAGAGTTTTGCAGCCTGGAAGAACAACACAGCTTAAAGTCATTGGCCAGAGAATCAGAGACAAATATGTGAACCTCAAAAAATTCACCACTTACATTTAAAAGTTGCTTGCTTTTTTTTTTTTTTTTTTTTTTTTTTTTTTTTAATG